>JBBPCS010000393.1:8163187-8192451 GCA_037974645.1 Hollardia meadi | reverse complement strand
TGTGTGTGTGTGTGTGTGTGTGTGTGTGTGTGTGTGTGTGTGTGTGTGTGTGTGTGTGTGTGTGTGTGTGAGTCTTATGTTTCGCCACAGAAGAAGGAAAGTAAGGAATGAATGCATAGCAGGGCTGACTCTGCCTCTGTGCAGGCAGATAAACTAGTCGTTTGTATTTAGAACAACTTCAGATTAACTGTCCCAAAAAATACACACAGTACACACATTTGTTCATTCTTGTCCCAGCGGATTTTCTCCTAAAGAAAGTAATGCTTTTTCATTATCTGTTTTTAGCCATGCTAGCAGTTTTTCTCTACAGATTGCAGTTATGGCAGTTAGTTGGATGGTCAGCAGTCTACAGCTTTTGTCAGGAAAAAGAAAATCCTGTACAAACATTCATGGTTCCCAGAAGACGAATCGTGATGTCTTTGGTGGTCCTCTGATATTTACTCTACAACCACCATGAGATTGACATTTGTTGCTTTGAGTGAAATGTCTTTACAACTACTGGATGGATTGCATTGAATGATGGTCCAGATATTTATGCTCCCCCTTTCAAATAATTTGATATATATAACTCGCTGTCATCAGGTCAAAATATCTGTTTGTCCAATTCTTTGATCAAATACCTGCAAAGCTCATGACTTTCCGAAGACTAACCGAATATTAGCATGCTAGCACGTTACACAAAGGTGAAAATAACACCTGCAGCTTAGCTTTGTTGTTGTGAGAATGTTAACATGCTGATGTTAGCATCAGCATCATGGATTGTCTTGTTTAGAAGGGCCATTCTTGATTGCTTGATATGAGTTTGCTGTAAATTCTGATTGCTTTCCTTTTGTCTGCATCCTTTTAGAGGACCTGTTGCCATTTGGCTTCCCCAGTATAGACATGGGTCCCCAGCTGAAGGTGGTGGAACGGACAAGGACGGCCACCATGCTGTGTGCTGCCAGCGGCATCCCTGACCCAGAGATCTCCTGGTTCAAAGACTTCCTGCCTGTCGACCCCAGTGCCAGCCAGGGTCGTATCAAACAGCTCCGATCAGGTGAGATAGACAAATTATTTCATTTGAAAACTAAACAAACAAACAGCACATCTAAAGCTTAGCATTGCTATCAGGTAAAACCCCTGATGCTCTAAATTTGGTGATTATCATGTTTTAATTAGGTTTGAGGGATTACAAGCTCCACTGTGTTTATCTACATCCTTTGGGGGTGTAAAACCTTTTTAAAGCCAATTTCATAAAAGCATAATTGTTCCCTCCTTAAGTCAAGAAAAAACCCCTGCTGTTTTTATTAACATTTGGGAGAAAAGATTATACAAAGATGACACTTTTAATGCACAAATCTTCTTCCATTGTGGACAATAAAGGTCAAAAAACATGGTAGCATGCAATTAAAAAAAATTGAATGGAAAAAAAACACACAATTGTAAAGTAATCCACTTTGAAAACACTTGTTCAATCAATAGATCGAGAGATGGGAATGTCTTCACATTAGGCATTTAACTGATGCTCCTCTTATCTTTTGACCCACCCAGCCTGAAATTGTGTGAAATGAGCTCAGTGTCTTAAAGTCTGAATGTAAGATCACTGCCGGAGACAGAGGGAGGGAAGCTTTTTGTGCTGTTAGAGTTGTGTGTGTGTGCAGACAGATCAAGGGGTGAATACAGAAGAATCACATATACTGCCTTTAAGACAGTTTGTTCAGCTTTGTTTATGCTCCTCTGTATAGATGATACAGTGTCTCCCAGAGTAGGCAGACATGTATTTTCTTAGCCATTCTCGCTCAGTTGTCCTCAGGGGGAATGAAAGTGATGGTGAGGCGAAACCATTTTGTTGTTGCTTCATCCATATTCTCTGTGCTCCTCCGTCCTGCCAGCCCGATATCTCCCTGCTGTCAGCCAATATCCTTCACTGATCACCAGTGCCCTCTGTCAACATGAAAGGGTCTTAAATATGCAGTTGATGTCTATATACTGTGTATGCAAAACTATATGCCCCAGGCAAGAAGTAAAACATAGAGGACATGGAAATAAAGGTGCAGAATTGCTTTGTACTGCTAGGTAGAGCTATTAGCCTTAGCATTATAATGCAGTATGAAAAGACAAAAACCTGTTATGTTGTTTTAATAAAATTCCTGTTTCAATGTTTTGGATTTTGATGATGCTGCAGTACTGCAACAACAGAACCATGCTTTATTGTTCACTTTTACAAGAGCTTTTACGATGTGGACATACTGTTTGGAAAACATAATGCTATTATGGGTAATGAGTTTGCCATTCCTAGAATGTAATCAAATCCAGTAAAGAGCCGGACAGAATCACTGACGTTATACCAAACTCTGACGCAGTAACATCCAGGAACATCTCTCACATACTGGTGTATTACCATACAGTGCCAGTTCAACTCCTGAATGGGGCTTTTTCTAGCGTAACTTAATAATCCTGACAACAAAATAATTGGAAACAACACTGCATTAGGAAGTAAGCAAGTTTGCAGAACATGCTAATGTTAACAGCTTACGTTAGCACATACAAACACACTGTTAAATCTATTTGTTACCTTTGCTTCGGGTTTTGAAAAAAGGATTTAAAAAAAAAAAAGACACAACGCTTCAAAGTCTTTATGGAGTACTCACTCTTGCACACTGTTTAAACACGTGGAGAAATCCAAATACTCTAGTGGGTGTGGGTGGCTTGGTGTTTTAGTCTTGCTGCTGCATGGCAGGTGTGACAATATATACTTACAAAAAAAGACAACCCAAAAACATCTTTAACATGCCCAAGGGAGCAATGTAGTGATTTATGTAGTGTTTTATAGATCCCTAATTACAATAAACACTTAGCAAATGTTGTGTCTGTCTGTTCTCTGCTTATTATTTATGAAAAAGCATTAAAGCCTTGGAGCTACAAAGTATCAAAGAACCTCCCTCAAACTGTTCCATGCATCTTGAAACAAGAATTTTTGTTTATTTTTTTTCTCTCTGAGCGAGTACAGTCTATTTAGGTATCCAGTATTGTGAATACTTATTTTCGTAGCTCTGAAATTGTAAATAATATAACTATCTAACATAATAAGTTTCACTCGGTCTGCTCTGAGGCTCTTTTTTTATCCCTGTCACACAGAGACATGACACTGATTCACCGGTACAGAACGCTAGGCCACATATCACATCAATGAAACAGCAGCAAGATAAATGGCTCAGTGAGATTCACCACAGGGCTTAATAGGATTCCAAATAACCGAAAGCATCACAAAGCTGAACAACAAAATGCACTGTATAATGAACCAAACACTGCAGTGAAATGACTTGGAGGAAATCAATTACACCTGAGGTAGGCACAAAATAGCACCAAGATGTGTTATGGATGAAACCCTCCTTTAAGATCTGTTTAATGGGGGCGCCTTCCAAGCCGTGCCTCTGATTTAGTGGACAGCTGCCAGCTTTTGTTGGAACGCGGCGATGGGATGTGTTTTGTTTTGGGCCACAAACATTGTTTTCTCTCCGTCTTTCCTTTTCTTTCTCTGTGGGGTCTTGGAAATATTTTTATGGCCCATATGGGTCAGGATGAAAAATGACCCTGAGAATGACTGCACTCAAATCCCACAAAAGATGACTTTTTAGCCGTTTCACAGCCCACAAGTATTCATCATCTGTGGTGTCCTCCCACTGCAGGTAACAGTCGTGAGCACCATGCGTACACACCTAAACCTGCACACACACGCACCATCGCTTTCCTGAGGGTAGAAACATACGGCACAGTATAGAGTTGAACTCCTCATGGCGTCTTCATACCTAAACCAAGGCGTCCATCTATTTCCCAATGCCATCTGCTGCAGCAGTTTAGTGAGTGTAAGGAGATCCATGGCAAGCTATCTGTCTATAGCTAACATTTGGGACTGAGATGTGGAGAGTTTACTTAAGCACTTAACACCCTTCATAGACCTACACTCTAACAGATGGCATGCAATATGGTCCCTGAGGTTGACTACTGGGTAATGGATGGACCTGTCATGGCTAAGAACTGTGATCTGATCAAAGGTTGTACTTAATGGTAACGGTCATGGTTTGAGTTACTTTTATCTCCAGCAAAAAGGGGAAACATAAAGGCACAGTTTAGTTGCTTTAAATCAGCCGTAAAAAGAACATCCCTCAAAATTATTCACTTTTTTTTTTTAAACATTTTTTTTATAGAAGGCAGGTTTTCTCATCAGGGATGACTCAAAGTGTGGCCTGTGCATCATTTCTGCCACGGAGGTTATTTTTGGTCCTGTTTATTTGCCTGCATGTCTGATAGTCAGCAGGATTTCTCAGGAACAGATATCAATTAAATTTGGTGGGAACCAATGTCCAAGAAACAAATGATTCATGTTAGGTGAAGAGCCAGGATTTTTTTTTAAATGGCGAGATATAGACAAACCCTTTTACACATTTCTGTGAGTGAAAAATGGTTACTGTTGGGATTTGTTACACTTCCTTGTCATTTTCATATCCAATTTTATGGATGCAGTATAAATTGGGGCACAGGGAAATCTGCAAGGAGTCAATTTACGGCAGCAAGTAATGATTATTTTTTATTATCAATTAATCTGCTGATTATGTTTTTACAGTTAATTGATCATTGGTTAGATCTGTAATTGTGAAAATGATAAATGATTTTGTCTGATCATCAGCCCAAACTTATATATTGAATTTACTGTTGAATAAATCGAAGACACCAGCAAATAATTCACATTTGAAAAGTCAGAACCAGTGAATAATTGGCCAAAAAATAAATAAATGCAGAATTAAAATTTTTTTGGTCAATCCATTAAACAACTAATAATTTCATGTATAAATCAATTACACTCTATACTTAACAGCTATTATTATAGAACTTTTTATTTTATTCACATCCCAGAAAAAAAAGAAAAGACAAACATGATTGAATTATAACAATGCAACCGATCTTAGTTGACACCGTTTATTGTGTTTAAGTAAATGGGTTGTGGTGCAGAGTCTGTCTCGATCTGGCACCAGTTCAAAGTTGACGTCTCACCTCGTGGGAGACTTGGAGTCCAGGTGATCTGCTTGACCTAGATATTCTGGCACAGCTATTGGGTTAGCGGTATCTGTTGTCATCTGATCGGGCCAGTCTCTGCCCAGCACACATAATACACCGTCCGCGATTTCACAGCAGCTCAATTTTCTCAAGTCCCATCTCATTCTGGGTCGGTCAGCAGCTTCCAGACTCAACAACAAACTGCTCCATCTCTCCATCGTCTTATCTGCTATCTTTCACTTTGTATTTTTACAGCTTGTAGTCCTGCTTTTCCACCCCGACTGTCATTAAATGTGTCCAGATATCTGTCCACGCTACATGTTTATGTCAGCAAACATATGTGTTGATGTTTCTATGTGCATATACATTCATTATATATACAAAGCTGTATAATAAACGCCATGTCTGGTAACGGTACGTTTTGCATTAAAGAAGATTTCAATTGCCAATTTCAAATTTGTGCTGATGGTTAGCTATATGAACTGCTTCCAGCTGTCAGATGGGTTCTTGTTTGCAGTCCTCCACCTGTCCAGCTTCATCTCTCCTCCAGTCTGTCTCTCTTTCGCTTCTCTTCCTGCCTTTACCGCTTTCTGGAGAGAAGGCTCGGCATGTAGCGCATATAATTTATTCCTGTTTATCTCCCATCTCTGCCCCATACCGTGGGGAAATGAGAGAGAAAGAGGAGGGCACAAGCTGTTTTTTTCTTTCATGCAGCTAATGCAGAAGACAGAAGCAAATGGATGACAGCTCCAGCTAGCAGGGCTTCAGCTCACTAAACAGGCTGCATCACACAAAACACACACTCGTGCCCCAGCTGTGTGAGTGTAACAAGTCAAAGTTTCCCTCCTCTGAGCCATTGTCTAAACTTCTGCATGCACTGATGAGCTATTGTGTAGTTTGGAGAATCACACACAGACACACAAACTGTCTCTGTGGAACTTTTTAATACTTAACTCGCCAGGTTTTTAAGATTTAATCACTAAAAGCTTTTTTTTCGCCATTGGGATAAAACACCTAGTGGTGGAAAAGTGATTAGTAAGTACATTAACTCAAGTATTAGGTTACATTTTGAGGCATGTTTGCTTTTCTGAGTAGAGGGCATTTTAACGTCCCTATTATTTTGTTGTTCAATCGATTAAATCAGTTGGTCTGTAAAATGTCCAGGGTGATATTTTCATGTCGCGTTTTGACCAGCAGTCCGAAACCCAAAGAAAGTCCATTTACAGTGATATGAAATAGAGAAACAGGAAGAATGTTTATGCTACTTTGTACTTCCTTTCTCCCGGATACTGTTGCACTGAATGTCAGAGGTAAATGTTTTACTTTATTAACATTTCTGACAGCTAAAGTTACTGTATAAATTAAGAATTTACATACCGACCATATGATCAGCAGATTTAAATACCTAACAATATGAAGTATTACCGAGTAGTGTCTAGGAGACAGTAGTCTGATTAGGAAAAAATACTACTGACTAGCTTAATTTGGGGTTTCTTCTCTGATCTTTTATGTTTTTGGGTTGTCCGTCCATCCACATGTCCATCCATCTGTTTGTCCTATTCTTGTCATATGTCAGGATGCCTTGAGGGAATTTCTTTAAATTCAGCAAATGTCCACTCAACGATGAACTGATTGGATTTTGTAGTTTAAAGGTCAAGGTCACTCTGACCAAACATCCTTCTCATTCCTGTGAACGCGATATCTCAGCAACACCTGGAAGGAATTTCATTACATCTGGTACAAACTTCCACTTAGACTCATGGATGAACTGATTACATTTTGGTGGTCAAAGGTCACTGTGATCGCTTTTGGCCACAACTCAAAAATTCACGCGATAGTTATGACAAAATTTCACACAAATGTCTAATAGGATAAAATGATGAAGCGATGACATTTTATATCCAAAAGGTCAAAGGTGAACTACACTGTGACATCATAATGCTCTGCAAAAACACATTTTCTAGCCATTACTCGACGCCATAACTCAGGATGACCATGAAACTGTGCTGATTGTATAGATCTTCTGTGTGTGAAGCATTTTAGAGTTTGTAGGTTCTTCGTATTCTATTTAGAATCAGCTTTATTGACCAAGCATGTGAGCACATTCAAGGATTTGGTTTGTTTTTTGTTTCCATCAATGGACTTAAACACTAATAGACTTACAGCAGTAATCCACCACTAGCTAATTGGTTTTGCTAGTATTGAGCTTCAGGTGATTGCACCATGTGACAAAGCTCTCTATCAAATCTCTAAAAATAGTCTCTAAGTGAAGACAGCATGTTTCTCACTGTAAATTATTCAACTTGAATCCTCCACGTTAATATCGTGATAACTTTTATTTAGCCAAGAAGTACACTTACAGATAATACCTTTTTATTACTTTCCTTGAAAATGTACATTATATATATTAAATGAGTCCGGACAGACGTGGACGTAAACTGCAGCTTCACTGCTGCACCGAAGCATACAACCATCAGGCGGTAGTTTGATAAGATGTTCTGTTTGTCTAGTATCAAAAGTAGTTAAAGCATTAGTTCAGCAAAATTACAAAAAGAACCATAGTTCCTCTCTTATCTCTGGGGCTGTCTAGTCATGCTGATGATGTTACAGTGTTTATGTGCTGACATCTTGAGGTATTCATCCCGAGGACTTCTGCTGCCACCTTTACATAATATATTCGTGCTTATCTCAGTGACACGTTGTGCACATGCAATAATTTTGCATTCTGAAAGGGACCACTTTGTATAATCATTTAATGTACATTTTTCTCAGAATACGTCTGTACTTTCTGTAATTTTGAAGGCTTTTAATTGTAATTGAGCATTTTTACTCTGCTACGTTTACATCAGTTAAGAATCTGAACTCTTCTTCCACCACCATGTGTATGTATGTGTATGTGTGTGGGTGTGGGTGCACATGCCTGTTTACACACCTATGTGTGTGTGTCATGCATCTTGAGTTGTGTCTTTTTTCCTCTCCTCCTGCAGAGAGTGAAATCCATGGTTTTATTCTTCCTTCTCAGGCTTCGTGTCAAAGTCAGTTTGAAATGAATGTGACAGAGCAGGCGGAAAGAGAAAAAAAAAATCACTGCTGGTAATTCAAAAGGCCGTTAGCGAAAAATAAATAAATAAAAAAAAGCGGTAAGAATAGCATCCTGTGAAACAAAAGAATGCCTGACGAGCGCTGTGTGTAATTATAGCACATTTAGGGAGACACTGTTTACCACAGTGAGATCAGGGTTGGAGAAAGGAGTTGAGGAGGTAAAGAGCATCGTCTTGTTGTTGCCATAGGGTAAAGCTGTGTAGCTGCTGCCAGTTAACTGCCAAGATAGAAACAGACTTTCTCCATGGCAGCAGTGAGCCTGCTGGAAGAGAAAAGTCTCTAGCTTGTAAAGAGGTATGCAACAAAAAGTCCTTTAAGTGTCATCCAAGTTTATAAAAAGTCATTTTGAAACTTTTTGAATGATGTTTTTGTTCACTTTATAAGAAGAGAGGGAGGAAAATACAAGGTTCGTCTTCAAAAACTACAACTACTGGTCTCACAAATATAATGACAAGGCTGACTTTGTTGGATGTTGAAGCAATAGAAGAGAGAGGAGATCCCACAGTCAAAACAGAACAGAAACTGACCAAGCAGACAAACATCTCTGGATAAAAAGGACGAGAGAGGGTGCAAAGCAAGGCAGCCAGCCGCAGAAACATTTCCTGCAAACTCAACTAAACATATTTCTTCCTTTCTCCCTTCTGTCTTCTGCTCTCTGTCTTGCAGGAGCGTTGCAGATTGAGAACAGCGAGGAAACAGACCAAGGGAAGTACGAGTGTGTGGCCACCAACTCTCAAGGCGTGCGCTACTCCTCCCCTGCTAACCTATACGTGCGAGGTAGGACGTGAACACAGAACACACGTGAACATGCACACACATGCAAAGACAACCACACAGAAGTAACTACAATTAAGGTGCTCTTAGTATAAATAAGCTATTTATTTTCCATAAATGTGCTCTTAAACGAGTATTACTAACCCATCCATTGTCTACAATATATGTCGACTCTGTTGTTTGGTATTTCTCACGACCACCCTTAACAAGTCCACCTTAAACCTCGGTGCAAGCCCCGACAGAATCAAATTGAAAATGAAGTTGGGTTCACACCTTGGTTTAACTGCATGGAAACATCACTGATCTGTCTACTAAAGTGGTTTCTGTACAAGAGGCAGATTAAGAGGAAAATGTTGCACAAAGGATGCACATATTTGACATTTGAATTGGATGAAATTGGATGTTAAACAATCAGGTTTTAATTTATTCTTAAGTACGTTAATGGCATCATTTGGCACCCACATGATCCCTGTTTAACTGATTGTAGCCTGTGGGTGCTGGCTGAAAGACAAATTCTAGTTTCTGTGTCAAGTGGGATATCCGAAAAGTGTGTAAGTGCGATGTGTGTGTATATGTGTGTGTGTGTGTATATGTGTGTGTGTGTGTGTGCGTGCGTGCGTGTGTGTGTGTGTGTGTTGGAGCGAGTGGCTTTGCGCTGGCCGTTTTTATTCTCTCTGTGTTTCCCCGTTCTCTCTCTCCCCCCTCACGTCATTGTGTTCTGCATCAACCCCCTTCCATCCCTCAGAGCTTCGAGAAGGTTGGTGTGCTCTTTCTTTTCTTTTGTTACTCCTTTGTTTCAGAAAACTTCACTTATTGAAACAGAGAGAAACAAAAAAGAAAAAAAAACATTCAAAGGACAATAGATTTGAAGTGAAATTATTTTTTTCTCCAAAATGAAGAGAGTTGATTTCTCTAAAGCTGCTGCGAAGATGAAGTGGTCTGCCTACGCAGCAGAGTGCATTGACTGCATTGTGAGGCCTTGTGTGCAGAACCCTTGGTATTGCCTTCACTCCTCGATCAGTGTTTTCTGCATGGTATGATCTTGTTGTCATGGAGACCCAAGAATTGGAAGATTAAAAAGAGGCAATGTTTGCATGGAAGGAGTTAGAGAGAAAGAGAAAGGAGCACAGCTTGCATGTCTGTTGACTGACGGACTGACATAAGAGCATGGCACAGTGTGTGTTCACGCTTATTGATATGCTTGAGTTGATATTATTAAACTTGCTGTCATGTCATGTCTCCCAGCTGTATCATCGTGTCTAACATTATGTCTCAGTTCTCATGTCATCTTCTCCAGTTCTGCACTTGTTGCACTTGAGTGGAAATGTTGCCCTCCCGGTCACGTTTGTACACGTCATTCTGTTTTGAAGTTATATGTTTTGCAGGCTTGTAGAAGCATTTTTCCAGATTCATTAAATGAACCCAAGATGGCAAAAGAACCATCACATCACCTGCTGTGGTAAATAAGTACTGTACTTGAGGTAGTTCTAATGTACTTGAGAATAATAATCATACTCCACTAAAGTTGAGAGCGAAATGTTGTATTTCTACTCCTCTACATTTATTTAACAGCTACTTAATAAGATTTTCAAGTTTTTTTTGAGGGTGGCTTTTTTTGCCTTTATTGAATAGAGACAGCTGAAGTGAGACATGAAAGGGGGGAGAGAGTGGGTGGGTGACTTGCAGCAAAGAGCCCAGGCTGGAATTGAACCCGGGCCGCTCCGGTAAGGACTCCCCTTAATAAGATTTTACATGCAAAGTACAGAATGATGCATTGTGTTTAGATTAGACTCACCAGTACATAAAAATAGTTAGAATTAGCTCCATCTTGACCAATTACAACAGTATATGTACATGAATGCATCGATAATACATTGTTTCCACATTCGAGCTTTTTGATGCTTTACAGCAATACTATGTAAACATTCCTGCAGTTTATTCAGTAAATAATAAAAATCCACCCTTGCTGTATGACTAGCAGCTTTTTCCAGCTACTTTTAGCTAGCTTTACCACACATTAGCTAGCTTTTGCTATGTCTATGATATAACTGAGTCAGTTCACTGATTTCTACTCTTTTCTACCACGCGCTACTGTTGTGCTATATTTTAGCACTGAGCATTATCCCTGTCACTTTAGCAAAAACAACACATTTTGCTAATATAGTCTGACAAAAAGTGACATTGTCAGTGCGGGATCTTTACTTGAATAAAAGTATTTTTAGTCTACGGTCTGAATACTAAACCGTCTTACAGGCCGTTGCTATCTTCGCCAAACACTCAGATATGCCTCTGCTGACTGACATTTGAAATTAATCATATCAATTCTCATAGATATCGAGGGCGATATTAATGATTCCCTCTTACTACAGTGGTTAATGAAAGCCGTGTCCTTGAGACAGACTGGATGGTGCAGCGTAAATGTCAGCTCGGTGACGGTGCTGAACGGGCACATAGCAGTGCTGAGATACAGCGGTAATCCTTATGGCTGTGCCAAGGCCTCCCCAGCCTGTAGCCTCCAGACTCCCTGCAGAGGACGGGACTAATGACAGCTCCTGCTAATAAAGATTGAAGCTCCTGGCTCTCGCAAAACTGTATAGAAAATGGAGGGGAATCATGCCGCCCAGCTCGATTAACTTTAAGCTAGAGGCTCTGTGAGCATGTGAAGGATTATCCCTTGTTATGAGCTCACTTTATTGTAAAGTACTCGGCTCTGTCTCTGCGGTGGGTTTCCTCAGTCTTTTGTCTCGAGTCCTGACTGATGTTTTTTTTTTAGAAATACTCACATTGCAGAGTTCACGATTCCGATCACTCAACAATCATCTTCACCTTCAACCTGTTGTTGCTCAAATTACCAAACTAATCCATATTCTTAATGTACTGTCTTTTTTTAGTTAGTCAAGAATCTGATTGTGTAGTGTCATGTTGCATTGCACCTGCTGTGTCTGTCTTGTGCATGGAGCTGTCATGGATGCAGTTTGTCTTGTCTTGTCTCCAGCATGCTCGGACGAGGAGATGCCTGCCTAATCATGTCTGTTTTCTAACAGATGTACCTGTTTTTGTCTCTTTGTCTCTTTCGTGTCTTCAACTTCTGTGTCCAATTCTGGGTATTTTCTGGCTTTCTACAAGTATTCCAAATGCTTTGCACTTTGTCTGTTATTCATGAAATGATAGTGACATCACAGGAAAAAAAAAATTTTATTTTTTAATGCAAAAATGTTAACTTCTATCCGATTGTCTCTATACATTCTTTGAGTAGGGGGCGATGTGGCCCATGAAGATTCCAAGTAATGATGTTACACATTAAGGAGTGGAGGTTGTGCAGCAAATTTACCCATATTTATTTATTTGTTTATTTATTTATTCATTTATTTCATATATAATATATATTAGAATTACTGCTGGATTTCCAAGTCATCCAAAGTAAAGTTTTACAGTTACTTTTTTTTGTGTTAATTTTCATGTATTTTCAGTCTTTTTGAACAGAACATATTTTGAGTTTAGTTGAGTTTTTCGACAATGTTCCTGCTCTCTGTCTGCCTTCCCTTTCATTCTCTCCTCCCATGCAGAGATGTTTGTCCGTTACTCTCTCTGTCTCTCTCTGTTTCCTGTCTTGTGACCCTGGGGTATCCTCTTCTCTCTCTCTCTATCTCTCTCTGTTCCTTCAACATCCGATCTCTACTAGTCTTTCTTTTTTCTTACCTTTGAAGCTCCTATACTTTCTAAATGGGCCTGACTCTGGTATATAGCCGTGTTTTTAAATAGATCCATGTGTTTTCTTCCTCCTCGCTCCTCTTTTCTTCCCCCTTTTCCCCTCCTTCCCCCTAAACCCTCTTCTAATCCTTTCTTTATCTCCACTTCCCTATCTGTTCCCCTCCTCACCCTCCCCCCCCCTTTTTTTTCTCTTCTTCTGCATTCTGTCTGCACCCTGATGTGTAGGAGCGACAGACACATGTACATAAGTTTATTAACTTATAAACATGCACATACTACCTCACATATCTCTCTTTTTGCTCGCACTCGTTCTTTCCCGTTCTGCCTCTTTCATGCTGTCTTGGTGTTCTTTACTTAATGTGTCCAATGATCACTCTGTAATTGCCACAACTTCTTATTGGGTTCTGCCCTCGATCCACTCCTGTCCACATTTCCAATCCATTTGACTACACACTGTATCAGTTATGAATCCTATGTATTGTACAGTATCTTGTTGTACAATGTGGCTGTCCTTTGCTACATTGCCTGTCATTGTCTGGAAGAGAAGCAGAGCTGCCTCTCTCTCTCTCTCTCTCTCTCTTTCTCTCTCTCTCTCTTTCTGTCTTTGTCTCTCTCTCTCTAGAATTTCCTCTATCCCTCTATCTGTCTTCTCTCACTTTCTCTCCCTCTCAGTCTTCAGTTCTTCGTTCTCTTCTTTGTGTTCCTCCACCATTTTATCCCTCTTGAGTCGCCCAGGCATGCAAGTAACCTATGAGTTCAGTCTCTCGATTGCATCTCTCCCTAATATATAGTCAACCAAGCTCTGACAGATGCAATATTGAATATAACTTGCCACTTCACTTGCTCTTCTTATGGGGACATGAATAGCAGGCAGAGAGTATTGATTGGCCCCCATGATGCATACATTCTCTAAAAAGAACCCATCTAATGCAGAAGCACCTCAAGGCATGGAAATCTCACTGAAGAAAAGTTTTTCACTCAAGTTTATGCTGGTCGAACATGTTGGGTCATTGCTTAGAGGAGGGAAATATAATAATTATACAACTTAAATCATAAAACTGACAATTGGTTGATCATCAATAAAAAAAGAGAAACTGACTATAGGTGTCATGTCCTGGTTGAAATGATACTCAAGAGTTTGCCACTATATTATTTTGAGTAGGCAGCTCACTCTGATTTGTTGAGCTCAACACAAGATTTGTGTCTTTCTGTTGGAATCATCAGTACCATAAAGTTAATTGGGACTAAACTTGAAATATCCCTTTGTAATTTTCTGTAAAAACCCTGAAGTTCATTCTCCCCCTTCCTGTTACCTCTCCTCTCTTTCTTTCTTCTCTCTTTTTATCTTTCTTGCCCTCACTTTCTCTCTCAATCTCGACCTTGCTTTCTTCCTTGTTCCTCCTCTCTCTCTCTCTCTGATTCTCCCTCACTCCCCCTCCCCCCTCCTTCTTCTTCCTCTCCACCTTTTCTTCTGCTCACTCCTTCGCCACTTTTCTGCTCCCCCCACCTTCCCCCTAAACCCCCTTTCCTTTCTACCCCGGCTCTCCTCCTTTCCCAGTGCGCCGTGTGCCCCCTCGTTTTTCCATCCTCCCCTCCAACCATGAGATAATGCCGGGAGGGAGCGTCAATATCACCTGCGTGGCCGTGGGTTCGCCCATGCCCTACGTCAAATGGATGCTGGGCAGTGAGGACCTGACCCCTGAGGATGAAATGCCAATTGGACGAAATGTGCTGGAGCTCAACGGTGTGCGGGAGTCTGCAAACTACACCTGTGTGGCCATGAGCAGCCTGGGTATCATCGAGGCCACCGCTCAGGTCTTAGTAAAGAGTAAGAGCCCCTGTAATTGCAGAATTAATCATTCAGGATGTTAGAGAGAGATTTGAGGGTGGGAAAGTGTCTCAGTTGTGGCTTTATTGAAAGATAGATCCAGTTTCAACCAGTTTCTATATTTCTAAATGTGGGCACATCAGGAGGATTGGATATTCTAAATTTCCAGGATGGTGATTGTTTCTGTATTTTTATCATTTATAGTTTGTATTTAACGTATGATTAAGGCTCATTCATCGTTACACATGGCAGTGTGGGAGGCCATTTAATACATCCCTAATTGTAAGTTGCTTTGGATAAAAACATGAGCGTACTGTAATCTGATCTCCTCAAAATCTTGATTCAGTTAGAATTGATTCAACATAATTGTCATTGCACAAAGTGAGTAGTATTACAAAGACATGCAGTTTCCTATTGCATTTCTTTGTACTGCTATAGATATATATATAAGCGCATGTACAAACTCGTAGAAAGATATAATACTATAATAGAAAGAGAGCCATGTCATGAATGTAACACTAATATGTAAAGGTAATTCTTATTTTCTGCCCCCTGTCTAATCCCCAGCCTTACCAAAGCCTCCTGGCACACCCATAGTCACCGAGACCACCGCCACCAGTGTGACCATCACCTGGGACTCTGGTAACCCAGACCCTGTATCTTATTACATCATTCAGTATCGAGCAAAAGGGCCAGACAGCAAGTACGAGACCGTGGACAGCATCACCACCACCCGCTACAGCATCGGTGGACTGTATCCCAACACCGAGTATGAAATCAGAGTGTCCGCCTTCAATAGCATCGGCCAGGGGCCCTCCTCTACACGCGTGGAAGCCCGAACAGGAGAGCAGGCCCCGGCAAGCCCACCCCGAAATGTCCAGGCTCACATTATTTCACAGAACACGGTGATGGTCCGCTGGGAGGAGCCGGAGGAACCAAATGGACAGGTGGGAAGAGGATTGAAGCAGCTCTTTTTGGTCTGCTATCAGAAGCAAAAAACATACATTTTCTTTTATCTGTATATATATTTTTTGGGCAGATTTTGTCTCTGTGTCAAACAGATTTTGTCCCATGAGCCAAAAGCGCCCTCTGCCATCTCTCTAGTTAAATCTGTGAGGAAACAAATAAAATTTGGCACATATACCCATTCACTTCCCTTATGTTTCTGTTCAGAATTTTACTTTACTTTTTACCCACTTTTTTTAATTTTACACATTTATGTGTAGCCTTTGGGGACATATAAACTGCGTAATTGATTAGAAATAACATTCTAATCTTCTAAACCTGAATGACAGTATAACCACAAGACAGGCAGTGTGTATTCCCAACATTTGACATTGCATTTACCATCACTTTCTATGGACTGACCATTTTTCAGAAATGCACAGAGGCCCACGTGTGGTTAAAATGATAAAGCCCTAATAAGTCCCTATTGGGAGCTTTATTCCAGTGTGTAGGTTCATGTCCTTTGCAGGGATTGTGTCTTGCCAGAGATTTCCCTCCTGTAACTCCCTTGCTACTTCCCTCACCCTCCAAAGAAAGAAAAGGTAATGGGACTGTCCTCTCTAAGTTGAGAGCACTCCCTCTTGAGGCCTATTTCCTTTTCTAGCCTACCTAACTGTACAGTAGGTTTATAAAAGTGCAAGACAGAATTTAGTGCATATGGGGATTAGAGATTTTAAAGAGTAATAACAGGAGAGGTGGAGGGTTAAGGCAATGGCATGGCAGCGGGATTAAACTCTGGACTGCCCATAAACAAATCCAATAGGAAGAGTACAATATGGGGACATCAGCAGCTTGTATTGGAACAGGTGTCGACAACATGAGAGTGAGATTTATTTATCAGGGTTAATTGCACAACATCCCCAGAGACGTGAGGACATCACCTTGTGACAATGACCTCTTACAAACACGGAACCAACAAATCCACAGGACCATCTGGACTAGAGTAAAAACTCATTCATAGATTATGACCTTTGCTGCGATAAGGTTGTGTCGAAAGATCGTATGATGGATTACCATGGACTGAGCTTAAAATCCAGTCCGTTTCTTTCTCTCTGCTCCCCCTGTTGTAGGTGAAAGGGTACCGTGTGTACTACACCATGGACCCATCCCGGCCGATGAACGAGTGGCAGATCCACAACGTCCAGGACAGTGTGATCACCACCATTCAGAACCTGGTGACCTCAGAGACCTACACCATCCAGGTCCTGGCCTTCACCTCTGTAGGGGACGGACCCTTCTCAGACCCTGTCCATGTCAAAGTCATGCCTGGAGGTCAGTGTGTTTGTCAGCATGTTTGTGTGTGTGTGTTCATAAACATAATCATTGCCCGCCTTTTGTGCAAGTGAGTGCATTTATCTTGCATGCCGGTGCATAGATAACAGCTGAGTAGTGGTCTTCATTTATTCATGTGCAGAAGATGTGGGCATGCAGCTGAGCACAAATGAGTCATTATTTCTGTGTGAATAAAAAGTGTTAAGTAGCTTATTCGAGTAACTTATGTGAAGTTTGTGAGGCAATCCAGTGCGGAATGCTTTGCGAAAAAGCTTGAAGTGTCAGAAAATGTGACTTCTTCAAAATGAAAATTCCACCTGCTGGGACAGAACTGAGGATACTTTGGAAAAGGAAACAGGGATTAAGAGCCAAAAATGTCCCTTGCACCTCGATGCAATGGTGTCAATGTGACAGCTGCTGTCACAGGTTTTATGTGAAGGGAGGGACATTACTCTGATGGTATTACTGGTTTAAATTCTTGTGTAGCTTAATCTACTGCTACGCCATTTGATGTCCCTAAAAAGTCAGTCTAAGTCATCATTTTCTAGTACATGAAGGGAATATGATTTTACAAAAACTGCACAAAAATGCAAGGCTTTTGGACATTTATGGGTCCGTGAGTGTACATTTAGGTGAATTAGTGCAAATGCCTTCTCTGACTTCAAATAAGCTGAAAACTTTTGGTTAGGTTAAAATGAATTGAATTTCAAACTTTAACAATTTCTCTGTGACATTAAGCATTGACTTGATTAGCAACAGTTGCAGCTAAAGTTTGAAAAAAACAACCTTAATAAATTATTTTTGATTAACCCTCAAAAACTCTGCTTTATCGGGACTGTGTGGCAGTGGTTTAATCAGATTTCAGTGACAGATTTAAGTGATTCCAATTATTTATAAAGTACTTCTCTAAAGACGTTTATAAAGTGCATTACACTTATAACAACATAGCATAACAGAAAAAAAGGGTAAAAAATCCCCAAAATAATGAGGTAACCAGGCAGAATAAGAATAATACTATTGACATAATAACAAATCATTTAAAGAATTAAATGCAATAAATTAAGAAGTGATTTAAAAGATGTATTTTTGCTAAATTCTGATTGGATGCATGAAAATGTTTTACATATGTGTAATATCCAGTATCATTCTTACTTTGGCAGACAATAATCACTGGAAAGTTTTCAGGGCTTTTGACTACAAAACAAAAATTCACAATACTGTAGTATAAATATATACAGTATATTTAGATTATATGTATATTCTAAATATAATATATGTACATATATATAAATATGTACCCTATTCATAAATATATTAATGAGTCCCGACTAACTGTTTGGTTCTGTCTCTTTCAGTCCCAGGCCAACCAGGGAAGTTTAAAGTTGGTAGGGTTACAGACACTAGCATCGAGCTGACCTGGGAACCTGCTTACACCAAGGAGGGCATTGTCAACTATGAGCTGCTCTACAAACCCGTCAAGTTTGGCAGTTTGGTAAGACCTCTTACTCTCTTTTAATAAATCTGTCTGATGATTAGATTTTATAACAAGACAGGGGAGGTTGAGAGAACGAATAAAAGATGAAGTTTAAAAGACTAACCTGAGCGTCTTGTGACAGTCCTCATCTCTTTTTCTCTCCCCTTTAATGTCTTCTTTTTCACTCCCCTCCTCATACCTCTCGTCCTGTCCTCTGCTCCTCTTTCTTCTCTCTCATAGGAGAAGCTCACCTTCGGGCCCAGGAATTCTTACACATTGGAGGGTCTGAAAGCTAACACAGAGTACTCCTTTTCCCTGGCCGCCATCTCAAGCAAAGGCATCGGAGCTTTCACCAATGAACTGGTGCAGAGGACGTCACAAGCCAGTATGTCTCGATTTGACTGGGCTCACACACACACACACACACACAATTGCCATAAATGTTAATTCTAATATGTTTTAGTCTTGTACACACAACTCACACACAGCTTCAGTACATTATTCTCTGGGAAAAAACATCTTCACATCTCTCCATCTATCTCGTTTATCAACCCATCTGTCCAACACCTCCTCCCATCCATCTATGTTTGACAGTGTGGCTTTCCTTCTGCGCTCAGCCTCTCGCTTTCTTACACAGCCCTAACATCGAGACAGATGGAGACGGAGCACCGATTAATGTTTCGCTCTTCCTTTTCTTTACCTTCTTTTCACTGTTTTCCACTCTGTCAGTGTCTAATGTCTTTGAAAGGTCGAAAATGTCTGCCACGTATTGGCTAGCAGCCAGTGGTGAGATGCATTGAAGGGATGGTGGCTTGCCTGCTGTGTTGACAGGTAAGTGCCGGTCAGTTTGTATTTTATCCAAGCTGGACTTGGATTCTTTCCCTTGTCTCCTTTCCTCTCTTCTTCCAATAATAGTCAAGTAAGTTAAATGGCATATCAATTTGAAAAAAAAAGAAAGAAAATGCAGAGATAACAGAGAAAATTGTGCAAGGAAAAGAATTAATAAAGTTGGTCAAGAAAAGAGCCCCAAGTCCTGCAGATCATGGTGCTGTATCACTTCAGCGGTAAGTTTTTGTCAAGTATTTATAATCGTTCAACAGACACTAAAGATTCATCCTGTGTATTCACAATGAAATTATTTTTAAAAACCGATTAAAAAAACATACAAAATGTTTTTAGCTGGTCTCCCTTCACTCTGTGCCTCCTTTCTCCCTTTAAGAAAGAGAGAACAAGGTGGTACACCGGAGGAGGTGGCAGAAGAGGGGTCAAGAAAGGGAAGGTGCCTGATAAGCAGACTATTTCATGCAGCAGAATTCATTTCCCAGGGAGGTTATGTGTTCTTTGTTATCGCCAAGCTTTGGTGCACATCAAGATTGTCCCCTGAGGCCAACAGAACAGTGGCTGTACGGCTGAGTGGATAGATACTTGAACCTGTCAGCTATGACTATTACACTCCCACACATACACACATGCTATACACTCCCAAGCTCAATATTTTTTGTGTGTGTGTGTGTGTGTGTGTGTGTGTGTGTGTGTGTGAGTGCAACATTATATAGAGTGTGTGATACCTACAGTTCAGAAATCTGTGTTGATGAAGTTGATGTCTTGGTTTCCGTTCTCGTGTTTCTTACAGTAAATATCCCAGCCTACTTCGGATTCAGTTCTTGTCTAAAATTCATCATTCTAGGATGACTTTCGGTATCCGTCTGAGTGCCTTTCTCTCCCTCTAAATCCTCTGTGCTGTGTGAGATCTGTTTTAGTTTCTTCCCTCTGTGAAGCCCTAGACCTCCCCCTAGTCAGCTGTGGAAAGTCGCAGACCACTCCATTATCCAGAGGACTCAAGGATTATGCCACCATGGGGGCTGTTGTTGTGAAATGTGTATATTTGTCTGTGCTCCTGTTTACTGAGCTGTGCATCCCTGCTTTAGAAAGAAATACTTTTATCTGTTTTTCATTCATAAATCTGGATCCCTTTATGCAACTCACTATGGCCAGAGGATAAGATATAATCATTGGGTATCGGATGTACATTCTCCTTGGGTGTAATTAAGTTGTCCACTCAGGGTCGATACTCTTGTCTCTGGTTTATTTCATTAGAATCTGAGCCTAACATTATGCTTTTACATTATGTGGTCGCTCCCCCTTTTATGTCTGAGTCATGATTGTCCTTGTTTACCTTAGTTTCCTATTGTTTCCTTTTTTATCCATATCGCCTTTCCTTTTGCTTGTATTCCCCCTCCTTGCTTCTTCAACCCTTTCTCTCGGGTCTCTCCTAAACTCTTTGCCAATTACCCCTCTTGCCCCTTGTCCAATCAGAGCCCTCAGCTGCACCCGAGGGTGTGTCCTGCAAGAGTGCCAGCTCCACCTCGCTGAGAGTAAGTTGGAGGCCGCCTCCAGTGGAGGGCCAGAATGGCGAGTTGGCAGGTTATGAGTTGAAATACCAGAGAGTTTCTGGGGCAGGAGGCGGAAGTCAGGGCCAGGAGATGAAGGGGCTTCCTATCCCGGCTGAGCAGGGGCAAACAGTGCTAGAGGGGCTGGAGAAATGGAGCTGGTACAACATCACCATGGCAGCCTACACTGCAGAGGGAACTGGACCCAACAGCCCGGCTGCACTTTGCAGAACTGATGAGGACGGTAAGAGTGAGAACCGTAGATCAGAACTAATCAGTATTGATTGTTAAGCTGATTATATACAGACTAAACTGTTGGTCACTTAATTAATTCCGCATTTGTGTGTGTGTGCTTAGTTCCTGGTGCTGCGCCTCGTCAGGTGGACGTCCAGCCGCTCAACTCCTCAGCACTCCGGGTCACCTGGCGGCCGGTGTTGCCACGGTTACGGCAAGGCCAGGTCCGTGGCTACCAGGTGCATTTCAGCTGCGCAGAGAGTGGTGAATCACGAAAGCTTCCCCGTATCAAAGACCTCTTATTGGACGAGTCCCAGGTGACATCATAGCTGCATATTTAAATCATGAAATGGTGGTCATTTATTTTATCATTAAACATCCTCCCTCTGTCCTTTTGTCCTTTGACTCTCTCTCATCTGTCTTGGCTGTCTGCGGGGTGTGTCTCATCTGTGGAATAAGATGGAGGAGGATGATTCAACTCAATATGTGAGTGCAGACTACCCATCCTCTTCTCATTATAAACGAACCCACCATTAATTAATTCAGCACAATGCATCTAATACATTACACGGACATAGTTATGAAATCCTCATTAAGTTTGAGATTTGATTAGCCACTAATGTGTAATTTATTGATCATTTCTTACTGACGCATAACTGTAAAGAAAGTGAATGAAGAGATATGTGTATAGACCTTATACACAGCAGCCATATTGACAGGTAAACACAGGTTTAATTAATCAAATTAATTAAGGTTCTGTTCCTTTTAGTGCAGCAGAGCCTTTTCAGTGAGCCAACATGGATGTGAATGGAACGTAACCTTAATTAGTATCATTGGTAACACCTGTGTTGAACCTACTATTTCATGCCAAAATGGCTGCTGTGAAAAAGGTCTATTATCTTAGATTTAAAGCAATGAGTTTGCAGTATTTAATGGTGCTGTTATGCGTTTTCCTCCACAGGAGCTGATTTTAGGAAGTCTGAAAGCAGAGACTTTGTACTCTGTCTCAGTAGCAGCGTACACCACCAAAGGGGATGGAGCACACAGCAAAGCCAAGCTGGTGCAGACCCTGGGGATTGGTAAGCATATGCCAAGTATACAGTTCAGTGCAGTGGATTTAGTAACATACTCAAGAATTGATCTTACAGTAAGCTGCACCAATAGCCGGCAGTAAATACACAGTCAAATCAATTCTAATTCTTGTACAAGATTTACATTTTACATATATATATATATACGATTGATTTTCTGCTGCCTCCATTGTCATTTGCAGTGCCCGGCCCCCCCTCCCTTTGGGTGCGTCCAGGATCGGGTCCATCAGTGGTGGTGCGGTGGGCTCCTCTACTGGAATGCTCTGAGTCATGTTCTGATAGCCAGAGGGCCCCGGTAGAAATTCAGGGCTACCGCCTACAGTTTGGCCTGAAGAATGCATCTTTAGGCACCACAGTGGACTTCACAAATCGGGAGAAAAACTTCACTGTCACAAATCTCTCCCCAGGCTCCTCCTATGTCTTTGTCCTCTCCGCAAAGAGCCGAGCAGGCTATGGAGACATAGTGCAGCAAGAAATAAGAGTTCCCATGTTCCCACCCTTGGGATACCCCAAAATATCTGACTTTGTTAATGCCACTTGTTGCTCCCTCCAGTTCTCCTGGCTGCCCCTTACCACAGAGGAGTGCAACGGTGTCATCACAGAGTACACCATAGCTTACAAAGTGGCTGTGGGCCCCAAACCCTCTGCTGACCCTGGCCATTCAGCCTTACCAGCCCCCCCTGCTCCCCCATGGCTGATCACACTACCAGCAAGTGAGTCCAGCTACACCATCCTGGGCCTCAATCACAGCACAGTCTACATGGTGCAGCTCAGAGCCCACAACAAGGCAGGCCCAGGCCCCTTCAGCCCACCTCTGGTGAGCCGAACTCTGGCCTTTGAAACAGGTAGGGCTGGCCTCAGGACCACCCCTCATCTTCTAAGCACTGGTTCAGCTTCACATCTTTCACTCCAAAACACTAAACTAAACGAAGTCTAGGCCAGTTGTTACAGGTCGGCCTTTCACCTGTGCACCTCAGAGAGGCTGAGAACTGCACAGTCCAGGGGAACACGACTACTCCCCCCAATCTCCTCCACTCACTCACTTATACCTTCATCACCTACCCTTCACCACCAGTGGGAGCAGGCTGAATGTTAATGGATGTTTGCTTCAAGAGCACTGCATATCACAAACCCTCAGGTAAAAGTCAACACAGGGCTTCAGTATACAGTAACTAATACAGAAGGTAAGAGTCCGGTCGGAATACAAGTAAGAACTGGCATCTGGTGCTGTATCTGCAGGTAAGATTTTTTTATTTGATAGACCTCCACTTCCACCTCTTTCTAAAGCCTTCGCTGACATGCTGAATTCTGAGTCTAACAAACTCAACACTCTGAGAATGTGGCATGTCACATTCCTGCAGCCAGTCTGTCTGTTCTCTTGTCTGTACTCTTGCCATCCACTCTCCTCATCACCCGCCCATCCCGCTAACCGTCATGTATTCTTGCCCCAGTAACAGATCTGACTGACGTGTTTCATTTTTACAGGTTTTGCAGAGGGAAAGCAGAGAAGCTGCTGATTTGAATAAAATGCTTTGTCACAAGTGACTATGTTTTTTGTTTGTTTGCTTCCCAGATGTGCCAAGGAATTTTTCAGTCAATCTGGCCACTAAGACCAGTGTTCTTCTGACCTGGGAATTTCCAGAGAGCAGCAACCCCTACCGCTTTACTGTATGTCCATTGGCTGGTGCATGTACACTTGTAGTGACAAATGCCTAGTTGGTTATTTCTTGAGATAATTTATAACATAATATAACCATTATAAACCATTACGTTTTGTATTTTTAGTATGCATTACGAATTATATTCCCAACCATGGAAGTGTAACATTTTAGCACCTTTTTCCAACAGAGGAATGCTGGCTATTTGTGGAATTTCATGGAATAGTGCAATGACATGTGACATTAAAATGAACATTTATTTTATTTATTTTATAACAAAGTCTGCAGACCAGCACCTCTAAATCTTTTTAATTAATACGCTGTGTCTTGTTTGTTTAACTTATCCATAAAATGTTAATGTGTTAAAAAGTGAGGTCATTGTTCTATGGAGGTTTTATGGACTATTTCTTGGCTTAGACCAATAGCTGTATCGATTTTCAATTAATAGTTTCTGCAAAGATTTGTGGCTGTGGCTCAATTTGTGTTGCGTTTAAAACCCCCAACAGCTAGACAGTGTTGTAATCTATCTTTAGCCTTTTGACTCTTCCACTACATCATAACGACAATCAGTTGAAACAGGAAGAAGTAAGCATATATCGCTAGTGTAAACATAACAGGCCACATTATATTGAATCCTAACCTTCATAATTTTTGCAAATTGTTTTCTTTTTCACTTTATTTTTTTCACAGGATTAAACAAATGGTATGCACTAAGTTAGTTAGTGCGCTGGTATGCAGATTTTGTTGACTTTGGACAAAGCTTGTGTTGTTATTCTAAGCTAAGTTAGCTCCTGGTGATAGCTTCATATTTACCATACAGACATGTGAATGGTATCAAGCTTTTCATCGAACTGTAAATAAGTTTCCCATTTCCCAATAACGTTTTCTTTCAAATATGAAATTGGCGCAATGCTTACCCTTGAAAATGTAATCTCCAAATTAATTTCCAGGTCTAACAATTAAAAGCTGCTTTAATTTAACCAGACCAGTGGCAGAATATTAATACATTAAAGTAAAATATAATGTCATCAGCATACTAGCATCTTTTCCTTTGAACATTTTGTTCTGAATTCACTAACCCTCTCCCATCCTCCAGGTGGAGTATAACCGACAGAAGATGGAGGTGGACGCTCGTCTGAGAAAGGCAGTCATCCCAAACCTTCAGCCGGACACCAGCTACGACTTTAAGATCACTGCTCCAGAGGGCAACATGGGAGGCCTACGCCACCGTATCTCTGCCAAGACCTCCCCGCCAATCACCATCCGCCGCCCTGAGATTGACCACACCCGTGACACGGAGACCACAGTCACCATAATCCTGCCGTCTCTGGAGAATCGCACTCCTGTCAAGTAAGACTGAAAGATTAAATTTTAGGTGTTGTTACAGTGTTTGACATGGTCTTCCTGGTGCAACCCGGTGTACTCAGGTCAGATGATTGCAATCTCTGAAGGTGTTGGGCATGACGATATACAACCTGACTGAAAAGATGTTGAAGACACAGTTCTTTTTTAAGTGCAACAAGTTGGCAAGGAAACTTGGAAATAGTTTGAGAAGTTTGCTATTGTATCTATTCAGTTGGTGTTATTTTGTCTGTCCTCCTCTGCTCCCTCAGGAATGTTTATGTGGTTGTGGTTCCACTGAGGAGAGCCCGCGGTGTCATCAGACACCTCAAAAGCCCAGATGAAATGGACCTTGAGGAGGTGAAAACCACAACAATGACAGCACCCACTGTCTGTGCCTAGAAGGAAGAAAGGACCTATAAACACACACACACAATCCCATTGCTGAGAACTCCTGGCAACAGTTACCCTTTATAATTCAATATCAATGTTTAAACATTAGTCATAGATACTGGAACACCTAATTTTTCTTGTCTGTGTCTGTCTCTGTTTCTCTCTGTTTCTCTCCTCTCTCAGCTGTTAAAAGACATCAGTCAAAGGCAGAGGGATTCTCGGCAGCAGAAGCAGGTGGACCTGCGCCGGGCTTACATCACAGCCCGTTTCACACCTGCTACCCTACCGGCATTCTTCACCCTGGGGGACCAGCTGGACTACGGAGGTTTTGAGAACCGAGCTCTAGACGCTGGGCAGGAGTACGTCTTCTTCATCCTGGCGGAGCTCAACTCCACAACTGGGGTACAAAAACCACTGTGTCACATCTCTCTTCCGTTGTTTATAACCACTCCCTCATTCCCCCGCTGCCTGTGTTTCTCTCCTGCAGGCTGTCACTTTACATTGTAATCAATATGGCCTTGCTGCTAAAACAACAAATTATATGTCAGTCAAAGTGTTGTAAGCAAAAGGCAATAGCTTTCACGTACTTCTACCACTGCTGCTAATAAAGAGTGTAACTAGTGTGGCAGTAGAAGAGATATTGTGCACTGCTTGTATATAGGAATTGGAACAGACTTAAATATACAGCTTAAATTAGAATAGATTTTATTTTTTCTTATATGTTTTTATTAGGACCAATTAGATTCGGGGATGCTGTTCAAAAGTCCTTCAGAACTAATGAAAATGGCACTTTATTCAGGTTTTTGTGATTCTAAAAAGATATATAATGTAGGTAAATTTAGGTAGATTATTTGTATGTTGTCTAAAGTTCTTAGACCGATCAAATATAATCTAATCTCACATCTTCATCAATTTGACAACACGTGAGGTGCAAATACTCACAGCACAACCAGATAGAGAAACGCACTGTAAGTAGCATAGATGACAACGGATATGGATGTTTCTAGGGGACACTAAAAAGTGATGGACACACGGGACACCCGTGTCTTACTAAAATATAAGTTCTTCTTCACTTTATTTTACTATCGTGATGGCATGAGTCAGATATTAGCTGGTGGCAGATATCTATTGTTAACCTAGCCTTTGCATTTTGCTCACTAGCCTGCCAATTCAAATAATACCGCGAAAAACAAAAGAGAGATAAGAAAGAGAAAAACTTTGATTTTAAGCTAATTTTCCCAGACCACTATGGAGTAGCCGACTTTAATAACGCTGAGTGTCACAAATGGTCGCAAAAGAAGCATGTCTCACTTTTTAGTGTCCCCTAGAAACATCAATATCCGTTGTCATCTGTGCTACTTGTAGTGCGATTCTCTATATGATTGTGCTGTGTGTGTTTGCAATCGGGGGTTTTTATTTGTGAGGGTTTGCAGCGCTTGTGTTGTCAAATTGAGGAAGATGTTTCCTTAATTTGCTAGTGTTTGGTCTATTTGCATGTGTTTTCTTAAGCTGCAGTGCGTTGAGCTCTCTCGGCCACCGTACAATCCAGTGCAACACCTCTACAATGAATATTTCCTTAAAAGGTAACATTTTGTTTAGACTTGGTGCAAGAGATTCTTGAATTTCCTGAATATGTGTCTGCATGTTTGTACACAGAAAATGTACGTGGCCAGCCCCTACACAGACCCTGTGATTGCCCCCGATTCAGACCCCCAGCCCCTCGACGCAGGTGATGGTCTAATCTGGGTGGTTGGACCTGTTCTGGCTGTGGTCTTCATCATCTGCATTGTCATTGCTATCCTCCTTTACAAAAAGTGAGTGGAACATCAACTCTATAACTCAAAATGCCAAAAACCATAACAAAGAGACAAAAGGTTGTTGGTCAGCTCTGATTATGACACTCTTAAAGTATAAGGCTGGTGTCCTTGTATAGTTTTTCTTAATGTCAGTATTAAAACACTCACACACACACACACACACACAAAAAAAAACCACTCACAGTGCATCAGTCTGTCTCAATTTGTTTTGCATTCTCTGTTCTATGCCTGATTATACAGTAAATCTTTAGAAATGGGTCACAAATGTATAATTTCTTCTTCTTCTTTTTTTAAAGGCTAATTAATTCCATAATACAGGTGGGCAGTGTAGTTTATAGCAAATGTTACTCAGGTGGGAGTAAATGGTGCATTTGTTGGGAACTATTTTCAGCGATGGATTAATACGCATTTGGTGTTCTAGTGTATTTGGGATAGACTCAAAGTAAACTACAGTGTCCATGTTCATGGTAATGAAACAGCATGTTACTGATTGTGCGACTCGTTGATGTGTTTTGAACAACAATGGAGCTCTGGAGAGGAGGGGAATTAGCTATTTTAGGCTTTGGCAACAAAGACAATACTTGTTAACACTGTAGGATCTATTAATTGCTGGGTTTTGTCTTTTTGGATTTGTTGACAATAAGAAAAATATTCCCAGCCCTATTCATTATAAATAGATTAAGTTTCTGTCTACCATGCTACATTCTGTACATTCTCCCACTGATATTTCCCATACAGAGATTGTTTAATCTCCAGCTATCCTCCCACAAATGTTCTACCCTCAATCTGATATTCATCAAATCTGTTCCAATTTAGAAGTTTGTTCCCCCCGCAGACAACTATGAAACAGTCTGACCCCGCTGTAGGCCTGTGATTTCTGCTGCAAGCCATCAAGCTTTTGAATACTAATGCAAAATATTGATTTCCCTCTCTAACAATCTGTCTGTTTTCTTCCTTTTCTTCCTCTAATTATTCCTTCCTTGCTCTTGTTTCACTGGAAGCAGCAAACCTGACAGGTAAGATTAAACCAATGTCAAGCTCTTTGTTCATTTTAACCCCACAGCAATTACACAACACCCAATGTTGTACAGAGAGCTTGTACAAAGCCGTAAAACACCATATCTGTTGATGAACTATTTACTCAATTCAAGTAGCTATGCTAATGATGTGTCAGTACTGAATGTGCTGAATGTGCTAATTGCTCTTTTGACTCACTGGTGTTTGAGCAGCAAGCGCAAGGATTCTGAACCTGGAACCAAGAGTCTTCTGAGCAACGCAGAGATGATGGCCCATCACCCAACTGACCCTGTGGAGATGAGACGCATCAACTTCCAGACTCCCGGTATGAGGATGTACCCACACCAGCACCCAGACACACACTTTGTATTTGCATAATAAAGTAGACTTCCGATTACTCATCATTTGATAATGAAATATTCATGCGACTAATTATAACTTTGGTGAGATTATGCAGGCAAGATTGTGAAAGCACTCCTCCGCATCACAACCTGCATGAGCCTGGCAGCTTCAGATCAAAATGGCCACTGCCCAGGTAGCAGCCAGTGCTTTGTCATGGATGAGTCATTACAGTGTGACAAAAATCTGATCATCTCCACTCACCCACATTCCACATGCCAGGCTGCAGATAGCACATCAAAACAGGCAGAAATGACAGCAATCTGTTGTATCTTTCTCAAATGTATCAGAGTCAGGTTTAACGGTCAAAATTAATATATCAAAAGGTGAGTTGTGGGTTAACTGCGATCATGAGTAAAGGCATCACTTTGTCCTAAAACCCCACTGTGAGGTAACTGCATGGACTATGATGCTGCCCGCCCCCTACAGAGTGAGATCTAACAACACAGCTGCTTTGGTCGTGGCACCAGTCCGACTAAGCTTCGCTTTCACTTCTCCCATTAAATTAACAACTTCCAAAAAACACATATGGCATGGAGGGATCTAATTACCATTCTCACTGTATTTTTATGGTTGCCGTTTATGGAAGCCTTACAGGGTGTTTTTGAAAAGGTGGCAAGATTTGTCACCAGGGAAAAAGGTGTATTCTTTACATGCCAGGATATATAAAATCAAATGATGTCCATCGCTGAAGGTCTGAAGTATTTTTTATTTTTTACATGTA
>JBBPCS010000393.1:8130263-8149629 GCA_037974645.1 Hollardia meadi | reverse complement strand
GTGTGTGTGTGTGTGTGTGTGTGTGTGTGTGTGTGTGTGTGTGTGTGTGTGTGTGTGTGTGTGTGTGTGTGTCAGTTAGTACCACCCATAGCAAATGATGCCATGAGGAGCAGAAGCTGTGCACCTGCCTGCCTTCACTGATTGGTTTAGTTTGACTGAAGATTTCCACCTTGCACAGCTGATTGGTTGATTTAACAAATACTGAAAGTAGGCTGTCTCTTATTGTTTTAGGCTTTGTTAGAATCACACCCAAGGTGTCTCACTGAGTAAATGTGAAGACTTCCAGATTCATTCTTACGCTGCATGTATTGAAGTATGTGAGTGTATATACAGATGTGTATGAGTCTGAAGTGTTTATTTTCCATCATGAGTCTGAAAAACAGGAGATTCTCACTGGACAGCTCTGTGTGAGTACAAATATTTTACTATTTCTGTCTTCTTCTTTTTTTTGTTTCTCTGTCCCTTTCAAATCCTTCATAAGATTTTGTTGAAATTAAACAGCATTTGTCATTTATAGTTAAACAACAGTGTAAATAATTTATTCTAAACACCAGGTGTGCACAGTACTCTTAGTGTTTTGAAGCTGCTCATTTACAAAAGTGAAACCATTCTCCAGGGATCCCTGCTGTTGCCCAGAGACTGCAGACTAACTACAGGTCCAATCGGCTGACAATTAGCCATGCAGGGGGAGAAAGTTAACAAGTACTCAATGAGGTTTCTCAATGAGTTTGGAGCTGGATTAAATGCTGCTTGCACATAAACAGACAGATTTATTTGAATTTATTAGTGCACAAGAGCAGCAAATTCACTTCTTTTACCTATTTACTCTACTCTATTTACTCAACAACAGTGTTGTTGATGCTTAATATTAAAATAGATTTTTGTTGATCCTTTATGTAAGAAGTTTGTGTCTGTGAATTAATCACAATAATCTCTGTGGAAAATCCTCACTGATGATCCCAAGGGGGAGAAATCTGTTTATCTTTTTGTATTTTTTGTATGATTCTTAAAGGGGAATTCCGGTATTTTTAAACCTGGGCCTTATGTTTCTATATTTGGATGTGTAAATGATTCATACTTCCCAAAGGTCTTGGAATTGGTCCGGTAAATAGTCTCAGCCGATAGCCACGACACGGCTGCAGTGGCTGCAACGTAATCCTTAGGGGCAACTCCGACCGTTAAAGTTATGTCCAGTGAAAGTGCTTTTTTTTCACCACTCACAGGCTGAGATTGTTACTTTAAGTGTCTGAAAACATTACAGAAAGGATCCGACAGCGATAGTCCTCATTGATAGAATAAAATCATCTTTGTTTAACCGGAAGCACAAGTCTGAGAAGAAGTCTCGCTCTGAAATCTCGCTGGAGGCGAGTTGTTGCAGTTACTGCTCATCTAGACTGTTAAAATCAGCTAAATATTCAGCCATGACTTTGGAAATAAAGTCTTGAGGGCAGTCGCCTCTCGGTAAACTCCAAACTCCTCTCTCCATCTCTCACTTACTTCTCTACTGTCATTTTCTTGCAACAACTCACATCTCATGAGATTTTGACTCCTCAGACGAGACTTGTGCTTCCGGCTACAAAGAGGATTTTACTCTAACAATGAGGACTGTTGCTGTTGGATCCTGTCCGTAATGTTTTCAGACACTTAGAGTAACAATCTCAGCCTGTGAGGGGTTAAGAAAAAACACTTTCAGTGGACATAACCTTGATGCTCAGAGTTTCCCCTAAGGATTACATTGCAGCCATTGCAGCCGTGTCGCGGCTATCGGCTGAGACTATTTATTGGACCAATTCCAAGACCTTTGGTAAGTATGAAACATTTACACATCCAAATATGTAAACATAAGGCTCAGGTTTAAAAATACCTGAATTCCCCTTTAACTTCATTTAGATCTACAGTATATCCATCCCACTTGTGTGCCTTGTACAAAAGCTGAATCATCAGTATGATCTTTATCTTTTGCTCTCACGGGACAGCTCTCAGGACGTGCACCCCCTTGGCGGAAAAAGAGGCAGCAGCAGGTTCAGTAGTAAGAAATCTAGACAGAGTCAGAGTCTGGATGATGCCCGACTGGAGATCCAAGAGCTAAATCACAGCCTCAACTCCAACATCTCCCTCAGGTAAACTACAGTGAGATTAGGGGGAAAAAATGAAAGGAGACAGCTTAAAAAAATTGAACTTGTACCCAGACAAAGGCCTGATAACATCATTTGTGTTGGCGTGGCGCATTTTTCCTGTTTGTATCCTCAGCAAGCAGACCATAGCAGAAGAGAACCTTGAGCACTCAGAAGGGCTCATCAACAATAATGTAAGTCCTCCTCACATCTTCCTGCTTCCTGTTTCCTCCAAATCACACATTTAATCACATTTTCTTTGCAGCACAGGGAGAATTAAAGCAGCATTAATCAATACTTTTATAATAACAATGCACCAAATGACAATGTGAATAAATGTGGGATGTGAAAGGGGTCGGTCATAGCGATGATCCTACAGAAAATTATCACCTGAAGCTGCAGCTCCCCTCAACTTTACAGAGCGTCAGCTAATTGATCAGCCATCTGGCCCTAGCTTTATGTTCCATTCAAACTCCAAATGAATGCTAATGTTGATCTGTTACTTCTAGGTGTGTAAATAAGCAATATCATCTTAAGAGGTGATAAAATGTCGATGGTGTGTTCACAGCTTGTTCCTGGTGCCCCAAAGTGGCCAAAAAATCATGGCCACAAGTCAAATATTTCAGAGAACAAACACCAAACCTGCTTCTTGGATATTCCAAATAAAAATCTCTCTTACATAACTCAACACGCAGTTAAATTGGGGGGTTTTTTTTATGTCAGTATTTTTTCCCCCTACAGAGCTTCCTGAAACACAACAAAAGCTTCCACAAACTGTTCCAAGAGATTCCTGAGGAGGAGAATCTGACACACGGTGAGTTGAGCTCAGCTCCACAGTCTGCTGATTGTGGAAACTGCATCACATTGCGTCCTTTCTTTACGTTGTCTGTCTGATTAAGTGTTTGCCAAGTGGTCCACAGAAAATGAGGCACTGAAAAACTTTAATCAGTGATTCAGCAGGCATGTCAGGGTGACACCACACAGCTTCAAATGATGTGTTTTATTCGTGTGTGTGTGTGTGTGTGTCTTTGTGAATCTCTATTGCAGCATTCACCTGTGCCTTGCAGAAGGAAGTGTTGTATCATGGAAAACTCTTTGTTTCGGAGGGCCATGTGTGTTTCCACTCATCCGTGCTGCTGAAAGACACCAAGGTAATGCACTCGGATACATTTAGGTGAAGCCTCACACTGGCGAAATTTAACAACTGCAACACTCCTTGCTTTCTCAGATTCAAGGTCACTTGAAATGTTTTTTTAATTTTGTCGTAAATTTGGCCACAAGTTGTAAAGGAGCAGTCAACATTCTTGGGAACCCTAATATAAAGGACTGACTTCACAAGCTGGTTTATTACTTTGGTTTTCCATGTTTCAGCTCACGCTGTTTTACAAGTGTTATATGACAGCAATGTCTTCTTAAAGGTGGTGATTCCTGCGTCCAGCGTCAGGGAGGTGAAGAAACATAACTCTGCTTTATCCATGTTGTCTATCCAAACTGCTGCTGGAGAGAAGGTCAGACTCAATATACAGACCCAATATATCTTATTATCTTAAAAGTTCACTTTTAGATTACATATATTGTTCTTTATTATCTCTCACTTTCACATCACTTTGTACGTGGAGTGCTTTGAGTTGTACTTCGTACAGATAATAAAGCCCACTGAGACATATTTATTAAATGTGAATACCTACATAATCAGGCCCAAAAGGTACTCAGTGACAAACCCCTTGTAAAACCTCTTGGGGTTTCTGGCTCAATAACACAAGATACATATGGAGAATTGCAATTGTGAAACCTCCTGTAAACAGATGTCCTTCTCTGTTTTTTAACCACAGAATCAGACGTGTATGCACGGATGAGCCGATGCTTTTCATTTAATTATTGTAGAACTATTTGTGTTCTGTGTTTTTTGTATTTATGAAATGGCTCATTTAGGGACAGGATAGCTAAGCCTTTGGTATGTGGCATTAAATTAAACATTAAATTGAGTAGTAGCAGTCGTTTATCTCATTTATAATAATAATTAGAAATGACTCAAATGTGTCCATTGGCTTTAAGGTGGTTAGCCACCAATCAATAAAAGTGACGGACTGTCAAGCCGAGACCTCAAATTAACTTAGTCAACAATGAGCGGTTACATAGTTTATTTTATTCCAGGATTAACCCTTTCTCCTGCCTCTTGTCATCTTTTAGCACTCATTTGTGTCTTTGAGGAACCGTGAGATGTGTTATCAACTCCTCCAAACTCTCTGTTCACACGCAAAGGTAGGTCGTTCTTCCAATCTGCATGGGATTAATGCTTAAAGTCCTAAAACAGTTTCAGTTTGAACTCATGATTCTGTGTTTGAAACCCTGAAACAGGGGGAGAGTGCCAACAGCAGCCCTCGCCTCTCCTCTGCAGAGAACGAAGCTGATCATAATGTGGTAGGTTTGCTGCTCATCTAATTCAACCAAACCAGAAATGCTGGTTATCCTGTTATAGTCGAGCCGATATGAGCGCATAAAGCGCGGTGAAACTATCCTTGTCCTTCTCTACAGGCCTCTAGTTATTCTAGTTTGGAGGACAGCTTTGATCATGATGTGAGCAGACAGAGCAGCATTCAGCTTGACCACGGCTTTCCTCACATCACTAGAGAAGGTGAGAAAATGATGGGAGAGAGAAGTAGTCATCACTGGTTCATGTTGTGTTGTTTGTTTTCAATAATGACTTCCACTTTTCTAATATTTATAACAATGTCTATTTGTGCCTTTCCAGGCCCAGCGAGCTACAGCTCAACCCGTCAAAGCAGCTCAACAGATGAAGATGACAGTGGTAAGAGATCACAGACAGACATTCACATACTGCAACATCTCACGTCGCCCATAAGGCATGGAGGAAAGTGTCATCATGGGATCACAGGCTGACTTTTCTCTCAACCAGATTTATCATGGATTTGGAGGATCGTTGAGAGGGTCTCTCATTTCTTCCTCCTCAGACAAATGAGGAATCTCAGCGTTTTCTTCTACTTCAACTTGGTGCTGTGAGTATTATCATTCCTCATCTCCAGTGCGTCCAGCATGTTTACTCAAGGACTGTATTTAAGTACAATTTTGAGGTACTTGTGTATAATCTTTTTATGCTACCTTATACTGTACGTCTACTCCACTACAGTTCAGAGGGAAATACAGCGTTGTACTTTTTACTCCACTACATGTACTTGTCAGCTTTAGTTACTAGCTTCTTCGTAGATTGAGACTTAACATATACAACGATTTCAATGCAGAATGCAGTGTTAGAGATTTAAACTACCCAACATGACGTAAAGCGGCTAAACCTCATCTCACTCACGCTTTAATGTAATGATAAAGCAATGATATATTGAGGTACAACACTAGCATGGGACATTTTTGTCTCTAAATAATCTAATCCTTCAGATGTGGTTATAGAAACGCCCCACAAAACGTTAGGACTGTACAGTATGAATCCATCTTAGACTGTTTGCTCAGCTTCTAATTCATTCTGCACAATGCACTCTCACTTTGTGAGTGAAAAACGGATTGTAGCGGGTGGCCAGGAGAGCTCAATGCACTACAACTTAAGAAAGTACTTGCAAAAAGACAAAACACATGCAAACTCATCATCAATTTGACAACACATACACAAGCAAACACACACAACAAATACACAAACACGCTGCAGATAGGTCAGATATACATAAATAGATATAAATAGAATAATATAGATATAAATAATTAAAATATCTAGCAACCAAAAAAAGATAACACAACTGCCATAAACAAAACCAGAGAAAGACTGGCGAATGGATTTCTGATCAATTGAATGTGTAGGTAATAACTTCATTAAAAAGCAACATTTGGAGCATCTTCATAGTTGAACTCGCAGCGACGCAGGTTTGATTCCGGCTCTTTTTCTGTATACCGCCCCCAACCTATTTCTTGTCTCACTCTTTAGCTGTTCTATTAAAAAGTAGGCTAAAGGCTAATCATTTATTTTCACTTTAATTTCATCCATATGTATTACTATTTTAGTTATTGGTTTCATACACTTTCTGTAATAATGGAGGATGCTGGGACAAAATCTTATCACATGGGTGTCCGGGGTCTAATTTGTGTCAGTTTAGGGGTCCTTGACACGAAAAAAGGGAACCACCAAAGCACTTAGAAGAGGAAAAGAAGAAAGAAGCATTCGGAGATACAAAATTTCTGGTCACTATCATTTTATTTGCAATTGGACTGTTATTTATGTAGCTTTAATCTATTGGGTTAAATTTGATTGAGATTTATTTTATGTAGCATAAGCCTAAACATCACATACCATATAATCAAACATATACAGTATGTGGGCCTATATCTTAGCATTTATCATTGTACGATTTATTTCATTTATTATTTAAGATGATTTTCTGTAATCTTTAATTTTTGGACTGATAGTGGCAGCTGAGGCTTAACCTGATAGTTAGCCCGGACCAGTTAGTTTCCCAGCATAAGTTCTGAGGGAAACTAAGCTTGAACTATGTTGAATGTGCTTTATGGAACCAAATCAACTCAAAAATGAGTCAGACCAACCAAAAAAAAGCCTGGTTTATTTGGTAAACTGGCTTTATGGAACAGGCCCCAGGTGATTACTGTGTGTTTGTAGGATGGTGCTGCTTCTGTTGGCTTCCGGGTACATCGGGCTGAGGATCATAGCACTGGAGAAGCAGCTGAAATCTTTGGGAGCCCTGACTGAGCTGTCTTTACACTACAGAGAGTGAGTAGACACACAGACATTAAGGATAAAGGTCGAGAGACACAGGAGGAAGTCTGTCGCGGCCTGCTGGGAAGAGGAAAACATGAATGTGGCTCAAACCGGTTTGGCGGACTATCAGATTAGATGTGAACAGAGTAGCTCTGCAGGTTAACAACAGCAATGACGGAAACAGATAAGTGATTACATTCCACCAGAAACACGCCCATGCATCTGAAAGTTGTCGTGTTGCCATGACGCAGCGCCTTAGACGACGCCACTTATCTCTTAAAGATTAAGATTGTAAAGATATTTTTATCAATTGCAATTCATTTAGTGTGTACTTAATTCAATAATGTGCTAAAGTAAATCTATTCAAGGATTTTACTTAAGTACAGTTTGCAACTTTTTACTTCTATTCCATTATTTCAGAGGTAAATATAGGATTACCACTAATGATCAGTTCTATTATTGATTTATCTGCTCATTATTTACATCATTAATCAATTGTTAAATCTATAAAATATCAGAAACAAAAAAATTTGTGAAACTATTTCTCAGAGCCCAGAGTGATGTCTTCAAAGTGCTTCTTTTGTCCAACAAACAGTCCAAAGAAAAGCAGAAAATCCTTACGACGATGAAGCTAGAACGAGCAATTCTTTGACATCTTTCCTTGGACAATGACTGAAACAATTAATTGATTATCAAAATTGTTAGCAAGTGATTTTCTTTTGATCGATTAATCATGGCAGCTCTAGTTAAATGTAGAACTTTTTACTCCACTACAATATTTTAAGAGCTGTAGTTACTCCACAGATGTTACAGCTTTTTTACAAACAAATCATGCGATTAACACATAAAATATGCTTCGATAAAAGAGTACCACCAACTACCATGCAGTGCATTTTCATATTGTGCTACTTTATTTACATATGGTGCTACTTTTACTTAAAAGATTGGTACTTCCTCCACTGCTGTCCTCTCCTCATGCTGCTTCTTCTTCTCCTGCAGGCACCAAGAAACATAACCAAAGCCAAGGAACTGTGACAAACAAATCCTTCTCGGAACTCATGCAATGCACTACATTGATCCCTGTCTAGACGCACCCCCAAAAGCATTTTAGCACTGACTCTGCCCATTTGATATAAAACTTTCAGAAAAGGAATTTAGAATATTATGAGATTATAGAAAGTAAACTCCTGCCTTAACACCTCTTCGACAGAGGAGGCAGATCAGACGTAAGATGCTTTTGGGATGTCTGAGCCAGGTTACATGTGGTGAACTACATGGATGGAAGTGCAATATTTCTGTTAGGCGTGCACTTGTTTTTTTTGCTGGCATTTTAAAAAATTGACGCAAGATTCCCCTGCATTGAACCATATGGAGGCGGCCTGCTGAAGCCATGTTTAGTGAACAGCTGAGCTCAGCTAGCAGAGGTTGCTGGAGTCTTGGCCATCTTGGATCAACACAAGCTGCAACTCATCAGCATCAGTCTCAACCAGAATATGAAAAATGCACTTTGATGTTGCTTTATTTTAAATAATTTATATGAAATGAGTTCACATTGTGTAAGTTAACAGTTAGAATCTAGTGTCATTACTTTAAGATGGGTAATGAAAATATTCAGCCAGCAGAGGGCAGTCACTCCCACTAAACTCAAGTGTTACATGAGGCACCAAGGGAGGAGCACTTTACAGGTACTAAAATGTCTTTAAAATACAAATGTTATAAAAACATTTGCTACTGCCATTTTGTCAGATCAATACCGTGTGACGTCCTGTGGCCATACACAATTTACCCAACTGATTTTCAGGACTTTTTATGACCCAATATTCTGTGAATTTTGTCCATGAAAAGTGCATTCAAAATGTAGTGTCGAAAAATATGTGCTGTTCCATCCCAAGTGTTCGTATGTCTACTCTCATATTGATATTGTGAAAATACACAGATCATTTTTAAACCACATTAAATTATTTGTGAAACCATTTTCCAAAACTTTTCCAGGCCTGTGAAACACATTTATCCAGGATTCTTATTACTCTACAAACCATGTACGTTATCTGCACGCATTCCTGCCAATCTGAGACTTTGTGTGATTTTACATATTATTATCCAAAACCCAACATCACTGGTGTACCATCATCCAAACGGTAAATCTCAAATCATTATGTGCATATGAATATTGCAATTTTTGTGTCACCGACTACCAGATGTAATGTCCACCCTCATTAAGTTATTCACTGTATAAAAATACGACTGTTATAAAACAAGACGGTCAGTGTCATATTTTTGTACATAAGTGATCTTTTTTTTTTTATTTTGCTGTCCATAAAAAGGTCAAGGTTCAGTCCCATGAATTAATTTCATTACATCATATTTTCAGTTCAAAAAAAGCAACATAAAATTACAAATCATAATACAAAGAATAGAATAGGTAAGTACAGTAACGATATAAACAGCCCACTAATATCATCTAGCCCCCACAACCTGCCTACCCACCACTGTCCCGCTCAAACTCTAGCAAGAAACTCATAACAATACATCAGTTAGTATCAGCAATAAAAAATAAAAACAAAATTTGAATAAACATCCCGTTGGTTTAAAAAGCGCTTCAATGTTCTGATGCCATGAGTTCAGCTTTACCCTCACATAGAATACATAATAGAGATAAAGTTCCACCCCATCACTTGCTCGGCAAAACACAATTGACATGCATACAGATTTCACTGTTCAACCCCCCACCCCACCCCCCACCCCCATCATCAATAAACATTCAGGGCCAAAGGATACTATATACGTCAACCATAGTGGTGCATCAATAAAACAGCAAGTTTCTTCTTGAACCCCATGAATAGAAGGTGGATCCAGTGGTTTCCCTGATAACATGACTTGTCCAGAAGGAAACTGAGGTCTACTTCTACTTTCAGAGAGAGGCGATAATTCTCTCCAATTCTTCTGACAGCTCAGCTCCCTGGTTCAAGATGGTAACAGATTTCCATTATTTAAATATCAGACACACACAGCACAGAATGAGAATGTAAAGATTCCCTGTTGGAAGGGATGACGGAGAGCGAGTGATGTTCAGTGATCTTTGCACTCAGTCCCAAGACCCACTTGTACTCCCAAAATGGAGTTATCAGATCAGTGCTAGTTTAGTATATGTTCCCTTAAAAAAAAACAAAAAAAACCCACACAAACACAGCTACCGTCACTGAAACCGTCCCCTATGGAGCGGACACCTTGTGTAGATCTGAAGTGGGGTGCTAGCGTGCGACCATAAAACTAGTTCTTGTACTTTTTCAGGTCTCCACACAGGAGGTATTACTACTTATTCAAACGTGATGTTAGTATCCTTAATGCTGGCCTGTAGAAGACAGTCAATAATAATGAAGACACACAAACTTACATTTTATACCCTTATTACACTTTGGATGCTTTGTACAATAGTGCTGAACTTAAGACCTGCTTTTGTCATGCTTGATCTGATATATATAAATGTGTAAATATACTGTATACTACAGTATGTGTATGCGTGTGTATGTTGTGTATGAATGTATGTGTGTGGTGATGTGCAAAGGTGTGTGTGGTGGAACCTGCACCACACCAACAGTTAGAGGCTCAAATATGGCTTGTGTCACACATGAAGCGTGCTGCCACCCATAAGAGAGCTCCAGTACATTTTAGGGCCACAGAGGTTAATCGCAGCTAGTAGGCATGATGTCCCATCCTGGCACCCAATCTGAATCATACTGTTAGTCACAACGTTGACACACATGGTTCTGAGACAAACAATCCATGGCCCTACACTACATCAAACATGTTTGGATTAATTACATCAAGACAAAAACTTTAAAAAATAAAATAAAATAAATGTGCTGAGGGTAAATGAGAACAGGGCTCTGACTAACCCTGGTAACAAGTGCTACTGGAACAACACTTGGAAAACAAACTGTGCTGTAAGACTACGAGTTACCTAATCAATATTACACAAAAGAGATTCTGATGAAGCCAAAAGACTACTCTGAATAAAACAAACGGGATTCTCATTTGTTTGACGAACTGAGTAGCTATTTTGGCTCCTTATACCTTTAGAGCCTCCAAATCCAGCCAGAACGTCAAGCTCCAAAAGGATATGTTCACCGGACAATTTATCCAGAACTCCTCAACAGCTGCACTTCAGACTCTTAATTTAGACATTTAGGAAACACAATTACAAGCTTTCTTGCTGAGATAGATGAGACGAATGATACCACTCTCATGTCTGTATGCTCAATATGAACCCACAGCCTGCAGCAGGTTAGCTAAGCTTAGAGTTAGGACTGAGTGAAACTGCTAGCCTGGCTGTGAATAAAGGTATCAAAATCCACTTTAAGATTACACATCAACATGCTGCATCTTGTTTGTGTAATCCACACAAAAACTGAAGTGTAAACCTGACATGTTGTGGTTTTATTTCTTGTCTGCATGCAGTCACTTCCGCATGAGAGCTCATCTAACACTCAGCAAGAGTCAAAATGTCAAACTTTTCTTTTAAATCCGACTCATTCCTGCTGTTAGCAAGTCAAAGCAGTCTTCACTTAAACGTCACACATCAGTAACAACCTTCTGTTTAGAGAAAAGCAATCTAATGCGGCATGAAGATTAGCGTAAACCTGCAATTCTATCGCGGTTCAATTAATGCTAAAGAAATGTCCACATTAACAAGAGATATTCTCAGTGTGGCCCGTTTCCATTTCATCTACACCATCATTCTTGATTACAAATATGAAGGACGAGCTGGGAAAAAGCAATATAAGGAAATCAAAATAATCCCACGTAGGTTGCTGCTGCAATTGTGTGGACAGTAAAAGGTTTACATTACAGCATAGCCAGGAGATGAAGTGCAAGCTGGCCATTCTTTGATCTTATCAGTCAAAAAATGACGGGAAGTGTAAATAATAAAGCTTTGACGGTATTCCAGACTAGTCCTTGTGTACCCACCATAACTGACAGCTAAGAAAATGAGATGGACCCCCAAACCACACAAATAAAGTAGGTTAGTGTTAGCAGGACACCAACGTGGGAAATGCCCTGGCAGTCAGATGTATGCCTATTAACACATAAACTTGAAGGGGGAGAGGGGCATGCTTGACCAGTGTTTGTCCATTAGTGATAGAACTGGTCAAGCTGTGGAGGTATTCTTCATACATACACGTGAAAAAAAGAAAGAAAACAAAACAAAAAAACATCAATATTGATAAGTCTCCATAAGCCTCCTCCACATGCAGCTCTCCAAGTCATCAGGATGTCCTTCATTTCTTTCTGCAATGCCTCGTTTACTCACACATACAAACATGCGCACACATTGTTCAGGCGTCACAGGTCCATGGTGGTATGAACGTACACTCAACACTTATATCCATGGCTCATACATTCACCAACATGGCATACTTAAAAACTACATCTGTGTGCCTTTTTGGACTAAGCACTTCTTAATTCATGTGACTGAAACACTCTAAAGCTGAAATTCATAACTTTTCCCACGTTAGAAAAACACACGTGACGTTTCTGAATCTCGGTTCTTGTGTTTACTGTCTCATAACACTCCACCACAGATGGATGCGGTTAATGATGTATTAAAAACTGTTCTCACCTTTGAAACGGGAAGTTATTTGAACATGTGTCGTGTTGAAAAGTAACCTAAAAGGTGTGCTGCTTCAAAGACACACAGATGTGACAAAAATCACACATCCGTCTCATCCGTACTTATATAACATGCCAACATCCTCACTTACACACATACATACACAGATGCACACACACATACACCGGGTCATTCATACAAACGCAGAGAGGCTGTTGTTTGTTTCTCAGGCGTGCTGTGCAGCCAGGTCCTGGTTGATGAAGCGCCGTAGCCTCTCCAGGTACTGACTGTAAAGCTCAATGTCGTTGTGACCAGCTCCTTCCACCCAGAGGGGCTCCACGGCTTTGGGACAGCGCTCAAACAGGGCGAGGCCATGAGAGAAGTCGATCACCTCGTCCTCTGTACCGTGGATGATGAGCACTGGAGACGGGATTTTTGACACTTTCTCTATGCTGGAAGAAAATATGATGCAGGCTATTAATGCACTAGAAAATTCAGGCAACTGCGCAATTTTTCCATCAATATTTTTACTTAATTACAATTGAATTCAAATGACCAATTGTTAATCATGTTACCAACAATCACAGTTAAATCAAAATATGTCTAAATACACTAGAGTGCATTATAATACTATATCGCGACATCATACTTTTCCAATTTCCAAAGAACCAGATCAGTAGTTATGTTTTTGGCTCAACCAGCACATTTGATACCTTCAATCAAGGTACTTCATCAAATTTATTGATAGTACCAAATTTGCAGCAAAAAATATGGACTACAGTAGTTGTAGTAGTAGTAGTAGTTGTAGTAGTAGTAGTAGTAGTAGTTGTTGCCAAGATAACAACTAATGGGAATTCATTTCATTTCAATTTTTTTTTTGGTCCGCACATGAAATGCGCAACTTAAGAAATAGCGAGTGACAATCACAACTCAACTATATTTACACACTCCATGGTCGAAATAAAATAAAAAATTAAATAAATAAAAACTACACAATAAAATCTTGTAAAATAATTAAATTACATGCAACATTTCCCACAGTGGTCTAATCTAACCAGAGGTATTAAGGGAAAAATAAATTAAAAAAATAGTATGAAATAATCTGATAGAAGACATATTTCTATCATCTCACAATGCATCTCATATTGCCCAACCTCACCATTTCCCAGACACTCACAATAAGTGCATACAATCTCCATAGAAACAACAGCAAGATGTGTCAAACTGCTCCCATGTTGCACTATAGTGCCTCTACGACTATCAAACTTTAAAAGGCAAAACTGACAAGACAGAAAATAAAAGTAAAATACTTTCTTCTCTGCAGAAAGAAACTTACTTAGGGAAGGCATCAAAGCAGTACGTTTTCTTGGTGTCGGGGAAGGCCACTCTCATGCCAGAGGTTAGAGGAGAGTGGAGGACCACAGCAGCGCACTCAAACCGTGATGCTAAGTCTACTGTGGGCACCGTGCCGATACTCTGTCCGTACAGGATGATATTCTCAGGGCTGATGCCATACCTAAGACAACACACACAGATTTCAACACAGAATATCAGAATAAGAGTCACTTTTATTTTTCAAATAATCCATGTGCAAAAGGACTGATGTGCAGTGTACATGGGTGTATATTTCCATATGCAGATTAACATGGTTCAGTATGTGTTTCAGTCCAACAAACGGGAACAACTATCCATGTTTCTCATGTTAATAATAGATCAAGTTTGAAGGAGAGCACCATAAGCAAAGAGCATGACACCCAGGGCTACAAAGCCACAAAATGTCAAATGTAACAATTAGTAGCTTTTTTTTTAACACCAATACAGCATATTACCCAACATGTTTAAATACTATGTTAAGCACAAAATCAGTGAGTAAATACATCATTTTTATAACAAATGTTGAGTCTTAGTTTGTGGCCTCAAAGTTACTTTGTGTTGCCACCTGGGAATTCAGCATTCAATGTTTTTCTAAATATTAGATGCTGCCACTTTATGCAGAGCACAGTATTTGACAGCCAATCATCACCCTGTTTGATACAGAGCCATTGTTTAGCTTTGATTTGACAGACAGATGGTCACAGTGAGAGTATTGTGTGTAACCAAGCCAACCAAATATTGTTTTTACAAAAAAGTTACTGGCCAGTGATGTGAGTGAGTCTCATCTACCAAAGACACTTTAACTGGTATTTGGTGCTTGTTGGCTGTTCACTATAAAAAAAAACCTTTGAGAATGGGAACAGCCAGTTTCTGCCTGCTTACCGGGAGCGCAGGGCGTGCCAGGCCGCATCAATATCAGCATAAAGGTTCTTCTCAGAGGGCTTGCCAGTGCTAACACCGTAGCCTGAGTAATCATAGGAAAAGATGTTGCAGTTGATACGTGTGCCTAAGCCGATGTAGAAGCTGCTCATCTGGCCCAGGTCTACTGCATTGCCATGGGAAAACAACACTGTGAACCTGACAGACAAAGGAGGAAGAAGAAGGAAGTGAGGAAGCAGGCTGAGGCTGCGCAGGGACACTGCTGACATGGGAAGCCCAGAGTTGATGGTAAAACATAGGATACAATTGTATGTAGGGCTGGGTTTTAAAAAAAATCATGATACCAGCACCCTTAAAGTGATGCCAATAACTGACGCTGCATTTCCACCAAAGTGCTTTCATTATAGTACCCTTGGTAACCATAGTTAAAATACCTAAACCCTAGATTTGTTTAGCGTTTCCACCACCAGGCATAGTTGTTACCTGAGCTTCGGTGGTAACCACTTTCACTTTTCCAGCAGTTGGGAAGATGATAACATTTTCCTCTGCTCTGTTTGTATTTATGGTCACTTTTCTGCTGCTCTCTCCCTTTCTCTCCCTTATTCAGTCTACAGCACACTTACTACACACAAGTTTCGTGTTTTTTCTTCTCAGTGTGTGGTTGTTTATTACAACAGGGAGACAAGCTTTGTTTGAGCAGCAGGAAGCAAGATTAAAGACTGCTAATAAAAACAAAAAAACAGGAGCGTTTGGAGATCCTATATCAGAGCACAGACTCTGGTGCTCTGACTGACCAATCAGTGGTCTGCTGTGTTCAACTCCACCTTTTAGTATCGCATCAGTAATGGTAAATGTCCTGTATTTATATAGTTTCTAGTCAGCTTGACCACTCAAAGCGCTTTACACTACAAGTAGGCATTCACCCATTCACACCCATTCACACACTGGTGGCAGTGACTACCATGCACAGTGCCACCAGCTCATCAGAAGCTGTAACCATTCACACACATGCACTCACATCAAACAAGGCTTAATAGAATACTTCATTTGACACTTTTTTTCTACTACTAATTCCGTTGCATACAGGTGTGTAGTATAGCTATACTTTTGTACGTTTTGGTGGCATCTCAGAGTGGTGACCTGCCAACTCCCTTAAATACACCACCGCTCGATTTTACCACAGACTGTATGGGTTGTAGCTGCGGGGGTGGTGGGCCAATCATGTTGCATTAAATCCAGGAATCCTTGTGGTGATTGAGTGAAACCATACAAATAGTCATTTTTTTATAGATCTGAGGACAAAATAGATTGAATGCAGGTATTGTTTGAGTTTCGATACTATTTGGTACTGGATTATTTCAGTTGATACCTTACTGACACCCAGCCCCAATTAGAAAAATATATTTGTATCTAGTTCCAACAAAACAAGACAGACAGACAAGGTGCTCTATTTGAAGCACAAGCAAAACACAGAGATTCAGGACTGTGATCTGTGCGTGTAGACATGTTCAGTCTCAAGCTGTTCATGGGGTGATGTGTGCCTCACCTGGCATTGGGAGCACAGCGAATGTACATGCAGCCAACCCGGTTCCCTCTGCTAGATCTGGTCAGGAATACATCCGTCACATCCAGCTCTCTCTGTGAATACTGGAACTCCGCTCTCTCTGTGAGATGAAGCTTCCACCTGCCCTCACCCCCAGTGCTGCTGCTGCCACCACCTCCTCCTCCTCCCCCTCCTCCCGCACCTCCACCACCACCTCCACCTCCTCTGTCACTTCCACTACCAGTGCTGAGCCGGGAACGCAGTCCTGGGGCTCCAAGAGAAGGCACAGCAGCCCCAGAGCTGGATCCAGAAGCAGTTCCAGCTCCAGAACCTGGATCTGGGTCAGGGAGAAGGGCGTAGGTGGGCTCTGGAGGGAGGAAAGCCAGTTTGGCTGCAATGCGGCTGGGGCAAGGGGGGCAGCAGAAGAGGCAGCATAGTTCTCGTATGGACAGACCGTTCATCTTCTGGTAAAAAAAAAAAATAAACGTGGTAGAAGGAGTAATTAGTTCACAGAATAACAGAATAAGATAAGCATGTAAGAGACAAAGACTTTCACCTCTGATTCACGACAGGGTCTGCACCTCCAATGTCACCAGAAAATGTTACATTTTCATTAAATATAATATTAGGGTTATTAGGAGAAATGAGCAGTGGCACTACATCACACAGCAAAAGCCACACATTTAATCAATCAAGTGTTAAAGTCATCATCAATCATCATTTCATCCATTATGAGATAACCCATAAAGCAGAGATAGATAAAGCACCCTCCCTCCCCTTACCAATTTCCTGGGGGAAACCCTGCACTGTTGTCCTGTTATGAACATACCTGGATTCAGAAATCCCTGGGTCTTGAAATGAACTGGCACACAACGGTGCCAAGGTTTTCTGGTCTAGTCACTTAGCCAGCAGGATCTTGATTTAAAAAAAGAAATGATAACACATTAAAATGGCTCAATATCACGTGGCAACTTACTGTACATGACAACATATACTCAACAAAGGCATGACCATTTAATTGGCCTGGTCCTGGTAGCTCTTTCTAGAGCTTTTATGTGCTGATATAACGCGACATAACTAATGAGAAGCCCACACCATCATTCTTACTTTATAAAAAATAGCTGTTGGTACTAGATAAAATTACACAGACAGTGGACAAAGAAGAAATGGTGACCTGGTATCACAGCCATGAGAAGGAGATACCTTTAAGTCAAAGATAAACGATAATCCGGGCGCATTATATGGGTCCAAACGTCAGTTGTTATTGACATCATTTTACAGCTCCTGTGGCCAACTGGCGTTTATTAGAGCCAAAGTTATATGCATTTATCCATGTACTGAGGCGATTAAAATATAATCGTGGGATTGATGTGATTCAGATGCCATGATGTGATCATGGACATTGGTGACTAATTACAACACCCCCTCAACACAGACACAGACAGCGAGCGACTGGTTAATATGCTAATGGTGGCTACATGGTTAACAACGATGTTAACCTCTAACGTTAGCCAGTGATATGGGCATTTAACGGGAGCTGTATATTGACATAGCATATATATAACTGAAGGGGTAGATAGGCGACACGTTAATGCTGCCATTAGACACTACACACTAAATAGGTTAATGCCAGCAAGCAGTCAAAATATCATCATTTACCGTTAGCAAGGCAAACAGCTAGCGGCGGCGGCTAGCTCGCTAGCCTCAAAGATAGCTACTTACCGATAGGTTAGCAGGCAGGCTGGTGTGCCCCTATATATACACAGAAGCAGCACGCGACTCCGAAATTCCTGCTTATATCTTGACATGGATGGTTTTCCTCAAATGTACTTGGTGGCTAGCTAGCTGGAATTCATGGCAATTAGATTTTTTTTCTACTACTGTTCATCCATGCTACTGACCGAATAAACCCGGAAGTGACGTCAGGGGCTCTTCCATTTCAAAACTTTATTACAATGTGTCTTGGCATAATTTATCATCACAACGATCATATCGTACATATATGCAGTTAAAATCGTAGGGAATGTACAAGGTTGTGTATAAATTAATTGAAACAGTTTTAAGGTCTCGCAACATTTCACGGTTTTGGTTCCTTAAAGTTTATTATACTGTAGCTAATATGATAATAGCTATAGTGCCTTGTAGCCTAAAGTATGCTTTTCTAATGGCTATATTTTATACATTCCTCCAGAAACAACGAAAAAACAAAACAACAAAAAGGGACATTAATCCAGCATGGGAAACTGGAAGATAAATGAACTATTAGAATGTGTTTGTGTTTTATATTCAAATTTTAATTGCTTCATATATGGCTCGACACTTTCTACAATCTTTAATAAGGGCTGCAACTAACGATTAGCCTATCTTTATTATCGATTAATCTGCCGATTTCCCAGAGCACATATTGCTTCTTTTGCCCAACAAAAAGTCAAAAACCCAGATTCTTAATTTACTATCATGAATGGCAAATAAAAGCAGCAAATCCTAGCAAAGCCAATGTTTTTGCTTGAAAAATGACATGAAAGATTAATCGATGAATTGGCAGTTCATTTTTTTAAATCTAGCCCACTACTAATAATAATGCATCATTTTTAATTAACATAAAGAAGGACAAATAAATTGCTATTGCTAAATTATATAGTTTACCTCCAAATGATAGGCCGACTTAAGAACTCGTATGGCAGATATCTGTAGCTTATATAAAGAGTTCGTTTAAAACCAACACCAGTTTTATTTATATTCTCTGGAGGGCACAAAAAACATAAATCTAATTTTGCAAATGAACCCATGTGCATAGTTTCCATGATGCATCTTCTCCAGTATTTTAAACGCACTGGTGACACAGTATTTTTTTTAGTAAAGATTCAAACCTGTTTCGATTCAATATTTGCTAAGAGTGCTTGTGTATATATCTTTTAAACCTGTCTCTGTATTCCGTTTTAAGTTAACTTAGTAGGCTATGTTCTGTCAGCTCTAGTTTACTAGTGATAAAGCTTTAATGTCTCAGACCATACTTAGTTACAACTTTCCTGAACGTGTGTGTGTGTGTGTGTGTGTGAGAGAGAGAGAGAGAGAGAGAGAGAGAGAGAGAGAGAGAGAGAGAGAGAGAG
>JBBPCS010000393.1:8115605-8130163 GCA_037974645.1 Hollardia meadi | reverse complement strand
AGAGAGAGAGAGAGAGAGAGAGAGAGAGAGAGAGAGAGAGAGAGAGAGAGAGAGAGAGAGAGAGAGAGAGAGGGGTCCTCCATTCATCATTGATCCGCTGCAGGACTGTGTTTCAGGGGGTGTGAATTATGGGCCCCTGCTGTCACCGTGACTGCTCCGCGTTGGACAATTCACCTCGCCACTGTAAATTTAAAAGGAGGATTACATTTTGCTGACTAGCTGATTTCAAAGCCGTAGCTTGACCAAGTGCAGCAGACAACTGTCCGGACCACCTGACAGAAGACTTAATAACCAGTCTGCAGTTGCAGAATTTGGGATTTTGCAATCGTCTGAACAGCTACCGGGGAAGAACGTATGCTGGATCACAGAAAACCTCAATAGGTTATCCTTTACGCATTACACTACAGGCTTTTTTCTCGCAGGGAAGAAAAAAAACGTTTGATAGTTGACCGGGCGTTTTGGACGCGCTCGTTAAACGGTGATGCTACGGCGACGCGCAGGAACCGTAGAAGGAAGAGACAGGTGAGGTGCGGCTGAGGAGCTGCTGTTGTTTCAGAGAGGCTTTGGATACCGAGAGCCGCGGTATCCATCACCCCTTTTCTCCACAGAGAGAAAGGATCGCGACCGGAGAGGGCGAGCTGGCGACTGGCACCTGCCTCCGCCTCCCTACCTGGCCATCTGTGCGGTGAGTGTGCCAAATGGTGGGATTGAGAGATGGATATGTGTGAGGGAGACGTGGGGTGGATGGGATGAACAGGTATATACAGCATGTGCGCAGTTTAATTACTGTCACCAAACGCGATGCTGCATTAGGCTATTACTCTGTTTGGCATCGCCTGGACCTTTGTGGACACGAACTGCTCTTTGTGTCTGCTGCAACTTTGATTTTTGATTTTTTTTTAAAATTTGCATATCATGTGCATATCTTTGTTGTATTCCATTGTTCTCTCACGTGTTGCGTAGGATCTTACTGTGCATATTCTCTCATAGAGCCTATAGGTTTGAAATGATGCCAGCAAGAGCTCGCAATTCTTGCACATTATAACGCTGCATTGCAAGGACGAGCACAAAGCCTTATTGAAATTCTTATTTAGATCACGACCCGGATCATAGGTCGTGATTTAAACGAGGCTTAGTGCTTAGAAATGTTACATTTAATTGTGTAAATTCGTTTTATTTTTTAAAGGTTTGATAGAGTAAAGGTCACATGATTTGGAAGCCCATACAGCCAATTGATTATGTCATTACTCATTCACGGTAGAGAAACAGGAGTGGCATGATAGATGCACTGCACTGTATTTCTGATATTTGAAATTTAAGATGGTTATTAGTGATTTAGGCCTAAATGCCCAATCTGTCTCTTAGTATTTTAGAGAGCTAATCCAAAGATGACTGACAAAACCTGGAGAATAGTTAAGTATTCTCCTAGGTGAGAACTCTAAAGTGCATTGTCCAAAATGTGTCTTGCACACTTACAGTAACTCCTTGCCTAAATTGCCTATAACCAAACTACAAACTCACAACCTCCATGGCACAAGTTAAATGCTCACTCACTGCTGTCCCGGGTCTTACTGAGGTGATTTAGTAGTTGTATGTAATTTATTGTTTACAACGTCATCCTTCACACTAAAAGCTATTGAGTTCCACAGATGGACTATAACAGCTCCCAGCTGCTGCTGTTTATGTTTGTGTTTCTGTGTGAATTGTAAGGCAAAAAGAGATGGTGGGGAAACAAAAATAAATAAATAGAAGGAGCAGGAGGGGGAGGAGGTGAGGGAGAGACAGAAAGACAGACAGGCCGATTGGAGATACAAAGGATAAAGTGTGGCAGATAGCAATCTGGTGTATCGGCTACAGGGGGGAAAGGCAGAGAATTGTAAAAGACAGAAAATGGAATGATGGAGCAGAGCGCTCGCAGAGTGAACAAGCATTGAGGGAGTGGGGCTGCAGATAGCAGTCTGAGCGGGTGTGAATGGTCTCCCTGTTATCCCTGCTGCCCACACAGACAGCCACACAGCAGCCGTGTGAGCAGGTGCTAACCCCACCACACAGCAACCGCAGGGAACAACAGGTGCAGCCACTGCTCCCTTCAGCCTCCATTTGGAAGGCACCAACACCCGCCCATCCAAAACAAACAGCACTCCCAAGGCCTCCTCACACCAAAACACCCACAGCCTCTACTGAAGGGAACCGAATGGACATTAAAGACAACAGCAACACAAAGGCCAGGCTTCAGTGATTCAATTAGAAAAATTAATTATGCCACAAACAAAGTTGGAAGCATTTAAGCAAAAAGGCAGAGCTGGCTGCAGGTAAAAGCAATCTAATAGAGCCCCAAGTTGAGGCCACTGCCCACAGGGACATTTAATGAGCTCTATTGATCACATAGGACCCTATTCAATCACACACGCTAAGCCGCAAAGAGTGCATCTCAAGCACGGGAAAAAGCATAATACCCACAAAGAGAGGGCATCGACAACAGATTAGTGTGTTGCTAAGGAGCACATTTTTAGAAATGTGTAAAATGACTGTCTGAGAGCGTGTGTGTGTGTGCGTGTTTCTTTGTGTGTGTTAAATAGAGTTAGAGGAAACAGACAAGACATTGGAGAGAGATGTTACCTAACAGCTTCTCTGTTCCTATCTCCAAGAGAATACGTCAAGCATTCGGTGACAAATTGCCTCTTCTTTCCTCTGGTACACAAGAGGGAACATTGACTGACTCAAAACCTCCTGGTTTTTAACACTGTGGGGTTCTAAGCTGCTACTAAACTTTCAGTTTTCTGTCTACTTCATATCAGATGAAAGGATTGATTTGCTTCTTTAACCCTAGGACACAGTTTGAAAGCTAAGAAATGATTTTTTTTTTAAATAACTTAATGTTTTTCTTAGAATTTTAACTACAACCACTGTACATTTCCTTGTTTTTACAGTCTGGCGATACCTCCCACTCTTTGCTCTGCTTAAATATGAATATGGAAATAAGGAATGTTATAATGTTTAGATGAACTTTGAGTAACTTTCAAAACTTGCTGTATCAACTCCCATTTGCACAAAAGAAACCACCCGCTTTGCTTCAGAGAGTAGAGAGGATTATTCTCTAATCTGATAATAGAATAAAGCAAAGTTATGATTAGTGTCGAGAGATTTGAAGGAATGCTTATTTTCTTCAAAAGCAGCCACTTTCGGTATACTTTGAAGTTCCTGTTTCATATAGATTGCAGTGTTTATGTGGTGGTATGGTTTCGCGGGATTCTTTAGAACAAAACCAACACTTGAAAAGAGTGTTGAAGGCCCGCAGATCTCAGAGCAATAAGATCAGAGAGAATCTTGCTGGGCAGGCATCTAATGGGTGATCTATTCCAGCAGGGTCTTCAGACTGTAGACCTCAGGGAGTCATTGTGCAGGATTATGAGGGCCAAAGGGTCAGGAGTCATGCAGGCTTACTTTCTTTACTTGTCAAAAACTAGCTCTTATCCTGAGGCAGGTATTTTAAAAAAGACTCCCTTATGCAAGACATTCTCTCTGTTCATGTGAGAGGCTTTCAGGAGCCTCGGACAATTCCTTCCAGATGTTTGAAAGGGACAGGAGCAATATATACCGCACAAGCAGAGGAGCTTTACCTATGGCAAACTCTACTGTAAATTGTCCATGGTGTCATTATCTGTGTGCCACAAGATAAATGATGCTCAGGTGGCAAAGCTGGCAGCACAGGTGGATTTGGTTGGTGTAGCAGCCACACATACAGCGTAATAATACCTTGCAGTTGTTTTCAATGTAAAAACCCGTCATATACTTTACAGTGGCCGTGCATCTTCAGTTTTATGACTGTGTCTTCGCTGATTCCTCCCCTGAGGTGCAGACTGTTTTTATGAATCCCTCTACACGTTGTGTGTTCTCTGCACATGCTATAACGTGCTGACGTGTGTTTATTTTGCAGTGTCTTGTTCTGTCCACTGTATCACCTTAACAGCACTTCCAACGCTCCCTCACCTAAGGGCGAGGCAGTTAATAGCATGCTTAATTGCATCTTTATGTGTGTGTTTGTTTGTTGTAGCGTATGTGAGGGTCATAAGAAGTATGACTTAGTTTCGTCTCTCAAATGAACCAATCTCGCTGCGTGCAGCTGGTCCTAATATAACCGTTCGGCAATTTAGGTTGTGAGTGACATCACAGCTGTTTCAACCTAGAAAGATAAAGATAGTCTAATCTCTTACCATCTGTGATCTCATTTACATCGCAAAATTGCAAAGTGATCGAAATGACCGTCCACTTCATGCTTTCACTCAGGCACTCACACATATTTAAACACATACATGTGCACACAAACACAATAAGCATATAACAAAGTAACCTTTTCTCAAATGCCACTGCTGAGACACTTGAATTTTACTTTTTTTTTTCTTTACACATGGAGGTATATATATTTCTCAGGCACTTGGTCTATCTTCTTATATTTTTCTGCTTTTGTTGTCCAACAAATTCGACGAAGACCTGCGCCAATGGCAGGCCTTAGTTATGGCAGCTTAGTCACAGGGATTTGAAGGAGTTTTTTTACTGGGAGATAAAGGCGCATCCGAGTCTTTTGTCTCCCAGCTACTCAAGATGGTTTTGTAGCTGATGAAGCTTTTCTGTGGCTAATCTCTCTCCTTCCTTAACCTGTCCTCTCCCACACCCACCCATCCCTACTTTGCAACAAACACAACTTTTCTCTTTTAATTATGTTAATTTCATCTGGGGTCCAGTCACAACTGAAGAGACACAATTATACCTGCAAGGAGGAGGAAAAGGCTCTCAGGGGAGGTGTTGTCTCTGCGTATGGATGTGTTTGCTATAGGTGTGTGTCTGTGTGTGCATGCATCATGTACATGTGTGCACACGTCAATCCGCGAGCAATTGCTTTGGCATTTTGATGTCTGTTGTGTGCAGACCACCTATTGTGAGCTGTGATCCTCTTAGCAGGCTTCTGCCAAAAGAGCTATATTTACCCTTACTGGTGATCACAGCACACAAAGAAAAACTTGACAGGAATATGAGCTACCTTTCAGCCCGTGTCTCCTTCTACGCCAAGAGAAGTCACTAAAATTGTATGAGATATATGGTAATGTCTGCCACGTTGAGACATAAGCACAGCCTATTTAGCATAGTCATTGTTGAAGTAGAAAAATAAAAGGCAGGGGGAGGTTGGGCTGTGGTCAGTAAAATATAGAAAGCAAACAAACCTAAAATATAACCCAAAAAATGGCTGGTATAATTTATTTATGTGAAAAAAAAATCACCAATTTCCAGGCATTAATTCCTCTTTGTACTGTATATTTGAAAATCACAGAAGAATAGATGCTCCATAGAGACATAGACTACCATGCACAGTACAAAGGGCACCATTAACAGGGTGCGACAAAACAGAATAATAACAGCATTAAAAACAGGTCAAATTGACAGATGAAAAAGCAGTGCCACTGTTGTGTAATTATCTTCATCTTCATTGCCGTCGAATACCGGAGTGTGCATGTGTTCGACTCTGTGCTCATAGTGTGTGTCTGAGTGCATGCACTGCATACTCATGCGCTCGCCTCGAGCTCAGGGCTGTGCAGTGAATGTATATGTGCTTACTGCAGTCAAACTCTGGTTAGTAACGTTTGCCGTTTGCCCTTGCTGCAGATTTGTACAGCACCGTGAGTGTGTATGTGTGTGTGTGTTTGTGTGTGTGTGTTGTTTTCGTGTGTTTTTCTGTGCATTTCTGCCTCAGTGCAGCACCAGAAGTAGATACATAACCTGCTTTGTGGCCCACATTTTGTCATTTGCAAGTGTTTGATTGCTTTGCACCTTCATGTCTGAGACTGTGAGTTTATCTCACTGAATGTACATGTCCATTATCCATAAGCTGACAACTCACTGCATGCATATAGTCTACTATGTGTCTGCCACTAGCAGCAATTTGGCTTTAGGCAGAAGACCTGATAGGGGAAGAAGTCTGAGGGGAGATGGAGCTCTCCCTGGCTAGACTCCAGCTCTGTCCATCCTATTTTAATTACCTATGGCTCTCACCCAGGGGAATATTTCCCTTCCTCTCTACCTCTGTATCTTCTCCCCTCTCTTTTCTCATCTCCCTTCTCTTTCTCTGCGACCATCTTCTCTTTTCATCACCCTGTTTCGTACATTTACTCCCGCCATCTCTCTCTTTTTCCTCTTTTTTCCTCCTTTGTACACGCACATATAACTTAACAGGCAGCACACAGCTGCGTCAAAGGCCCATGCAGAGGTAACCTTTGCATTAGCATATAAATGACCCTGTAGACTGAATAGTATTTTAGGATATTTAACAGCAAAAGACAGATTCCCTTAACTCTGATTAGACCTGCTCTGAGGAGACAGGCAGCCTCTTGAGGGAATATCGCCTCCACCTCGATAAGATAAGACTTGACACAGTGATTCCATTGCTGAAGAGAGCATGATTGTGTGTGTGTGTGTGTGTGTGTGTGTGTGTGTGTGTGTGTGTGTGTGTGTGTGTGTGTGTGTGTGTGTGTGTGCAACAACATTTGCTCTTTCCAGTACTACTGTATGAGTGAGTGTGAACAGTTCGCCTATCTGAATAAATATCCATGTTTCCTTCTCTTCACTTTGGCCCGTTTGCTTTGAAGGTGTTGTTCTACTGGTGCTGTTATGAGAGATTTCTAATGCCACTAATAATTATTCCCACAGTACGCATTTTAAGCTTATTACTGCCATACATGTAATTTAGAACATGGATACAGACCATTGGCTGTATATAAAGATGGACAACATGAGAGCTCCTCAAAAGTGAAGCCAAATCATCTCAATCGCCCCCTGGTGGTGGGCTGCAGTATAGGTTATAAACTCCTCCCCCTCAATAATATCAAGTAGGACATGGGCCAAACTAAAAACTCAAAGTCCACCTTAGAAAACTTTTTCCCAAAGATGGTTTCTGTCGTTAAGGTAGTTCTTATCACGCTAATGTATGTTCAAGTGTCAATTTTTCCGATCAGTTTGTTTTTAATTAGTTATTTAATGCTATAAAACGGGGTGAAACGTCATGAACCGCTGACAGCTGAACCCTGCTCGCAATTGGGTGGGTGGGTGTATGGGCGAGAACTTGAGGCCGCCCATACATGGCAGTGCCTGTATCCGGGATATTTTGGCACGTCGTCCAGTTTTAGTTATGTCAATGATACAGACAACATTTACCAACTGAGTTAGTAATCTTTAAGTACTATGACTATGTGAAATTAAAGGAATACTTTTACTTTTTTTAGAAAATATGCTCATTTTTTTACACTGGAGAGCCAGAAAAGAAGCCAGTTAGCTTAGCTTACCACAGAGACTGAAAACAGGGGAAAACAGCTAGCCTACCAGCACCTCTAAAGCTCACTAATTAACATGTTAGATCTTGTTTGTGTAATCTGAACATCTGTGAACTGAAGTGTAAGGTGGGGTTCTGTATGCCAGACCATCTTGTGGCTCATGGAGTTGTTGCCAGTCAACCAGTGCAGTGGCTGCTCTAGACCAAGTAGCAGTCCAGCACATAACCCTGTATTGTCTTGTTTACACTTCACTTTTCTTTAGCGGAGCTGGTAGGTGGATATTTTTTATCTTCATCTTCTTTATCTTTATCTTCTTCTTTTTTTAAAAATCTTTTATCCCCGTTTATGGTTTTTATACTAAGTTAAGCTAACTGGCTGCTGGCTGTAGCCTAATGAACAGATATGAGAGTGCTGTCTGTGGGTCAGCTTACATGGATTTTGAGCTTTTACCCCTCTGGATTGTTTAGATCCATGTGTTTGTTTGTGTGTGTCTAAGTGCCAAAACCAGCGTGAAAGTTTTAATAATTGTCTACAGTTGTTTCATGTTTCGACAAACTCTGCTTGAGTTTGTTTGAGAATTCCCAACTTATGTATTGCAATACAAACTCAGCACACATGTATATTTTCAGTGTATGATTTCAATTTTTCAGCCATGTGTTTTCATGGAGAATTTTAAAAAATTCTAACAATTTAAAAAGATGTTAGACCTAAAAAAAAAAAAAAAAGAGGTATGACACCAGAAACATTACCAAATCCACGCTTCAAAACATCCCTACAGTTGATGTGTAAAACTATTACTTTCCAGTTATTTTGTGTGGAATGCATCCTGGTACATAAAAAGCTATAGGTGGATTGTACTCTATTTTCTCCCCTCGAGTTTAACAACCTGAGTGTGAAGTAAATGTGAAATAGCTGTTGTGGGTTTCACATCAATCGGATCCTGTGACTTGGGAACTCAAAAACTCAAAAACTTTGCCTTAAAGCTTGAGGTGAGACACCTGAGACTAGCGTGATGTTATGTAAACAGAATGCATCTTGTGGTGTTGAACGACAAGCTATGAGTGTCTTTTTGTGAAGTCATATAATGTTTTTTAGAACTTTACTATATCAATGTTATCTGGGAACAGCACTGTACCATAGTAGGAAAAACTGAAATCTCTCAGGGTTACATTTTGTTCACGCCTTTTCCATTTTCAGGAGAAATCTCTTTTAAGTCTATTAATGCAACTATAGTGCTTGTAGGGTGGAGTACTGAAGTGTGAAGGTGACCCAATTCTCCCAGTTTAGCCTGTGTCTGTGTTTCTACCCTCAGGCCATCTTACTTTATTCCAGGCTTTAACCGCGCTGTCCTTAAGGAGCAAGTGTGTTACAAATGAAACAACGGCGTGAACGATTCTTTTCTAGCCGAGTCTTCATGTTGATAAATCATCCCTTTTTTTACACACACTTTAACTTTGTTCAATTTTGTTTTTTTTTTGGTAAAATGTCATAATAATCCAGCAGGATGTCATTGACAACAAGCATTTTAAATGTTTATGTTTATGGCATCACAGCTTAACTTATGTGCAGTAAAGTTGTTCTTTAGAATGGTTTTACATGAACACAGAGCAATGATCATCCAGTTAGCTCATTAAGCTGAAATATTACCTCTTTCAAGGGGAAACCCCATTAAAAGAAACTTAGCGTATAAAGCATCATTTCCAAGTGAATGTGTAATAAATCCATGGTTTTCAATGAATATTTTCCATTGTTGGCCTATTGATTTCAAATCAGCTATACTGTCTTGCCAGTGTGTGGATAATGTGGAGAAAAAATTCTTGCAGCTTCCCCATCCCCCCCTCCTTGCTGAGAGAGAGTGGGGACCCCCACCTCCACATATCTGTGTCCACGTACGTGTTCGTGCACACTCATATGAATATACATGGATTTGGGTTCATGCTTAAACAGATGCATCGATGTGTGCATACCTGTGTGTGCACATATGTGCTCATGTGCATGTTGGAGGGCCAACCCACCCCTCCTCGCTTTTACATCTACTGCAATAGAACATCTCTGCCTAGCTTTGCTATTGGTTGCTACGGTAACAAAGGCACAGACTGGAGTGGCTGCAGCAGCTAGAGTGAGAGCGAGACACAGAGCGAGAAAACAGAGAGAGAGGGGAAGATTTTTGCCTGTAGACCTGATCACAGCAACAGATTTAAAACAACACATCAGAAAACACAGTTCATATGACAAGCAAAATGCCACATAAAGATGAGTTTAGATCTTTCTGTCACACACATGCATACTCACACACATATCAAAGGATTAATTAATGGCTGTACTGTAGCAGGGTGGAGCACAGGTCAAGGACTGCTGAAGGCTTCTGTATTCTCACTATTTTGTATGTTTCAGCGTTTCCTCATGGTCAGTAAATGCTCCTTAGTGTGGATGTAGATGTTGCTCTTTATTCTGTCTCTGTTTAGCAGGATGAGACTGTATTGATCTTGCCCAACAGCTTCAATAGTTGAGATACCCTGTGCAAATATGAGCATGTACAATATACACTGAAGGCCACTGAGGCATTTTTAGGATGGGATCATGGGTAAATATTAGATAGCTAATCACTGAATAGATCTTTCATATAGCTTGTTGACATACTCTGGGGTGGTATAGAAATTCCCAGCATGCTGCTGCCCACTGTCATTCCAGTAGGATCAGCTGGGGCAAAGACTTTATGAAATGGAGCTAAGTTCCTGCTAATGAGGACAAAACGTATATGGATAGACTGGTAAGAGCTAAAAGCAGGTGATTCAGCTTCTTCAGATGACCTGCTGATTGGTGAATGATAAATGAATGATGTAGCTAAGTGTTAGCAGGTGATTTGCTAATGTGTTGCCTGATGAGGGTCGATTACACCGTCATTACATGCATCCCATGATAACCGTGTCAGTGTCACACCATTTAATCCTATCACACCAACATGGTCTGACACAAACGGCATGACACCCTTCCTTCTTTCCGCACGCTCGTCTCCCTTCCCTTGATTTCCTGATACTCATTCTGTCACCAGTGTATTTTTTTTATAGCTTGATTAGCTGTAAGTCTGGCTGTACCTCTCTTCCACTTTTTTGTCTGTTACTCAAACCATCTCTGTCTTTCATCCCTCCTCTCTCTCTTCTGTCTGTTGGCTCAGCAGGAAAAAAAATTCAACCCTTGATAACCAAAGTCAAAGCAGAGCCCCAAGCCTCTGTTCATAGCCCAGAGCATTAAAAATACTGCCCTTGTCATGGCACTGGCAGAGCTCTAAGATGTTGGCCTTGGCCCACATCTGATGGTTTATCTTATGGATCAATGACCTCAATCAATACACACTCTAATGAGGATGCCCCATCAATGATTGGCTGCAGGGTTTTGGTATGAGCATGTGCAGGTTGCTTGCAAGTGTGTTTGAACAGAAGGAAAGAGGGATGCCCTGCGTTAAAGCCATAGGAGTTTTTGTTCAGTTTCACCCTCTTTACTTGCAGGCTTTTAGCAGAGTTATTACATGTGTGAGCCACACATACCTGGCTGTTGGTTCAGAATAAGTTAGCAATTTGCATCTAAATTCTACTATGCATGTGATAGGACCATTTAATGCAATTACTTAATTATCTATTAATTACTTTACTTTTAAGTTCATGGGACATTCTGAGCCTTGTTAATTAGATCGTGATAATGGAACAAAGTTCATATCAATTGATTTTGACACTCTTGATATTATTTTTGTTTTACTTTGAACAGGACTAGCCTATTTTTCATAGTGCTGGGGGGATGTAAACAAGAGGTGTTATGGATTCAGTGAGATATGTTGTGAAATCCCACAGCCTTCTTTTTAATGTTTGGCACCATTAAAAGTATGAATTAGCTCTTGTTTGCAATGTAGCCATGGATGTACAGGCAACTATCACTGGACTTTAATACTGAAGAAAACTTAAAAATGATTATTTTCAGCCAGGTCCTGAGCTATCATGAGTAGAAATGAGATATGAGATGAAACAATATGAAAATTTCATATCACGATTACAGTGACCAAGTTATCAGTATTATCGCAGTATTGTTAAAATACTGTGCTGACAATATTTAAAAACTATTGATACACACAACTTAAATCATTTCACCAAGTTTGGCATAAAAACCACAAATAAAATTAGCAGCACTGTGTCTATTGCATTTGACCACAAGCAATTTATATCAATAAAAATGAGTCAACAGAGACAGCAATTGAAAACTGTAATCCTGTTAAAACAGTTTAACAACCAATTTGACAACTGCCAGATTTTAAATGAACAAATCATGCTGGTTGGGTGACTAAACTATACGCAGCCTGTTATCGTGCAGAATAGACTCTGCAGACACATGAAGAATACAGCAGCAGAACGTTACAAGAGAAGGTAACACTGAGTGTCAGTTTACATTGTTGAGGGTGACCATGTTCAATCAAGTTACCCTCAGTACTCTTATAAAAATCAAAACTTCGGACTTTAGCGTTTTTCACAGCGTGGTAATCAAACACAGATTTGATTATAATTGAAATTTGAAACAATAATACTAACCGTATAGGGAATTTGAATGTGGTTTATCACTAAACCACTAACCGTTTCATCCCTGATCACGAGCCTCTTTTTTTCTATAATTTCTAAGCATATTTCTGGACGCCATCAGAGATAACAATATCCTCTGAAAGTATAAGTCACACTGAATCTTAAAATATGTGTATCATATCTGTGTGTTTGGCTTCAACTGAAATATGACTGTAAAGGAGTGCCATTTTTTTGAGCAAACTGCATCACTCAGTGGCGAGGGGTTAGTGTGACAAAGCTGGTAAATAAGACAGCTAATCTCACTGGAACATATGTTTCATTTAACCATCCATCCATCCATCCATTCAGTCCACACATGGAAGAAAACAGAATCTCTTTCAGCTTTAAGCATCAAATTTGGATCCCTCTCACGAAATGGCCATAATGAAATGAGGCTGACCCTAAACCTGACTCAATCAGTTCTAGTTCAGGGAACCCCAATTGAGAGTCAGACGAAACAATCCTTTCACCCCCACCCTCCACCTATGCTTCTGATGAGGAGACGGCTTTAAGATGTCAAATCTGTGATTTCTGGGCTAGAATTACATTTGAAGTGGCCCTTAGTGTATAGTATGTAGCCCACATCACTTTGCTGTGTCTTCAAACAGCGTGTCACTCAAACGCATGCACAGTTTGAAGTGTTGGCAACACAGGTGAATGTGCTAATGTACGTGAGTGTGTGTGCGCTACAGCTGGGTGCATCTGTGCACTTCAAATAGCAGTTGTCATCACCTTAGCAACTAACGCATCTAGCTCCCTACCTGCCGTTCAATCTTTAAAAAACAGTCGTATAGGGTTTTTATCCAGGAACAGACAAGCCGAGAGATATAAAGAAAGAGAAATGAAAGGAGGAGACATGATGGAGGGAGAGATGGAGGATGAAAGGACATGAGCGGGGGTTGGGGGGAACCATGGTATTCAGGTTGTTTTGATGGGAACAACATTGCTCACATCTTTTTCTTCGATTGCCAACCTGTCTTTTCATTTGTGTTCCATCAAACCCCCCATTTCCCAGGATTTCAGCAGAACTCTCAGCGAACCACGCCAAAAACCTGAGTGCTCCACCCTAATTTGTCTCATCTTTTCTGTCTTTCCCTTTGTATCTAGTCTTCTTTTTCAAAGTATTCTCACATCAAAGACAGTTGGCTCTGCAGCAAGCTGTGAGGCTGAGCCACAGGCATTATGCACACATGTACAGAAAAGCTTCTACATTAAAACATGTGTTTGATGGTGTGGCCGGCACAATTTATGACTGGTAGTAACTTATGTGCAGCAATGTTATTCCACTGTCTTGGTGTTATAGGTGAAAGAGGTGCTGATGTGCAGCACGGGGCTTGTTTTTGACCGTTTGACTCCTTTATATTGGTTTTTAAAACTGTTGGTCTGAGGCTATTCATTTTTTAGGGTCCCCAGAGGAGGAATCCTGCAGACTTTGGTATTTCTCGGACTTAAATTGAAACCAATATTTTGGTTTATGACTCAATACCTGCAAAACGAATGACATCATATCAGTGTTGTAATATACCGGTACTGTATTTGTATCGTGTCAATAATACACATATGATAACATTGTGTAGATAATCAAGCACAGATGTTAGGCCTTGTGGCTTTTCACTATTCATTGAGTGTAATTGTTCTTTTTGTACACTTTTGTATAGTTATGGTTACAGATGCTCTCTCCACCTCCCCACATTTTGAGTGTAATTTAATTTCCAAAAAGAGAAATTTCCATATATACAGTATATATATATATATATATATATATGACCATAATGTCTTAATTGTGAATTCACTTAGCCACAGTAACTGTGTAGTGAAAATCTGATATTGTGACACACTCCTCTGCTTTGTGTTTCGCGCTAATTACCAATTGTTAGCGTGCTAACACAGGAAACTAAGTTGGGGGACAACAGCGAAGATAATACCTGCTTAATATCAGCGTGTTAGCATTGTCATTGTGAGTTATTGGACATGCTGATGGTTGCATTTAACTCAAAACACCGCTATGTCTAAATAAGCCCACAGCTACGCAGAGCCGCTAGCATGACTGTAGGCTCTCAGGTTTTGTATGTGTGTTTGTGTGTGTGCACATATCTTGCACAGTAGGCTTATGACCCTTTTGTGGCCTCTTTTTAAAGAAAGAGATTTTTTCCTTTTTCCTTGCTCATGATTTAAGGCATTCTTGACTTTTGACCTTTAGAAAGACATTGTCCAGCTTACCCGAGTCACTTCCTTCATCTCTCATTTTTCTACTCTCTCTCTGATCTATAAAGACCAGCTATTCCTTTTTTTTGTCACTAACTACCAGTCACAAAGCTTCCATATGTCCACACATTTAGTGAAAAGAACATTACCACCCAAAGTGGCTTTGTAATCCTGTGAATGTTTTGTCTCCCGGTGTGTTATATGGCTGTGAGAATCTCCTTCAATTATAACTGTTTGACAATGGAGTGACATTTCTGACAATAGATCGCCATTACACCACTAGGCAGACAATAGAAACACATTAGCTCCCCGCTGAAGACAGGTTGGTGACAGCAGTCACCCTGCTGCACTTCTGACCCTGTCCTCACACACACACACACACACACACACACACACACACACACACACACACACACACACACACACACACACA
>JBBPCS010000393.1:8053997-8101199 GCA_037974645.1 Hollardia meadi | reverse complement strand
CACACACACACACACACACACACACACACACACACACACACACACACACACACACACACACGCACGCACACACACATTAATGCTGCATTACAGAACACAGTCTGGTTTTATTGGGCAAAATTCCCCTTAAGCAAACAGTGGGTCAAGGTCCCATAGACATTATACAGAATAAAGTGACAGTTACAGTGGTGATGATTGAAAATCCTTGTTTAACTCAAAGCCAGTAGGGCTAATGGAAATGTTCCCAGCAGGCAAATGGGACTATATATTCAGCCCATCAAAGTGTCCAATGCCATGAAATGGCCAGCGTTTAGATCAACACAACATGGGTTGAGTGTGTTAGCGAGGAGGTAGACAAACGAGACAGGAAGTAAAAATCAAGTAAGACTTGATTAAATGAGGCATACCATCAACTGTGGGAAATAGCGAGAATTCATTTTTGTTAGAACTGACCAGATAACCTGGTTTTAATTCTCGATCGCAGTCAGACGACAAATGAAGGCTAGTTTGTGCTGACCTTGTAGTGAGCAGCAATACATGGTTTATCTGTACATAGTAAACTTACATTTAGATAAAATGAAAATGTATGACAAACAGTAACTCCAAAAAAATGGCATCAGGCACTAGCTTGTGAACAAAAATCTGCTTATTGATGTATTAAAATCTGTTTTCATATAAGTTTCATATCGACCTGCTCTAAGATTGAAATCATCATTGAAGACACTCAGTGTTCAGTGTCTTTTTTTCCTTCTGTCAAAACCAATTTATGAATGATTTACTAATGCCTGATTACTGAAGCAAAAAAACTTGATTTAAAGTGCCATGAAGACCATTTCAGTCAGCAGTGTATCTCACACACAGTGGTGTCAGAGACCTCACTTATTGCAGTATTGTGATGTGTATGCCTTTGACCTTACAGGTTGAATGTTTTATTTTTTTATTCAGATGTCAGCTTGTAATGCTGAAATCATTTTTTTCCAGCTCCCAACAGTGTCCGAGGGTCTGTTTATAAACTACTTGGGCATATTACGTCATAATACATATACTGTAAATATGTACGAATGAATACAGACACTGTATCGCGCCCTTTACAATTATACTGTAATGTATTCATAGATACCATGACATGAGCTGTGTTTATTCCACAATAGCCGATTTGTAATAGTATTGATTTACAAGTGGTTCATAAGCAAACCTTCAAACAGGCGGAAATGCTGTCGAGAGACGCTGTGTATCTCATTTTCTGTCCTGATTGTTTCTGACTTTTTATCTTGTTCTGTAGTCTAGTGGTTGTCTGTCTGTCGTTGCCAACCAACTGCCATACTGGAGGATTTTGAAAATACCTGTCAACATTTTGAGTGAATGAATGTACTCATCCTTTTTTTTTTTTTGTTTGTTTGTTTGTTCATAGTCAATATACTGTGCAGTAATAAGGAAAAGCACAAAGACTTTTCTTGCATTTTGAATAAGAGCTGTTCTGTATCATTTGTGAATAGTGTAAATAATCATCCTGAAGGTATAGTGGCAGTTTGGTTTTTCAGGGGATCATTCATGCTCCTCTGAGACAGGACTGTGTTTGAAGTGTGAGTTTCGTTTTTTTTTCTCAGTGACAATGCTGTGAATAAGATGTATGTACAGTATTTACGTGACTTTGGCTGACTGCTGAGTTCAGCTGTTTCCTGTTGTTAGAGTAGAGTCGCAGGCCTGATCTCAGCCAGAACTGAGCCTTCTCATTTGACTGATGCCTGCTGAGTTTTTTGCAGTTGCTAAGATACTGCTGTTATAATATCCATCAATCTTTGGAGTACTGCTATTAAATGGCATTATGTAATTGACTGCTAATGTTTTCCCGTGTGGTTCTGAATGCACTCATTGAAATAAATGCATATCGTTATACACGTGCCCGCGCATATACACACAAATACAAACATTTACAAATCCATCTGTATTGCTTCTCGGCAATCTGTGAAATGTTTGTATCATGAGTGCAGTTTATTTTCTGTAAATGAGACATATTTGTCATCAAATTGACAGCTTGAAACTTCAGCAGTAGCCCCAGAGCAGAGAGACAGTAGAAATTCTTTTAAGCATTCACTTTCCGAGCCACAAGAGGGAGCCGGACACTGGCCTTCATTCATCTCTAACCTGTGTGAACTCCCATGGGTGCCTGTGCATTGACTGGACTTTGTCTCTCTGCTCAGCTCGATACAGAATGTAGTTTTGGTGAAAGGTGCGGTGCAGAGACAAGAAAACCTCCTGTTCTTGTGCTCTTTGGATGGATGGACAAATCAACAGGTAACCAACCTGGAGTCATATGAAACCAGCTAGAAAGTTCATTTTTAAATTAACTCTATACATAGCTAACATTTCTAGGGAAACAAATCACAACAAATAGTCAACAAATGCCAAATTATAATTATAATTTATTGCAATCAGTCAGCCAGCTACATATACTGTAATTTGAAGTAGTACTACAGGGTTTTGTGTTGCACTTCCATAAAGTTGGGTGACTCACAAGAGACGGGACAATATTAAAAGATGGACAAAAATGAAGTAGCAAGTAGGTCCCAGATGTATCAAGCTCTATACTACAATTCCCATAATGCAACTCAATAGCATCTTTCATTTGACCCTCCCTGCCTCCTAAATGCCTCAATTTGTAATTCAGGTAAATAAGGTTTGTCATTCATGACATCATCATGAATAAAACTGTATCAATAAAAAATAATAGCTGATGGAATCAAAAAAACAATTTGTGGAAGCAATCCATTCAGACACAAGTAAATAAACATGTGCAGGTAAGCGTACAGACTGCCAGTTTGGAGGTGGATTGTCAAAGTAGTTGACAAGAAAGCCAACATGGATTGGTGTGTAGCAGACAATGAACACAATCATGTTTGCTGTTACTATGCCAATGGTGCTTTTCTTTTCCTCGGACTTGTCATCCACCTTTAACAGAATAGAGATGATCTGAATGGAACAGAACACAACGATCAACAGTGGAGTGAGGAAGCCGAGAAATACCAGAATGAAAACAAATCGCAGTTGGAGTGGCAGATTTTTACATCTTTCAAAACAGGTCCAGAGTTTGTTAGGGGAGTTTTCTTCTCGGAATATAACACTTATTGTCACCAAAAGTCCCCAAAACACCAAACACACTGCAAAAGCCAATTTCTTCTTCCTCCATAATCTGGCCTGCAGTGGGAACCTTATAACCAGGTAGCGCTGGACACTGATGGCCACTGTTGTCAGGATGCTGGCATACATGTTAATGAAATGCATGTAAATAAAAACAGTACAAAAGGAAGTCTTTGGCAGGCAAAAGAAGGCATTGTATATCCTAAAGGGAAGGAAGAAGATGAGGGCAAAATCAGCTATAGCCAGGTTGAACATGTAGACGTGGGTGTCTGTCCAGGAGTCCCATTTGGCAATGAAGGCACGCAGAGCAGCAGCATTGACAAGAAAACCCATGAGAAACAGAACCGAGTAAGCCAAACCCTGGAGGATTTCCACTCTGCAAGTAGCAGTGGTGATGTTGGTGGTGTTGCTGCACATACTTATCTGTAAGAAGTGGCCATGTGTCAGAGAGTGAACAACAGTTAGTGTGTTGGTTTAGATATAGAAATAGCATTTTTAGTACAAAATTTGTCCTTTGGGTTACCATCCCTCTTCCACAGCTCAGCAAGAAAACATTGGATGGGGTGGGGGGTACATACAGAGAGAATTTTGAAAAATTTGAAAAATACTATTATGACTAAAGTTTAGAATGTATTTTTACACAAAAGGAGGACTTTACATTGGAATCCCATTAGAAAAGATGAATGATGAATGAGCAGGAGAGTATTGTTTTAAGACAAGACTTGACAAATGTGAACCTATCCTTTCATTTTAAAAGACATGCTCAAAAGTTCACTGTAGTTCTGTAGTTTATTACTACATGCCTCACTGTATTAAAATGTTATCATATATCATATAATTGTAGCGTTTACTCCTCAACAACCACAACAACTGATCATTACTTCCTTTTATTTAAAAAGTTATTCGTTAAGAATGGAAGAGCTTGCAGTCTCAGCATTTCAACCGTGCAAGCACATAAATCTCAATCTTTCTTTATTAAAAATGACAGTAAAAAATAAAAACAGTAGCAATGTTACGAGTCTCATTTCTTGATAGTATCCACATATATATGTACAGTCAAAACTTACCAAATGAGCGGTCCTCCTGTGCATGAATCTGACAGGACTGATTATTCAGGCAGCTGCTCTAGCATGTCTATGTCTTGCAGAAACATCGTGTGAATTTATGCTACGTTTGTATCATTTCCTCTTTTCTGGTCAGTCTCTGCAGCTAAAAGTGCAATTTGCAGCCCGCAGAAGTGCAGTAGCAGCTAAAACAATAGCAGAGTTCCCTGCGCAGTTTCACATCTGTCTTCCATGTGCATGTGTCAGAAATAAATACATAGAGATGTACAAAGGTGTGTCGTATGAATCTGGTGCAAACTGTGGTGGACTGAAGTTGTGGCTTTACGGCACTGCTCGTTATCATGGACTAAGAGAGAAATGATTGTACACTTACCCTCCTCACACCATTTAGTTTCCTGTTTGCCATTTTTAGTAAATGCTGTTGTATTTATATTTTTTAACAAAAACCTGCCACACAAGTGATCATTTCCAGGAAGGAAAAAGCAATGTCACACTGTTATGAAGGTGAAATCGGGAGGTCAAGAGCGACACTGACAAAGCCAGACTGAAAAAGGAAATTGCAAAATAAATCTTTTTGTTGTGCAATAGGCATAATTTAGAGCACAACCTCTCCACTCTTCAACAGCTGGATTGAAAAGAAAAAAGGGGTCAATGCTTTTTATTTTTCTTTGGCTGAAAACAACGTATTTCAGCAAAAACCATCATGACTTGAAGGTAATGGTGCTTTTGCTTGGAAAATGTGTGTCAGTGTGACAGCTCTGATTGGGAGAATGTTTTCCTCGCATATTATATTCCATTGTCATACATCAATTGACAAGCAAAACTAGCCTGTAATATATCCTAAGCTTTCCAACAACTGACAGTCACAAAACTGGCTGCAGGCCCCTGGATTAAACCTCTGTTTATAAAAGAACCTTTGTAAAGTTTCTGAACTCAACACAGATAATTGAAACCGACTGAGAAATCATCAAGACATCAGCAGGTCTTTCTCTACCTTCATGAACTCTGGCCCAACTTGTTATTTAGTTGTTTTGTCAACATGTCCTTGTGTTTCTATCCAATGGAACAGATGAGGGGGGGCTTGTCCTGGTCGTTGTTCTCGTTGTTATGCTTTTACTTTGTTTTTCCTTACAGTAACTATGTCTCTTTGTACTTGTTTGTCTTCTGGGGTCTGATTCACTTATTTATGGCAGAGGGTGTGTATTCACCGCCGTGACTAAGCTGCGTGTGTTACATGACACATTTGATTGAACTCATTGCCAATGTCAGAGTTAGTCCATTGTAATATTTAGTTTGTATCATTCTCAGTTTATGTCTCTGCCTTTGACAACATTTAAATCAGGAGAGTCAGATAATGCAATGTTTACTGACACTGCTTGTCCTTAAGAATCAGGAACTTTGACCAGCTTTGAACAACATCAGACGAATCATCGTCTGCATCATAATCTTTCATAGCAGGGCTCAAACACTGTGTTCATATTTGGGTGCTCAGATACAGATAACGAGCAAAGGAGTGCCAGATTGTAGAACACAGGCCTTCAACATGGGCAGATGAGGTCATGGTTGCAAAAAAAGAAACTAATTGATGAGAAAATGAAAAGATCATTTAAAAGTATTACTGATTCTGGCTCCAGGCAACATTGTGAACAATGGTTGTCTCTGTATCTTGACCTTAAATGTTTTGGACAGAAGGACAGCTTTATTTGCGATGAATAAACACATTTATAGAGACTAAAAAAAGGGCTGTTTTGGACACTGATTCAAATAGGTTTTGTAAAGTTCTTCAGTTATCAAGATTAAAACTGGAATACAAGTGTACTGACAAAACATTCAGTGCTGTACAACCGGTCTGGATAGAACAAAACCAACTCTGGGCTTTTTCAATTGTTACTAAGGACTCAAAATACTCCTGTCCAGCGTTTTCAATTACTCAAGAGATTACCCAGATGAGCAAAGTGCAGAGATAAGAATTAGACTGAGTCTTCGGTTTGTCAAAGATCAGGACTTAAGCAGCAGAATGCGGAGCTGAAAGTTAATTCAACAAGGAAAGGAAAATATTGATGGAAAGAAACCACTCTGAATGACTGAGGGGATTTTAAAGGGAGGGGTGGGGGGGTGATCTGGGAAAGGTTTTGGACAGGCTAAACGGAACAGTTGAGAATACATGACACAAAAACAGATGACAGCACAGAAAGGTTTGGGGTATAAAGTTGCCCGTTTTACATTTGGTTTTATGTAGTTAAATCTATTTTTAGTTGATACAGTTTGGTTTCGGGAAAGTTTCAGCGTGCCCTTTCAAGCCAAAAGACTGCAAAAGACCTTCGCACTGAAATGTAGACTATTTGAAGCCAGAGGGCGAAACAATCATCCTATCAGAGACAGGACAGAAGGTTAGGTATAGCTGTGTCAATGAGCAAGGACCATTAGTGTGAAAGTTACCTGGAGATGCAGTGGTTTTATTATGAGGAATACCTGTGAAGAATGCAGTATGTTTACCTGTTAATCCTAGTAACACATCTTGAATTACAATGGCCTTGAAAATTCAGATTTCTACAGGAGCCCTGAAGAGCATATGAACTGTTAGATTATGTCTTGTTTATTAGGAATTACAGTTTGTATTTTTGCAGTTATTGCATCTCTTGGCGATGTCCTGATTTTATTAAAAGCTGCTTTATGCTTTAAAGATGTTATTCTCTGAAAATAAAGGCAGAAATTTAATATTGCACAGGATATGAAGGGGTTTCATATTTCAGATGCGCTCTGTTGTTATCATTAATTTGTTTAGAATCCCTTCAGGCTTATCCTGTTTTCACCGTGATATTTCCCAGATCTGGTATATTATTGTGGATATATTTGTCTGCTAGTCTTGGTTGATCTCATTTTTCTTGAGTCTCGTCTGCCCTCCCGCCTGTCTTTCCTCTCAAGGCTTGGCTATTTCTCTTTCCTGCCTCCCTGTGTTTATCCCTGTCTGTCTGGTACTGTTTGAAAGTGCCCTTTACACGTCAGTAGTGAAGCAGGGTGGTGGGTGAGGAAGGATGGGGGGGGGGGGGGGGGGGTTCATTGCTCTAACTAGGTCAGTGAAGACACACCCCTCTCTCTCCTTGCTGTGCCCCTGCTCTCCTCCTCCTCCTGTCTCCTTTCTCTCCCTTTTCCTCTGCTCCCTGCTGTGATGCAATGCAGCAGCCCTCCTGCTTCTCTTTTATTACCTCCCAAATCTGAAAAACACGCAACAGCACCGTCTTCCACTTCACTCGCGACAATGATACACCCTCCAAATCCAGCATCAATCATCATCAGCCAGAGTTTCAATGATTTGGTCGAACTTTTCGTTGTGATGCCAGATTACATAATGCTGCGGGATTGCGTAATGTTTGTTGGGTTTGTCAATCTGTGATCGGGCACTCGTGGCACAAGGAGGGGCAGTCAAGTGTAGTCATCAGAAAGTGTGTCAAGATTGCTGCACATTTGCTTTGGGAAGACACTCTTAATAGAAACTCCTCCAGACTGCTGATATACTGTATGTGTGTGTGTCTCAGAGAAGAGAGGCAACAATCACTGCATTCATCAGCAGTTTTTAAACTCTATAAAATACCTAACTTGTGACCTATCGTGTGTTTGTGCAGACTGTTGGCAATATGGTCTAAAAATCATGAAATATACATGCTAGAGAGCAAACTCAGGATATTACATAAGCCCAGCATGTTACACCACAATCCCAACACTAGATGTCTCTGTTTCTGTTGGTCGTGGAGCGATGAGTCATCTGGCCTGTTATATAGTATGAACTGAATTACTGTCACCCATGCCTAATTTTCAAATGCAGCATATTTATCTCAGGAAAGAACCATCTGAGGTGAGATATGTGGATCCACTGTGGATTGGATGTATCGAACAGATGGTCTTAAAACAAGAAGCAAAAAATCTGGGTGGACCTGTTCAGAAACCAGACAAAGCTGCACAGTAAAAGCCAATTATACAACGAAAGGCAAGTTATTTTTAGTCGACGTTTCAAGTATGAATATGAGTTGATCAACACAAAAGGATTATTCAGGAAGTTAGAGGATTAAACCTAAAAAAAATGAGCTCTTGTGTGAAAATTGAAAGAGAATAGATGATCTGAGGGAATATGGGACAAAAGAAAATGGGAGGATGACACAAAACAGATCATCAGGCCAAAGATGGAGGAAGCAAGATGATATGTGGCGGAACCGTGAAGAGTTGAGGAAGATGTGCAGGATACTGAAATAACTCTTTCCATCCCGCTGTGTTTCCTGGCCTTATTCACAGCAAATAGGAATATCATAATGTCTGCGCCCATGTGTGATCGCATGTGTCTGTCCATGTGTCTGTGCACTCATGCTCACTTCTGTGTAACTGGGTCACGTTCACATGGCAAAGCATGTCCAATCACACTGGAGATAAACACAGCCAAACACAGCCGTGGCAACCATCCTGTCGTTCTAACCACATCTCTATATGGCACATATTTGTATTTGCATCAGATTTCTGTGTTAATGTTGACACAGACAAAAGCTGCACAGTTTCTTTTTTTTTTCCACACTGGGGTATATATGTACGTTAAAGTCCACTGCAATGCAATCATTTGTGATTATGTTCACACTAATCAGTGACGTCTGTCTTTTGTTTTGATAGTGTATTAACTGAATTAGACGTTCAATACAGTGGATGTGTCAACACTGCAGAGGCTCTCCCTCTATTCAAGCATCTGTGGGTGTGTATGTTGAACCTGCTTTGCCAGAAAGAAAGAAAGAAAGATGTGAAAGGGAGACGTTTGTCAAGACAAGTCTGGACATATTGTAGAGCGCCCGTGTGTGTGTGTGTGCGTGCGTGCGTGTGTGCATGCGTGTCAGTATGTCTCTTACAAACTCAAACAGCCGTGAAGACCATTTACAAGCTGAATTTAGCAACATGTTGGAAAGATACATCTCACTGGTATGTGGTGGAGGTTTAGAGAAGTGGGCTCTTGGTTAGAGGGTTGCTCGTTTGATTCATGTGACTATTTATGTATATAGAGGAAATAGAGAAGAACAAATCTTCCTCTGTTCAGCCTTTAGTATATACCGTGTCCTTGAACAGGCACTAAATGTTCAGGTGCATTAGGGGTAAAATGCTGTGGTTTCTGCTGTGGAGTCATTGGCTGTAGTTCTGTTTGCAGAAAGCAGGCATTTGCTGACATAAATATTTGATACAGTATAATTAAAATGAGATGGTCTGCAAACATTCAGTGTTCATATATAGTCAAACCTGAAGTGAAAGCCCACGAAAACTCGGTTTCAAATCGGAAGCATTTCTGTTTAACATTAAACATTCATGATTAAATCTGTTCAAGTGTGGGTTGGTTCACGTTTCGTTGACAGTAAGCAAACTCTCATATCCTAATCCAAACGTTGCTAAATTCTGAGTGGTTTGCAGAGGTATAAGGATGTGTCCCGCATGCGTCAAACCAGTGAGAACAACAGAGGACTTGAGTTCAGGTTAAAAATATACATTAAAAAAATAATTATTAAAACATTGTGATGTAAAAATTATTAGCATTTTTGGTCCTCGGTCAGGTTTTGTCTCTGAATTAATGATTCCTGTATAAGCTACATTCAGGTTTTACTTCAGTGCAGGTTGACCTGCTAAACAAGTGTTAATGATTTTTGATGTTCAAATGTTCTGTGACAAACTGGCAAAAGAAATATTTCTGCAATGTAACTGAGTGTAAAGGAGTGCCAAGGACACTACAAGACTGTACTGTATGGCTGTGCACTTAATGTATGTGAGTGGAGGGAATGTGAGTGCTCAGTGAGATTAATCTTTACCTAATGGCCTGTGATTGAACTCGTATATTGTTTATTCTGCAGGCTTTATCAAACCCTAGAGTTGTACAGAGTATGAAAAATGAAACTGATAAGAATAAACTGAGAGCAACAAAAGAAACAGATGTGCTTGAGTGTGGAGTGGTAACAGGAGCTGGGAAGATAACAAGAACAAGAGAATGAAAAATAGAAAATAGGGAGATAGGATGTCAAGTCGAGCGGAGGAGGATGAGCAGGCCTAGACTGTGACAGGAGGGAACGGTGTTTGTACTCCATCTGACACACTGACCCAGTGACGCAGCAAAGCTCACAGATTACAGAGCCGTGGCTGTAGGGAGGGGAGGGGAGGGAGGGATTAATGGTGCCTCCAGAGAGGAGAAAACAGGGAGATTAACTGAATGAGGGAAGAGGGAGTGGGGGATTACGGCTCTATGGATGGCAGGAGCCAGATATAATCCCAGTGAACTGACTGGCACAGTCCAGTACATGTATGTGCATGTGTGTGCTGTTGCCTCTTTGTGGGTGTGATGAACAAATTAGTGCAAATTATGAAATAAAGGAGGCGGCATGGTGAATGTGGTCATAAATGCATGTGAAGGTTTTGCAATATGGCGTGTGAGAAGATGGACTGGAATGTAAGGAGTTGATGCTGCTAAGGCAGAGAGATGGGCCATGGGGCCCCACTGAAACCATGTGCAGCCAATCAGTTACAGTCGGTCCCTCATCCCGACAAAGACTCTTTGATGTGAGTGAGGCCTTTAAATTTAACCCCGGGGAGTCACAAGGCTAAACTGGCTTTGATCTGAGTCAGGAGAAACCTTATGCCATCCCTAACAACAAGAGCTTCTGCACAACAACAAAATGCCGTCCTGCCTGACATTCAAACCACTGGTGATGGTGTCTACATGTGTCTGGGGAGTGTAACTGGTCAAGGTAACAGCGAGTATCACTCTTCACCAACTATGACTGGACATCCCATCCTACATTTTCTTATGCGCAGTAGTCAAAGAGACTTTATCCTTCAAAAATGTTTCTCTATTGCAGTGCCTTTCATCTAAATTACCCTGAGACAATGATCCTCTGCGGAGAGGACATTTCTGTCCATCACTGGCTCCTCAGGACTGTCATTTTAAATGACTGTGTTGCTTTGGACTATTTCACCTGTGTGTGCTTACTGCCACACAGTCTGTGAAGTAAATATCCATCCATTTATGTAACATTTCTGTCGTCTCCCTTATCCTGTTATGCTGTTGTCGCTGGCAACCTCCCAAAATCCTCCAGTTTCTCCCGGCTCTAAGCTCTTCTTCCTCCTGGCCTCTTATTTCACTTCTTACTTTATCATCAAACAACAAGATGTCTGCCATGTATGAGCCAATGCCGAATCCCTCCTCTCCTCCCACTCCCCTTCCTCTGCTGTCTAACCACACTGCACAACGGTTACGTAAGAGCTAAGGTCAAAGTGTCACTGCCGTTGTCAAGGGAGACATAGAACAGAGGGGCTTTAGAGGAGATTGTGCATGAGGCGAGAGAGAGGGAAAAACAGCACACAGTGCACAAAAGGCTGAGAGGAAAGACTGTGCAGAGAAGGTGGAAAAATAAGGATTTGTACATGTGTACATGAATAAAAGCTGTTGAAAGACATTTCATCTGGGCTGCAGCAAAGGAGACAAGGGAGAGTACAAATAAAAAACATAAGTGATTACTTATGAAAAATAAGGAGAGGGAAAAGGGTGTGGAGAGGAAAAAGTGCCAGTGTTCGTGGGTGAATGTGTGAGAATCAGAAAAACGATCTGTGACTGTGGGTGCTCTGTGCTCGGCTGCTCCACTAACCTAGTTTGAGTAATCTCTGCCTTCATGCTGTTTCATAACACCACTGCCAGAGAATTGCATCATAAGGCCACCCCCCCACGCCCCCCCCCCCCACACCCGACACACACCACCACCACTCACTACCCACCCACCCACCTCCTCATCACAGTCACACACACCATCCCAAGCACACATTTACATCATAATCGGAAAGCAAATGTTGGAGCGATATTCATGTGGTATATAAACCTGAAACAGGAACCAGACTGCTGTCACTCAAACTTTTGCAAGGTCGCTGGGTGTAAACCCTGGAGCTGCTCCACAGAGAACAAATTGAACAATGGTGAGCAATCATTGGGAGAGCAGCCAGGGATATTTATTATGAAACTCTGCTACAAATACTGCTGAGGAACATAGCGCATTTAAAAACAACAGCTCAAAGATCTTATACTTTATACATCCACAAAATGAACTTCAGCATGTAAATAGGCCTATACTTACTTTCCACCATAAACCACCTAATAGTGCTTATGAAAATGAGCAGCTCTTTGCAAAGAAATGACAATAAAGAAACTTGAACAGATGGCAATATCTAGCCATATCCAGTCATTTCTTTGGAAAAAGAGCTGCTCGTTTTTATAAATATCATAAGCACTATTAAAGGTGACTGGTAAATATACAGAAAACATCGAGTATTATTGTATTTATAGATTAGTCTACCTATTACGTTCTCAATTAATTGTTTGGTCTATAAATCAATCTTCGATTGTTTTTAAAATTTTGCCTCACAGTCGCGCAGTCACTTTTTGCATCAGGCTTTCATGATGAAAGCCAAATGTTTACATTAGGCCTTCCACTTAAAGTGATCTTGGTCAACACATTAATGCAAATGCAGCAAATAATAGTCAACTCTATGGCGAACCTGTTTGATAGCTTCTCACTGCTTGTTTTTGTTTTGTTATATTACCTAATTAGACACGTATGAATCTCATTGCCATGACTTACATTTGTCTAAATCCTTACAGTAACTGGTGTAAATAATATGAAGTAAGGCATGAGATGGGGCAGCATTACAGTGATGCTTTAAAGCAGAACTGGTGGTGGGTTTAATTACCTTCCTATTATCCCCTGGCACTGATAATCTTTATTTTTCGTCACATCAGTGTGAGGCCTAGAACTGAGCGCTCGTCAATCATTTGCCCAGCCACCTTAAACTCGCTCTCGACTGCGCGCACCCGCGAGTGCTGCGAGATGAGCTGTCGGCAGTGAGATCATGGGAGAGTCCATGCTTGGAGAAAGTAGGTTAGCAGGGTAGACTGAGAGGAAAGCAAGCAAAGAGTCAGAGCGCAGAGGGGGGGTACCGAACACCTCACGTCCACCGTGGGATTTTTATTCTGTCAAAAAAAAAAAGAAAGTTGAGCCACATCTATTCGCCGAGACGATGCGATCCAAAACGACTTTCTTCACTCTTGTATTTCGCTTGGACTTGACCGAGCGATAGAGGAGAGGAGTTTCGGGTAGTTTTTTTTTTTTTTTCTTTGGTTGGGTCGTGCTTAACCAGAGCTGTCTGCAACTGGGACGAAGTTAATATTTACAGAGCCAGCTCATTCTGGCTCCAGATTATTCTCTTCTATCCTGTCACTTACATTAACCACATGCAGCCGAGTTTCTTTTATCGTCCTGCGTAGAAAAAAAAGGAAACATCAAAATGAGAGGTAAGTTGATTTTATGTCATAATAAATCTGCTCGCGTGTGTTTCGTTTGAACTTGGTTCAAGGATCACAGTGTGGGTTTTTGTACGGGCTGGAATGGCCACATGTGTGCGCACGGGGGACTTGAGTGCGCCTGTTTCTCTCCCTGTGCGCATTAATCCCTCATGACTGGATTATCTCTGCACAGAGCCCGAGGCTGCATGCTCCACACCGAAGTTGAGTGTGCAATGTTAAAGTGATGGCGGCATACTGCTCAAACATGAGAATTTACTCAACCAGATAGCCTAAATTCAGTTTTCTAAATCATCTGTCAGGTCTGTTTATGGTGAAATCAGCCCAAGACTACAACTGGACCATATGCGTGGTTTTGCTTTTTGATTTCGTGGTTGTGCCAGATGTGTCTGTTTTTTGAAGAAATGCGAGTCGTATCTCACCTGGGAATCCTTCTGTAAATTTTGTCTGGGGATCCATGTTAGAGTTATGCAATAAGGAGAGGGAGGGGCATGAGAGGAGGTTGTTGTTAACCAAAACTAGAATTATGTAATCGAGATTGTCAGGTTTCGGATCAGGTGACTCAAACATTTAAATAATTGACATGTTTTGCACACATTCGCTTAAAGGAATAGCCAATGCATTAAGCTATATTTCTGGTATTTATTAGTATAACATTATCTAATTTTATGATATGTCCTAAATTTTGAAAAGTAAACCAGTCCTGGTGGTTCTTGCAATTTTGGGGGTTTTGTACGATTTACTTTACAAAATGAGTCTGAACAATGTTAGTGTAGTTGTGACGTTTTGGTGTTGTTGTGATGTGGTGGCTGTGCCAGCATGGCCGACAGTGTGATCTTACAGAGCGAGAGGGACCTGGCTGTTCCACTGACCTGGTTATGTCACCCCACATCATACAGCAACAGCACACGCAGCGGAGGGAGGGGAGCAGCTCTGGGAAGCGCCGTGCCGCCGGCCGTGCAGCGCCATGTGCGGTTGCAGGCGCGCAGTGACAGTGGGCCTTCCATTTCAAAGACTGAACTTGAACTTGAGCAGTGGGGGCAACAGACTATTAACATAGGAGGTTGTTTACAGCATGGGCGTCTTTTTATCCGTAACATCCACATATTTCCAATCTAGATAGATCTACAACTTAAAAACATGTTTATTAGCAACATGTTAGTCATGTTAACTTAAAATATATTTTTCGTACATTGAAAAGACTTCTTGCTGTGCAGATATCACATCCAAAACATACTGCAACCTCAAAATTAAATTCCAACTCGGCTCAAAACTTTATGCAGATCATAATTTAGGCCTAAATCATCCTTGTCTTAATGTTTGGTTCCGTTCTTGTGTTGCATTTCATGGGTTTTTGCTGCTGAGCATTGTAAACGTTAAAATCCTTTGCTGTGCTGGACAGGGGATGGCTGCAAGGAGGGGGGGGGTTTTCCGCAGGGGAGGAAAGAGATGAATTTTTGCACTAAAAGGGGAGGGAGGGAGAGAACGGCAGAGGGGGCCTCTGGTGGAGGGAGGTTCCATTTCTGGAAGGACATCCAAATGTAAACAAACCACGGCCCATTCTTAGCTCACTGCACTAAAATGTAGGTTAGTCACTCAACCTGTCGCTTCTTGACCAGAAAAGCACGTCAGCAGTTTTATCCCAGTTTGAACACATACTTGCAATCAAAATTATTTTACTCTAAATTGCTGAGTCACTCCAGCAGCTTTGGCATATACTGACAGATGTTTAGAGGTCGTGATGTCTGGACCTCTGACACTTCATCTGGTTTACTGAGCTGGATAGCAGAGTGCACTTGTGCAGAATCAATGTATTAGTATTTAGTATACACAGACACAGTGAAAGAGCCATAAGACTCATATCACACATTGACACCCAGTAGAAGAGGCCTATGGAATTCTTAACTCTGTTGTCATCCCCCCTCTGTGGGCCTCAGCTTGGCCTCCACCGGTATTTGCATCTTTTAAAATAGTGCCCCTTGATTTGAATGCACCGAGAGCCGGACAGCCAGACTGTACTGTATACATCCATTTTGAGATGAGTCTTAACCATTTTGTTTTTCGAGTAGTATCATCCTCAGAGAGTAAAATACTAATATTTTGTGAGAGCTGTATGTTAGAGACTGGGGCTGCATTCTACAAGTTGTCAGGTGTTATCACTAAGACAGTTTGCTTCATGGGTTCAAGCACAAGGTATGAAAACAAAGGGTTTTGTTGTTATACCTGCGAATATATATCAGCTTCCCTTAGGTTTATCTTTGCAGCCCTCTGGGCTTTGTAATCTCCTCATCTTACTGAAAGAGAATAATGTGGAAAACCACTTTGAATTGTTGTTATACAGCTCTGTGCTGCGCTCTAAACCAAGTGCTTTAGCACAGCTCAAGCACAAGGCCCCCCTGCCCACACCTCCTATTGTGTGTGTCTTCACATTGGGTCAGGCATTCTTAAAAACAGTCATCTGCTTCCATCAAGCCTTGTGTCAATCTGTTGCTCAAGGGCGTTTGGCAGTGTGCATATTATTGTGACTTACAGAAAAAGAAAACATGAAAAACCTGTGTTTATAAGATTGTAAGATTATAAAATTAAGAAGTAATGCATGTCTGTGCACATACTGTATTTGGTGGTGAACATGTGGAGGGTCAAAATTCATATTTTTTCCTTTGGCACGCTACTGACATACTGACTGCTTAACATCCATACTGAATTAGCCTAGTTATAGATAACATGGTTACACATTTAGCTGGCTGATAAAAACACTGGGGCCAAAGTGTTTATGGTTGAACTGTTCAAGTGTCTGTTCCCAGTTTATTTTATGAAAAGTCAAACAAACAAGAAAACCCAAAACACCGGTCATACTAGTCTTTGTTTGCCTTTTAATTTTCAGCTCTTTTATTTGTGACTTAGTTAATGAGTTAGTGGATGAGAAATGTGAAGCGCTGCATGCAGCCTTCATGCATCATGTTAGCAAAAAGCAGGATTGGTATCGAGCTTCTTGGAATGCCGGCTCTCTAGAGAGCTAAAGGTCAGATGCCTAAGACTAGTGTTGTGGCACAGGTCAACATTGATATTCAGGGTTAACAGTAAACGTTGCTTTAAGGTTAGTGTGGCTACTGCTGCTTTGTCACTCCCAGCATTGATAGACAGTTCAATTTATCAAATCTGTCAGAAAAGCTCATTTTCACTGGGAGGGTTTGCCTTATTTTTATTTATTTATTTTGAAGAAACAATTATCGAAGATAGACTGGTTCCAGCGACTTAAAAGTGCATATTTTTCAGTCGTATATGAAAGTAAACCAAATACTGTTGCGTTTTGGACAATTAGTCCAAAGTTTCAACATGTCAGCTTGGGCTTATGTTGGGCATTTTTCACTATTTTCTGATGTTGTTAGAGTAAACGATTAATCGATAAATCAAGAAAAAATGGATACGATTGGATTCGAAGAGTCTATTGGCAAGTCTTCAAGACATCCTTGTTAATGTTCTGTACTTATTAATGCTTTATATGTAGCTAATTGGTTTGGTAATTTTATAATTTATCATCATATTTAAGGAATAAGGAGATGGCTATTTTACTGTGTCTGGGTTGTGCCTGGATATCTGTAGAGAGTGAGAGAAGTGAGAAAGCATGTACATGTGTGGTTGTAGCAACAGGGGCTGGTGGCTGGGCATCTGTGTAATTCTGGCTCTCAGCGACGGACAAGAATAGAACGGGTTGAAGAAGAAGCTCAATGTCAAACGCTGGCAAGAGGGGTGGGTGCTGAATAGTTGACATTGAAGTTCAGAGTTTGTCCGCTTTGAGTGGACTGTAGCCAGGTACAGTATGGGCTATTATAGTCAAATCAAATGTGGTATCTCATTATTAAAACAGCTCAGAGTTTGATTATTGCATAAAAATCAATCCATATAGAAATAGACTTATGGGAAATAAGTAAAGATCTGTTTTGGGCATCAACCGAAATGGTTTTGTTTTTCTAGGCCTCTCTCCGTTGATTTTGCGGTTATGTAACATAGCCAGTTTTATAATGCAGGCTACAAGACTTCAGGGAAATGTTTTATGAGGAAGTCTGAGCATTTTTCAGTTCCACCTTAAAACTGGCTTGCGGAGAGCCAGGATCGCGCACGCAGGCCTCCCTCCTCCCTCTCCACCTGCAGTGGGAAAGTGTGTCAGTAGGACAAAATGTCCACATGGGCTGACAGGCTACAGCACCCGAGTGACGGATGACTCAGCCAATACCAAGGAGGCTGCGAACATCGCTCAGCCAGTGGGAAAGCGGGAGTCTGAGGAGGGCGGGGTGTTGGTGTTGGTAGAGTGAGCCTGCTGAATGAGTGTTGTGAGGAATGCTCACAGACCAGAGTTATATAACTGCAAGACAAGGGAGGGGTGGAGGGGAACCTGAGAGAGAGAGAGAGAGAGGGAGGGAGGGAGGAGGGAGATATTTTTCCATTGCATGCCTGCAGCTGCCCTGATCAGTTGGAGTATTTTAGTCAACTGTTTTAGAGGCAGCCGACTTTGTCATTAAAGGGGAAAAGAAGTGGAAAGTTGTGTTTTCCACTAAGAGAGCACCAGTTCCTCCTCAATCATACAGCAGACCTAAGTGGTTTTCCATACACTGTCCTCATAAGTGGTACAAAAGGGATTTTGTAAATCAGGCTAAGGTTGTACAGACAGCAAGGCTGAGCAACAACTATCTAATGATATAGCTGTTTTCGTCTCCTTGGTCAAGAAAGAAGGAGTCTTTGTGTATGTGTCATATGTACAAGTGTCATGTGATTCCCTATCTGTTTGTGTACTCTGTTCCCTCATGGGGGCCACATGCAAGGTGTAGACAAACACAATTCATGGCAAATTATCTTTTCTTGCACTGTATGTGGCAGTGTCTCTGCGTCTCTCTTGTTGGACACATTATAAGATGTGTTTTTATCTTTGATTAGTGCACTCTGGTGCAAAGTACAGGATTTGTCTCTGTTTTAGTTTAAATGCGTTAATGATTTCCTAATACTTACAATAAAGGATGATTTACAGAATTATCTTAAATTAATCATGTGCTTTAAAAAACAGGAAGGTTCAGAGGTCATAAAGAATCATAAAAGATATAAGGTGTAAGATGGCATTGGGTTTAGAGAAAGGGGGCACTCAGGATCACAGACTGCCCTCAGACTCAATTGAAACTCAAGGGGCTTCCAGAGAAGGAAGGCAAGGATAATGTGAGGTGTAATATAACAACTCAATGAAATAGAAATTGGTAAAAGCCTTGCAGCTGCATTTTGTATCAGTTGGAGGGAGAAGATGGGCCTTCTGATAGAGCTCAGAGCACACAGAGTTACAGCACTCTTATGTGACAAGATAAAAGCATGGGCGACCTTTTCAAGGTCTACGGAAGATACAAAGGACCTAATTTTGGCCAAGGTTTATAGCTGGAACAAAAACATTATAGCACATCATATAAATGACCAGCAAAAGAGAGAGACTAAAGATCATGCTTGAAATACAGTTGGCTTGTATTATAGTAATGGAGGTGCTGCCAAAAATTAAAATAAGATATTTTGAGTCACTAAGCAGAAAGAAGTCTGTTACATCCAGACACTTTAGAGAGAGAGGAAATATATAACACATGATAACTTTTGGCTATCTTGTCAGGTTTAAGTGGGACTAACTGTACAGTTGTTAATCATATCATTGAAAGTGGATAACATGTTTACTGACAATGTGCCCAAAGTGCTACAAATAAATGGAGACACATAACTGACTGCTGGGTTTAACCACTGAGATAAGAGCAAGACCAGTCAAAAACTGACTTCAAATCAAGTAAGGATTAGAAGCGGCACAGAACACAGACATCTCAAAAATATTCATTAGGAAAATCATTTACAAGAAGATTGGACAAAGTCTTTGTTTTCAGTCGTCAACAGCTGTCTTCAACAGCAGTTCACGCGGACTGGAGTTGAATATGTGCCAAATATAGGCTTCTGTGAAAACGTGCATTATGTTTGAATGGATGTATCATGTTACACAATAATGTGTTAGTGTTTATATATTAACTGTTTTTGGCAACAGTACATAATATGACTCAATAGTGTCAAACAAGCCAAAGATGTAACCGCTGCATATCACTAAGGGAGAGCTGAAGTTTGCTTTCTATGTGAATTAGAGGCAATTTGATTTTTGCAGACACATTAAGCAGCAGCATTCTGACCTCTCTTGTCAATGTTGTCCTTGTTCCTGCAGCTCAGATCGAGGTCATCCCCTGTAAGATCTGTGGGGACAAGTCCTCAGGAATCCACTATGGAGTCATCACCTGCGAAGGCTGCAAGGTGAGGAGGAAAAAACATAAAGAGTTTACAAAGGCTTACTAAACTTCACTTCAACCAACCTTTATCTCAAATGTGCACGTCATTTATGGTGTTTGTATTTGTGTGTTTGTGTATCTAGGGTTTCTTCCGTCGCAGTCAGCAGAACAATGCCATGTACTCTTGTTCCCGCCAGAGGAACTGCCTGATCGACCGGACTAACCGTAACCGCTGCCAGCACTGCCGCTTACAGAAGTGTCTGGCTTTGGGCATGAGCAGAGATGGTAAACAGACACAAAGAAAGCACTGTACTCATTTCACACACTACATTTAACCATGAAATCCAGCCATAAACTTAGAAATTTACAACAATTTATACCTTTAACTTTTGTTAAAGGTATACTTTGCAGGAACTGTCTGTTGCTGTTTGTAAAAAGAGAAGAGAGAGAGAGAGCAGTGGTGGTCGAGCGCCGTTAGCAAGAACAAAGCAGTGAATCCGAGAAATACACCTCTGCACAAATCTGCCACAGCACACGCTTTATCCTGTCCGCTATTTGCCTCTCTGCTCTGTGTGTGTGTGTGCAGCTCAGTCCCACCCTCGGTCAAAGACACACAGAACTGCAGCTCTTTATCCATCCATGACAGAGAGGAGTAGGAGAAAGATGTAGACAGAATATTAACCTGGTAGCTATGTTTTTATATAGTCCTGACCTCACACCCTGCATGCTGTTACGGGATGGGAGCTACACATCTCCAACACAGCAAAATACTAAGACAATAAGAAAATGCAGGCAGAGGGCAGGGTCTCTGCAGATACAGACACCGCTACACGCCTCTAAAGGGTGTTGAGAGGATTTACTTTTTTTTAATGAGTTTATACATTACTCTCTAGGGAAATCCTGCATAGTATACCTTTAAACTAAAAGGTTTGCTTAGGCCTACACAGGGGAAGTTCAGTAGATGTGTTTCCCCAGTGAATGCCAGTGTGTGCATTCCATTATTTTAAAGCTGACACCAGGAGAATTTGAAGCCTTCAGCTATAATGTCCACATGGGCTGACAGGCTACACCATGCAAACTCAATATAGGGACTGGAACATACAGTACTTATGGATAAGGCCAGAAATATCTTACCATGTGTTTGAGGTAATGAGTTTAGAATACAGATGTGAAACGTATGTTTACAGTCACTTGTGAGATGTCTGTGAATTGTTTTATTTGTCGACTACAATGAAATGTGTTTTTCTGACTACAGCGGTCAAATTTGGTCGCATGTCCAAGAAGCAACGCGACAGCCTCTACGCTGAGGTGCAAAAACACCAAAAGTCCCAGGAGTGTGTGGGCACCGGAGGTGGGGGCTCTACTGCTCTGTCCTTACCCAAGGACGACGGTGTCTGTGGCGGTGGCGGGGAGGACGTTGAAGAGGGTCTGAGTCGGTCCTACAGCACCGGGGGCTCAAGCTCCACCCTCAGCGATCTGGATGACATTGCGGCACTGCCTGACCTGTTTGACCTGCCGCTGACCCCCGAGGAAGCCAGCGAGTACTGCAGCCTGGAACTGCTCGGCGGAGGGGCCAGCACCGGGAACACTTCCAATTCATCGTCCTCTTCTTCCTCTTCCTCATCCTTGTCCAATCAGAATTCCCCACAGCAAACAATGCTGGACGGGGCGGACGGCAACGGGATCCAGCTTCTGCATACACACTCTCACACACATCCACTGCTGGGACACACACATGCACTGCTGGACAATCTGCCTGATGACTGCTCAATAACAGACCTTGGTGAGTACTAACAATCATAAATAACAACTGATTTCTTCTTTTATTCACTCATTACCTACAAAAACACAGAATGTGTGAGAATACCATAAACTCTCAAATAGTGTTTGAGGCTTTTAAATCAAGAGAGAACCAGGCCTATGCGTGAGACAGGATGTTATAAGAGACAAGCATTTATCTGTAAGGTTACAGTAAACTATTAACTACAGTGCTGCACTGGAAAGGGAGACAATGGTTGAATAATAAAATAACACTAAATGAAATAAGAACAAATCTAGTTTAAAAAGCAAGGAGAAGAACCAGAATGATACATGGCGGAAATAATGGCAAAACAGGACAAAATGGACACAAGGACACAAATACAAGATTAAATGGGCAAAACAAGAAGGAAATGGGCAGATAAAGGGACAATTGTGTAGTCGTATTTATAGAGGTAAGGAAGCATAGGCATTTTGTGTCTAGAGACCTTGAGGAAGAATAAATTTGTATTTAATTTTACATCTTTATGGTTGCTGGCAACAGTAAACTGCAGGAGGGCTTTGAATAGGACTCTGGGGAGCTTTAAAGGAAACAATGAGTAAAAACTGTGACTGGGGGATTTTCTAAGTGCAGGAGGTGGAAAAGATCCCAACAGCTGCAGAGATGAGATGAGTAGATGAGCCATTAGCGCTCAATTTCATCAGGTATCGGTGGCAAACGTAACAGTGGAGTGGTGCAAAGCATCTGGTTGTTCATGATCACACTGCCATGACACTCTGCTACGCTCTCTGATGTCTCTTTAAAGCTCAAACCTGCTAGCACCACAAACAACCTAAGTGAGAAAAACACTCGTGTTTATGTGTATATGCTTATTTGTTTTCACAGACCGCATCACTCAAAGTATTGTTAAGTCTCACTTGGAGACGTGTCAGTACAGCGCTGAGGACATGAAGAGATTCACCTGGGCACAATACACACCTGAGGAAACGCGTGCTTTTCAGAACAAGGTATATAATGCACACTTTAAACCCTATATGTGTAAAGTCTTCAGTTGTCACATACATTTATAGCATTGCAATTTAACAATACTAGATCAGAAAACACATTGTGTTGTGTAACAATGTCAGATAAAAAACTTTTTTTTTTTTTTAAATGATTGTAACCATAAATAAAATCTGAATCTGATCATGATGTTGAACATCTACTAAGAAGGTATTAATGCTGTTGTGATGTCAGTGGACTTACTGTACAATATCCTTTTTGTGTCACTCTTCCAGTCAGCTGAGTGGATGTGGCAGCAGTGTGCGCACCACATCACTAATGCCATTCAGTATGTGGTGGAGTTTGCCAAACGCATTGCTGGCTTCATGGACCTGTGCCAGAATGATCAGATTATATTGCTGAAAGCAGGTCAGTGTCTAAAAATGCTCACTTCTGAAATACTTAATGCCCCTAATTCTTCCAAAGTAAATAGAGTCTGAAACTTGCTCACTTTAGTTTTGCCTTATTTAATCCATCTCTCCATCTCTTTGCCTCTATCTGTGGCTACCCTTTCAGGCTGCCTGGAGGTCCTGCTGATACGTATGTGCCGAGCTTTCAACGTCAACAACAGCACCATTTTCTTCAATGGAAAGTTTGCCCCAGCTCAGTTCTTCAAAGCACTTGGTGAGTATCAGATGGGAATTCAGTTGTGTGTGCTCTAAAGCTCTGAGATAATTAACAGGGTCACACATTAAAGCCTCTCACGTTTTTCTCACTTTATGTAAGGTGGAAAATCTCACGCCATTTTCACATGCACTGTGCGGTAATTACCACTAAGAAAATGCTTCTCTTCCTATTCTATTCTAATTAATATTTTAAAATGACTCTGGTAGTCTGTAATTTCAGCTTCAACCTTGTAAACTGCAGTTTTTTTTTTAAAGCCAGAACTGGCTTTGAGAGAAGTAATTGAAAGTCTCCTGCTGGATGCTGCTTTCCAACTGAACTGAACTGTCTTAGATCTTATGACAGTAATTTAACTATAGGATTTTCACACCAAGAAGAGCCAGAGTTCCCCATGTTGGCCAATAAGGCCAAAATTAGAAAAATCATTAAGACACACAGGCCTCAATCATCTCAGATATCTCCTGACTAACTGTTGAATTAAACAGGACTGTTAAAGTCAACATATATTTCTTGTGTTTACGCAGGTTGTGAAGACCTGGTCAGTGCAGTGTTTGACCTGGGAAAAGGACTCTGCCGTCTACAGCTGTCGGATGAAGAGATGGCTCTGTTTAGTGCTGCGGTCCTTCTGTCTCCTGGTGATTATTCTTTTCCTCTTTTCCTTTATCGCTCGCTCGCACACACATACATAAACACAAACATGTTTAAGTGCACATGTAGTAGTCTATGCAATGCTTTTCTGTTTGTAATTGCACGTTATTTGACATAACATATTTCCCATTATAGAGCTGGTCTTTTTCCCCCCCAAACCTTTGATTCACATTTCTGGATGGCCAGTTTTAGAACTGTAAAGAAATGACTGAGTACATGACATGCTTAAAATCCTTTCAGCCTGTGAAGCCCAAAATTGTTTAAACTCACAGAACTTAATTGTAAATTTAAGTGGAGGGATTCTAACGTTTTCCAAACATGCAATGTACTTCAGACTGAATTTTAGGGAAGTGATGCATAAATGATGTGCGAGACATCTAATATATTTTAATTTGATTGAATGGTGAAAAAACAGCATCTGGAATTTGAAAATTTCACTCAAACAGCATATAAATAAGATGGCAACCTTGAAGCTACTTAAAGAGAAATTAAACCATATCTTACGTGGTTAATATTTTCTTTCCTGTAGATCGACCATGGCTAACAGAAGGCCAAAAGGTTCAGAAACTCCAGGAGAAAGTCTACCTGGCTCTGCAGCACAGTCTACATAAGAGTGTAGCTTCTGATGAGAAACTGGACAAGGTAAAGACAAGCAATCATTCTTCAACAAATGTACTCACATAAAGATACACATACATAAACTTACCTTTGTACATCTTCTGTCCTTGCAGATGGTGTCCAAGCTGCCCATAATGAAGTCTATTTGTAACCTTCACATCGACAAACTTGAGTTTTTCCGTTTGGTCCATCCAGAGACCGCCTACAGTTTTCCACCACTGTACCGGGAAGTGTTTGGCAGCGAGATGTCTCTGCCAGACTCCACCAACAGCTAGACAAACACATGGACAAATTTGAGTGATGGAGAGAGTTTATTGAGAGGTAGGGAAGCAAGAGGAGAGACAGAGTAGGATAGAGATGTTGAAGCTCAACAACCAGCAATTAAAGAGACAATCCAGGACTTAAAATACTCCATCTCCCATGATCCCAAAGTAGTCCTCCACTTTCCCAGCAGGCAAAAGCACCTTACACTACAGACCACACATGCTCATGGTCCTCTGCACATTGTAGCATTAACAACAAGCGAATGGGCATCATAAGAATAACACAGCAGCCCACTAAGCACACGACAGCTCTAGCACTTGTTGAACATCAGATCCACTGTGGATCGCCCAACCAGTTATGAATGTACCTCATCGATGAGCACCAATGCACAACCCAGAACCCAACAGCGAATGTACAACACTGCCACGCTGAGATACAGTTTTACACAGAGTATTAGAATGAAATCATCTTGATCAACAGGTCTTACTGTTAATACAGCTCTCTGTCAATATTTCTCTTTAATCTCTATATTAATACATCTCAGTATAGTATGTAAGCTTACTCATACAGACAATATCTTTGTACTGACCATCACTTAGGGACCAAGATCATTTTCTCTGATAAAAGGAGAAACACACAGCTTAGGCTGACCTCCTTCATCAGCCGAGAACCAGTCTCACACAGATTTAGACAGTGTTCGGTGCTGCCTCTTTGTAGGCTCTTGTAATGCAATGAGAAACCTCAGTCCCACGCACCCCTTTCCTTGTAAATGCCACTTAGAGAAAGAACAAGAAGAAATTATCTTTAATTTATATACACATTTATAAACAAATATTTTAAATGAGAATGTAAATAGATGACTATATAAGTATATGGAGAGAGTTAGAATGTGTGAGAGAATGGGAGAGAAAAGTGGATAGTAAGGTGTACAGAAGGGGGAAAAAGATGGATACTTCAACGACGGCTGATATTTGGACTCAGATATTTTTCTGGGCTATTTCCTCTCTTGACAGTACTCTCAGGTTTCCATGGCAACAACCCACTCTTGCCCCAACGGCAAATTAACCCAAGCTGGGTTAGCTGCGGTCACCATGCAGGCGATGGGATGGACACTTGTTGCAGCGACACAGCAGTGTACCCAAACAAAGGCGAAATGACATTGCCTTTGTCCGGCAATTAAACTGAAAGCTTTCAGACTGTGCTGTTGCTGCCTTCGCTCCTTCCTAAAGAAACAAGAGGACACTAAAGAAAAGAGAAAGCAAGGCAAAAGTTGACTTCATGAACTATATGATAAAAGGGGATACACAGGGTTTCCCCACTTGTTCCTAACCAGCAGTCAGTGAAGTAGGTGTGTTATAATTGTCTTTCACTCATAATGTTTCAGTTGGCCGGAATGACGATGATTCATAATATGTATCATAAACCCTCCTTGCTGGTTGGAGCAACTGTATTATTTTGTACATTTGCTGTTCCTCTCTCCTTTAGTCCCAAACCCAACACTTGTCTGAATACCAAGCACTTATACTTTCCCTTCTCACTGGACACTAGTCTAAGGCCAGACAGAGCTACCAGCTGCCCCCCTGAGTTGGGCCTCAATGCCAGTACGACTTGAAGAGTCTTCAGTCAATCTGTTTAATTTTTTTTATTCCATATCTATCACACAAAGTCACCCATAACTGTTTGCATTTTCTCGTGTACATATACAACATGTACAACATGCTTTCTGAAGGTTGTTATAGCATTGAGATCATGATGATAATGTCTTACTCGGGGTGCTGTGAAGTTTTTGAGCAGAGTCTGAGGACCTACTGCCTGCCGCTCAGGGAGCTAGCTGTGATCTCATGTCCCTTTATTACCAGTGTCATCTTTTAGCCTTTTGCTCCTCACACCTTTGCACCTAAGATGAGACGCATAACAATAATCACTGTGGACGTAAGTTCTATTTTTGTGAATGTTACTCACAAAGTGTCCAAGCCCTTCCCGTTTGTCCTAATAATAAATAAATGAAATTTAGGAGACATAGGAATTTAAAAAAAAGAAAATGAATCAGGTAGAGTTAAAGATGAATTTCGTTATTGGGGTATAATGTTTCTTTTGCTGTGATTTTCATTTATTTGTCAGTCTTTTATTCACCTCTTTCTTTACATGTCTCCACTTTTGTCTTGTTAAGTCAGTGATTCTTTTTTTTTTAATCAAAGAAAGATTAGGAAAAGTACAAACAACAAAGAATAGTTTGTCTGCCTTCTCTTTCCCTGTTATTACAAAATGTACAAAAGCTATATTACTAGTCCAAGAGTAACTGAGTCACACAGCGCGATATACATTGTTGTCCAATGGGATACATTATATGTGGTTTTAAGAATGTAATAAATGGTTTCTTTTTCTTTTGAAATGTTTGAGTGAGTCTTATTTGAACTTATATGCATGTATGGTTGCTGTCTGCATATTGCTGACTGATCAGACATCCAATCTGTCTCCAAATCATTTATCTGATATTATAATCCTGCAAACATAAATGGCCATGAATTACAGACTGGCATTTGTGTTGGGTGCATACTATTCCTTTCATACCACTAAATTAGAACTGCAACGAATAGTCCATTAGTAATATGAGGATTTCCTACTTTCAGATTATTATCGTGTTTCAGTAGTTTGATTAAAAAAAAAACAACCAAAAAAAACCTTATCTGCATTTTCTGCCATTTTATGAACCACAAACACCAAGTCTCTAGCTTCTTTTAAATCTCTCCTTTAAACTTTACTTTTTTGTGCAAGCTTTTGGAAATAGTTATTATTTATTTTATTCTATTTCATCCTCATTTTATCTGCTTTGACTAGTTTTAATTATATTTGCTAAGCACTTTGTAACATTGTTAAGAAAGATGCTATATAAATAAAGTTTATTATTATTATTAAGAAAATAATAGGGAAATTAATCAGTGGTGAAAATAGTTGCAGCCCTACGTGAACCTTTAAAAAACTAGTTTATATAAATAGAGAATGAAATATATTTCAAATATATTATTTCGTTATTGGTTTACTATAAGCCAAAAGTAGGCAGCAACAATATACAATAAAGTAGATTTAAGTGTTTTAATGGGGTTTAATGGATGTCTGTGTCAGGTAAAGTCAAAGTCAGCAGTATGTGTGATGACCCATTTCATCCACCAGTATGGATGATGGAGCCTCCCACATGAAGCTGAAGCCAGGAAAGTGTGGTTGCTTGGCAAGTTTCACGTCTACAGTGCAAAGTTTGAAGACGTGTTGTCACGGCCTCTGTCTGTGCTGCAAACTGCAAACTCACGGCAAATATTTTCAAACACATTTCCCTTCGTGGTCCAGGTGGTAACACAGACGGTGCAAGATGTCTGTCGCAGGATTTAAGAAGCAGTTTTACAAAGCAAGTCAGGTAAAAAAAAAAAAAAAGCACGACTATTTTAACACTAGCCGGTATCTTAGCTAGCTAACACTATCGGTATGTTTATTGCGAGTTTAAACTTAGCTTCAAGCTACCTGGTTAACCAAAACATGAAAACACACACGATAACACGCGCTTTTGGTTGAATACTAGCTAAGTTATATGAAACGTTTTGACTTGCTTTAAAGTATGAAACTATCTATATTGCTATTTAACTCAACTAACGTTAACTTACTGTCGAATGTGTTGGGGCTCACAGGTACCGTAACTTCAACGGTATTCCGTAACGTCTCTAACGCTAATATAGCATTATAGATTTAACGTTAGCAAGTTAACATTAGTTAACGTTAACCCAGCGTTATTTAACTAAACAGCTAACGCTAACGTTACTTTTGGTTATTGGAGAACTTACTTTCCTTTTGGTTAATTTAGTTGCCGATAGGTTAGCGTTACTTTTGAGTTTGCAGCCAAGTTTTGTCTACGTAGCATGTATCTCTGAATTCTTTACTAAATTACCTTGAAAGCACTAGATCAACACTAATTTACCGAAGCTTAATGCTATGACTTAGCTCTACACAGAGGTCAGGCATTGAACGGGGAAGTTTCTGTTTGATTAGATATTGTGTAGGTATTGTTATGTGATAGTTTGTGCTCGGCTTCGTCGTGTTTTGTTTTTTAACAGCATGTAAATTAAGTGTTAATACCCTCGAGCCAAAGCGATGCCCATGTTTGATATCTCTAACATGTTGGATTACACAATGTGTCGAGACAAATTGGCCAATGTGTTGTGGTGATACCATAGTTAAAATCACACTACACATGTTTGACTCGTGATGACTCACAACCACGCTGTCATCTCGCAGATGTATTTACTATATTTTCAACTATAATACTAAACTGACCTGTAAGCAATGACATGCATATTCAAGATTTTTGTATGCAAATTAGGTTAGTTTATTTCTGTATACTGTAACTCCCAATTTGCTTATTTCAGAGTGACAGGCGTGGCATGCAAGTATAAAACACAAGTAGGTGCTGACACCAGATGGATCTGGAAGCTTAGAGAAGCAAGTCAAATATTTAAACAAATGGATGTGTTAAAATTTGTCACATGTCTGACTGTCAGATTGAGTACAGACATTCACAGTAGTCTGTGCATTAGTATCACGGCCCTGCATTTGTTGCATCTGAAAATCTTAGATTTATTAAGCCAGATTTGTCTCATGATTCTAAAATTCAAATAGCAGTCTTCCTTCTTAGGGAAGAAATATAAGTGTTAGTTCTTGAAGCAGTTAAGAGTTAAACCTGCTACCACAAACATGAAGCTCAACCAGTCATGGCCTACAAAACAAGTGGCCCATGTTTTGTTGACACCTGTCTTCCTACAGGTCCTTGCTTTGGCTTAACATTATATGATATACAAGTGACTGCTCCTTGAGTAGTGGGTGTGTAATGGAATCCTAGTTATTTAAATACTCTACCCAAACCACATTCTTAAGTAAACTAGTAGATCTTGTCAGTACGCTGATAATATATTATTAATAACAAACCAGGAGTGAGTGCATATAAGTCTTATATTTTGTATGAGCTTTTCCAAAAACCCAAGCAGTGCAGGAGGATTGCTAACCCCACCACAGTATGATGGTATGGACCAACTCCCACTGTGAAAGCCTTACATAAATTGAACATCCTCTGTTAGCACAGATCAACAAGTGTTAAGTGTCTTCCCGTTAAGGCTATGAAAAGAAAGAAAACAGGTTGGAGGAGGCAAAGTTAGTTCTGTAAGCTAGTTGCCTGAGGTTCATACCTTCATACCTTCCGGACGTTTCACTGGGGTTTACAGTATATGACAGTATTTGATCACAGAAGAAGTTGTAATTGTGTGTGTGTATTTAATTTCAAAAAATCCTTTTTGACATTCAATTCAAATGAAAACAGTACAAAGACAATATCTTTAATGTTGTATCTCATCACTTTCATTGATTTTTGTAAATATGCTGTATGCTCATTCTGAATTTGATGCCTGCAACACGTGTGAAAAAAATTGGGACAGGAGCTTGTTTACCATTGTGTTACATTACCTTTTCTTTTAACAACAATCAGTAAGTGTTTGGGAAGAGAGGACACTAACTGTTGAAGTTCTGAAAGTGGAATTCTGTCCCATTGTTGCTTGATATATGAATTCAGTTGCTAGATGGTGAAATCCCCAGATTCCTTGCAATTGCACACTGAGAAACGTTCTTTAACTGTTGGACTATTTGTCCACACAGTTTTTGTACTGTTATCATTTGAATTGAACGTCAAAAAGGATTAGGAAAGTATCACATTCTGTTTTATTAATGTTTTACAGAGCATCCCAACTTTTTGGAATTGGGGTTGTATATACATATATACAGTATATATTACCTGATATTCTGTATCTATGCTGTAAATAGCCATTCACTATGGGTATTATTGAGGTTTGTAGCATTAACAGGGCCGAAAAACTTTTTTTTCATGCAGTGAGGACAGCAGAACAGCAAAGAGTAAGCAGCCAGTAGTCAGTTTATCAGTAAATGTTCAGTGCAGGTCACAGTGTGTCAGTACTTGGCAGCTTCTTCTCAAGAAGTGAAGTTCCTGTGTGTTGTTTCCCAAGTGCTTGAAAGGTGAAGCGGGTCAGTCCTGAAGCAAGATCCACTGATAAACCGTGTTCAAGCCAGCCGGTGCTTTGTTGTTATTAAGCGTCTATTTTCTTCACCCAGGAGGAGAATAAGCATCTCCTCTGTTCCCAGACTACGGTCCAGAAACTGAGTAGGAGAGGCTAAAAGCAGAAATATATAATTTTGGTTATATAAATGTAATTTATGGTGCTATTAGATTGCTGCTAGACCGCCACATTAATATCACAGGAGCGTCCAGCAAATTGCAGTGCAAATAATTTTGACCGCAGTGTACATGTTGTTTTTCAAAGGTAAAAGCCAAAAAAAATACTAAATATAAATATTGAAGCAGATTTTTTTGTTTGATAAAAACACACATTTTGGAAATGATTACATTTACCTTTTTTTCTACAAATTTTTACTTTTGGTCTTTACAAGGCTCTGGAGTTATTGGAAATGTTTGGATCACACAAGAAAAAATCTGCAGCTGTCAAATCAAGTCAATTTTATTTATATAGCGCCAATTTACAACAAAAGTTATCTCATGACACTTTACAGTGTAGAGTAGGTCTAGCCCATACTCCTTAATTTACAGAGACCCAACATTCCCCCATGAGCAAGCACTTGGCGAGAGTGGCGTGGAAAAACTTCCTCTTAGAGGGCAGAAACCTTGGCGCAGACTCCAGCTCTGGGTGGGCAGCCATCTGCCTTGACTGGTTGTGATGGGGGAGAGAGAGACACACACAGACAGGGATGCAAAGCAACTACAATAATAACAGCTATAGAAATATTACTACTGTTAATAGTAGTAATGGCATAAGTAACTATTTTGAAATATAATAATAACAGCAGCAGCATTGGACGTCATGCCGGACCACAGCAATAGTAGAATTTCACACACCTACTTGGCACAAGTTTACACCTGGTATCAAAAGAGTCATTATTTGCAATTAAAATGGTATCCATTAAACTTCATAATTATGAAACATGGGGCCAAGTTGTATCCCATGAACTAGTTGGCAATCAGTGCTTAGGGAATTCCCAGAGCCACTGATTGTTTCACACAAAATAACTTTGTCAGGCTTGTGTATTATACAAACTAGAGGGATTGATTGAGCCATCTGGTCATCTGGAGTTTTCTGTGCAGTGTGGTGCAGACAGCTGCACCAAGTTGAACCAAATGGGAAAACACACATACAGTGAGTCTCTGTTTGGCCTTTGGCATTTTTGAGTTTGTTACTGTGGATGGGAAATGGAGAATGTATGTGCCATGTGTGAGGATATGAACTAGTGAATGAGAGCAAGATGAAGTTAGCATGTGTGTTTAGTAAAAGTAACAACGGAGTGACTCTAATTTCGGAAACTGCAGTGTGTGTTCTGACCTGATGGAAAAAAGGAAAACCCCTTAGTATAATTCCTTATGGAACAGAGGCTCTAGGTAGAGAGGAAAACCCAGGTTTCACTCATTCATGCAGACTTGAGAATATGCCTCCACTAACGGAAAACATGGGTATGTCTTGAAATTTGAGAATTGTGCTAACTGGGCCCAGAAAAAAGAAAATGGTGGAAAATATTAAATGTCAATTCAAGTTTGGAAACAAAACGGTGTGGTTGTGAATGGAAAAGAGCTTTCCAATGTGACCAGTGAACAGATACCAACAGATGGGTCACTTGGACATGGAAGCTATTTAAGAAAAAAAAAGAAAAAGTAGAAGAAGCACTAAAATCCAATAAAAAAAAAAAAAGGTATGTCTTATTTATCCAGTGTTGTAATTTGGTATTGATTTGGAGTCACTTGGTCACATGACATGGAATCTATTGAACAAACTGTCATTTTTTATTCAAATATTTATGTAAAATAAATTGGTGTCAATAGCAATCAAAATAGGTGTGCATTTTAAAAAAATCATATCTGGCCCAGTCCTGTTTCACAATACGTTCTCACCTTACTGAAGTGTCCTTGAGGAAGCCTGTCGCCCCCTATCAGTTCTGAAAATTCTGCTCAGTAGTTGGCCTCCCTCTGTAGGTGCATATGGGGAAGATTGTTAACAAAAATATTCACATTATTATCAATATACTGTGTATTTACCAATCCTGTGAGAGACCAGTGAATACGCTGATTTCAGCTTCATTGCTCTGATTGCTGTGTTTACAGATGGTGAGTGAGAAGGTTGGAGGGGCAGAGGGAACCAAACTGGATGAAGACTTTAAGGACCTTGAGAGGGTAACATACATACATTTTAAGAAAATGTCTGTACTTGACATTTGGAACAACAATATGTTCTTTTGGTTCACTGAAAGTTAAGTCACCTGTATTTTTTATCACTCTTAAAGCCATACAACTCAGCATATTCACAATGTATCACTTATTGTCTCTCTCTAACCTGTACCACCAGAGAGCAGATATTACCAGCAAAGCAGTGGTGGAAGTCCTCAATAAAACATCAGAATACCTTCAGCCCAACCCGGCAACAAGAGCCAAGCTTTCCATGCTCAACACAGTGTCCAAAATCCGCGGTCAGGTGAAAAGCCCGGGCTACCCCCAGCCTGAGGGCCTCCTGGGAGAGTGTATGACTAAGTATGGACGAGATATGGGCGAGGACACCAACTTCGGTAAGAACAATGTAGAACAGCTGGAGGATGAAATACTGGGTGTAAGAGATACATATTGTTTGGAAACCATGAGAGGAGAGGAGCAGAGTATTATTTAGACTGTGATGGCCTGCCAAAGTCTAATTTGTCCCACCACAGGTTCATAATAATCCAAAAATATTTTAACACTTCTCATAATACTATTAAACATCTCTAATGTTGAGTTTTGCACCGTTGCTTCAGCTAAGCCAGGTGTTTGCAACCTTTTATACAACCCCAATTCCAAAAAAGTTGGGACATTATGTAAAATGTCAATAACAACAGAATGCAATTATTTGCAAACCCTTTTTAACCTAAATGTAATTGAATACAGTCCAAAGACAAAACATTTAATGTTCAACCTGATAAACCTTATTGTTTTTTATAAATATATGCTCATTCTGAATTTGATGCCTGCAACACGTGTCAAAAAAAATTGGAACAGGAGCATTTGTACCATTGTGTTCCATCACCTTTTCTTTTAAAAACAGTAAGCATTTGGGAAGAGAGGACAGTAATTGTGAAAGTTTTGAAAGTGGAATTCTGTCCCATTCCATTCAGTCTACAAATTTCTGAGGACCACTTACCCAATTTAATGAGAGAAAAAATCATAACGTGATCAAAAAGCTAGCTAGGTCCGAGGGAATGTTAGCTAGCTGTGGCAGACGTTAGCTAGTAGTGGGAGAACATGTTTGTCTGGTGATTTTCAAATGTAACTGTTCATTGAAATTCTGCATTTTAATTTGACATTTTTTATTTATGTGAATTCTTGAGGACCTTTACATATAAAAATAACTATTTTTTAATTGCAAAGTACAATAATAGTAACACTAATCTAACCATTCCGGCCCGCTAGTTGAGAATAGCTGAGCTAAGCATCTCTCATTCCCAGTCAGTCAGCCCTTGCTGTATGTGGGCAGAGTCTCGTTCTTTCACACACTGCGGGTGGCGTTATACGCTCACTGTGGCCTAGTCGCTCGTCTCCCCCTCCTATCAAAGTGGGTGTCGATGTTTACAACTTTAATGGAACTATTCTTGTGATCACGAAAAGAGGAAAAAAAAACACCATGAGAGTGAATTGCGGGAAAAGCAATCAGGTAAACTTGGTTCTCTCTCAAAGTTTGAACAGTAACATCAAATTGATGTGCTGGCAGTAATGTTTCATCTCTTGGTCCTTTATACCTTGCAGCCACTTCCAGAAAATTCACTGGCCTGATTGTTATGAAACTTGGTGGAAGGGTGAAGCATGGACCAAGGCAGAAACAAAAAATTTTTGGAATGGATCCCAATCACGGGGTGGATACACAAATTATTTTTCACTGTAAAGTAGGATTCGGTAGCGAGTTGGCCCCTCCTCCCCTACTCGCGAGAGCAGCAGTGTTTGAGAGAGCAGGACAGTAAATGAGGGGGTGATGTTAGTGACTACAAAACTTTGATTCAGAGAAATAAAATGTTATTTTAAAAAAAATGTCCACATTGCTGGATTTTGTATGAATTCAGTTGAAGTGCTTGTCTGATACATGACGTGTAGCTATTTATACATTCATGACATAGTAGACAGAGCAGAGGAGAGAGACTGAGACAACGATGTAACCTGGTTGCTACATTTTTAGCCTATAGTCCGACCTCACAGCCTGTGCACTATTATTGGTTGGGAGCTACAAGCCCAGAACCCAAAGGCTGATGCCCAGAAACATCCCCAACACAGTAAAATAATAACAATATGAAAAACAAAATACAGGCACGCACACATGGTTGAGAAGTGATGCTAATGCTTCAGCTATGCGCAACCATATTTTGGCATAATTCTAATAATAAACCCAGACATATAGTGGTTGCGCTTGCATATCATAGAACAGTGGATTATTGGCGTTGGTGGAGAAATGCACTCTGAGTCCCCTTGTAGTATTTTTTTATGTTTTAACCTTTCTTAGTGTCGATCCAGTGATTATTAACATGCCTCATGATGGCCCACACTTCATAATGGTGATATTTTGCATGTGTCTGTGCCTTGCAGGTGCGGCTCTAATAGATTTTGGGGAGTCAATGAAGAGAATGGCTGAGGTCAAGGACTCTCTGGATATAGATGTGAAGCAGAACTTTATTGACCCACTGCAGGCAGTCGCTGAGAAGGATATCAAAGACATTCAGGTAGAATCAAAGAGGTGGTATGCTTCTGCACGTACAAGCACAATGGATTGACTAATGAACTCCTTAGTCACCTGCAATAGTAGAATACATAATAGTAAAAGTATTTACAGTCCAGATGTGTAACAGTGGAAATGTTTGAATTTCTCAAAACAAACAAATGAAGATACATATTCATATAATATTATCTACGAAATGTCATCCTAACAATCCCAACTGCTTTCCCACCGTCAGCACCACCTGAAGAAGCTGGAGGGCCGCCGTCTGGACTATGATTATAAAAAGAAACGTCAAGGTAAAATCCCAGACGAAGAGATCAGGCAGGCCCTGGAGAAGTTCCACGAGTCCAAAGAGCTGTCTGAAAGCTCCATGCACAACTTGCTGGAAACAGATGTGAGTAGCCTATTGACTACACTTGATTCACATTAAAGCCTACCGGATTTGTTCAGTAGGCTTTAGTGTTCTATCACAGATTACTTCTATCACAGATTACTTGAGTCAAACTTGTACTCCTGTACAAGGTGAAATTTTAACATATTTAACAATATTTTGAAAGAGACAAAATATACTGTTCAGATTGGCCTTTATTTCCCAGAAGCCATCATTTCTGACTGTGCTGTAATAATAAAACCATACACAAATATATTAAGAACTATCATAGTTTTTAGAGCTGCCATAAATTATTTTTACCTACTAGTCTTTTTTATTTTATTTTTTTCAATTAATCCTCTTATAAAGTCAACCAAGTGACATCAACATGTTCAAAGTCAACATTGTTGTGTACGATGTAATTCTCCATTATAGACTTCAAGGACAAGGACAGTGGAAATACTGCCTCACCTGAATTCATCCTGTCTATTCTTTGGGGGGGACTAATATGCATTGATATTTATGTCTTGAATATTTTCAGGGAGCTGTGAAAATTTCATGGTTATATCCCTTGTGTGTGAGGCTGTGAGGTGCAAGTCCAGCAACATTAGTTTTAAATATAGTGACAGGAGAAATACATTTAATACAATATGATAGCATTATTGTTAAATTAATTAATTAATTTAATTATCTCATTAAAAGTATCTGTTACTAAAGCTAGATAGAGTTGACTTGGCATATTCTGTAATGGCGTATAATGCAGTGAATGATTCATTTTTCCTCAAGAGATAAACTCAAAATGGAGAAACCTTAGATAAATAACATTATAGTTGAAGTTTGTTTGGCAAACTAACACAGAAATAAGAAATCTTGTAAATGTGCCCATAGAGTACCTGGTAAATGTATTCTGGTTGGTATCTCTGTGTCTATGTATATTGGAAATGCATGTCGCTTGCTGCTCACAGCTTCTTGGCTCACAAACCACACGTTACGTCTGTAGGACGGATATGTGTCAGGTAACATGCCATGTTTTTTCACAATGACTTGCATTTGTGTGAGCTTGTCAAACCAGTTTTGTTTGGTATTTACTTTTGTCATGCCTACTTGTATGACACTTTTCAAGTGAAGTTATTTTGATGAACAAAACTAGTGTAATGACGAGAGACAGAAATGCAAGCAGTTAAACAGTAAACAATGCTCTGAGGGGCCACTGCTGTTTCTGTATTTGGTTTCATTCCAAAGTAGCTTTTGTGTGCATGTAGGTGGAGCAGGTGAGTCAGCTGTCTTCTTTTGTGGAGTCTCTGGTGCAGTACCACAGACAGGCCTGTCAGGTCCTGGAGGAGCTTTCTGACAAACTGAGAGAGAGGTCAGTGCCATGACTATTTGTGGAAGATGCCATGCCTTTTTGTATATTGAGGTTATGTCCTCTGGCTCATGATGAGAGATGATTCAGCTACAACATATTTTCTTTTAATCATCTTATTACAAGTAATTAATGCCAAGTAGCGGCAAATGCTAAGCACAAATCTCTTATTTTTACAAAGCAATAAAGATTCAGGTAAGATCATTTTGATACAATCTGTTTTTCCTCCATTACAGAGATAAAATAGAATACCATAAAATGAAGTAGATTTGTCTTCCTTTTGACAGTTTACTTGTAGTAATTTGATCAGAGCTCATAAGAAAATGAATCAACATCTCTTTGTTTAACATGCCTGTTTCTGTATATGTGCAGGGTTAATGAAGCTCAGTCTCGTCCAAGGCGTGAATACACACCCAAACCCAGACCAGCCATTGACTATGGAGAGGTAGAAAACTCTAACGGAGGATACACACCAGCTGCAACGAGTCCTCCAGCTTATTCTCCCGGTAAACTCACTTATGTGTATTTTGTGAGAGCTGTGCGGGTGTTCTTGAATATGTGTGTGTGTGTGTGTGTGTGTTTGTGTGCGCACATGTGCGGGGCCTACTCCCAGTAAGGCATGTGGGCAAGTCAATCTCATTCTTAAGACTGATGTGTCTTTCCTTCTGCGACATTAACCAGCCCCAGCACAATATCCAGCTCCATCCTTCCAGAGAGCCTCCATCAAGAGCAGACCGCGTGAGTGAGATAGATGAAGATAACGTGTCACTTAGACAGAACTTGAAAGTATCACACAACTTTGACTCACTCTGCGTGGCATAGAGGATGTATGCATGTTTGTGTGAGGGTAAAGTATTTGACTAACACTGATGAATGGTGTTTGTTGTGACTGTGTCCAGTCTGTCAGGTTCCCAGAACGAGCCTGGGTGTGAACTTCTCTGACCAAGGCTGCAGATATATACAATCGTCAGCAAACCACGTTCTTCATGGTTGACTGATTGTGATTGTGATTCGTGACTGTGATATTTTAATCCAAATTGTCAACCAGGTCTGAAAATTTTAAGTTTTTTGTACCTGCAGTCTTTGTTTAGCTGAATTGTATGTATCTGACAGTCTGTAATGTTTACTGACTGAAGAATCTTCTGAACCTCAAGAAAAATCACTACATGCCCAATGATCCATTTTACAGGAAAAGTCAGGGAGTGAATCTAATATTATTCACCTCTTCAGTCAAACGCAGGAGAAAATAAATGTGAAAAGTCTTCACCTGTAACTTCAACATGGTCCATTATGGTTGGAATAAAAGAGCTTAGTTATGTCATTACATTGATTTTGATCTTGAGCTTCAGAGGGATCCAACCTTACCACACTGATGACTAATATAAACACATCCTGTTGTATTGACTTTCCTGATATGATTTATTCCAGAGTCCTATTGGAAAAATACTGGTGACACTCTTCCTCTAATGAAATCCTTCTTAAAAGACAATATAGCTACTAATCTTGTTGAAGGGAAATTGTCAAATATTCTTTTCACAAAATGACAGTATTTGTTTTTTCTCCTTCCTTCCTCTGTCTCTCTTTACTGCTTTGTTTCTGCAGCTGAGCCGTGCTGTAAAGCCCTGTATGACTTTGAGCCAGAGAATGAAGGAGAGCTGGGCTTCCAGGAGGGTGACATCATCACCTTGGTCAGTCGAATTGATGAGAACTGGCTTGAGGGCAGCCTTCGTGGACGATCAGGATACTTCCCCAACAACTATGTTGAAGTGATGGTGCCTCTGCCACACTGAAAACAGCCAGGCAAGAGGGGGCAGCAGCATGGAGAGGATGAAATGGAGGGATGACGGAGGGTTATCAATAATCAAAAGACATCTTTTCTTTATTGTAATTAAAGGGTAAACATCTCAAGACAGGGACCTAATTTTTGTATCTAGGAGTAATTTGAGTAAAAAGCTTTTTCTTTTTATTCTGTCAGATTATGTCAAGATTTAAAGGGTTTTTAAAAAGGGTAAAGACAGAAGGAAGTTCCATCAGAAAAAAATGACATTGCATTCACCATCTCCTAAAGTCTTAACATTCCTTCTCTATGCACCTGTGCACTTTGTCCACTCCACCTCCGTCACCGGGACTGATGAAGAAAGACCAAGAGAGAATGACACTCGTAATGACTTCTAGCAGTTTTCACAAACACTAAGAAGCACTATTCTAATATTCTAAACCTATTTTATATTCACATAGAGGACACTTCTTGTTCTATGTATTGTTCACATTGGTATTACACACATGCATGTGCACATGTTCTTTTTTCTAAACGCTGTTTTCTTTACTCATAGTTTTCACTCCTGTGCCTTCAGGCATTAGTACTGTTGTCTTCAGACAAGTTGGAGTCAACATGGAGGACTTGCTTCCTTTTTTTTTTAAATGTTTGAGACTATCCTCCACTGCCACCTGGTGGTACTAGAGCTTATCCTTAAATATTGGTTTGAATGACACCGTCGTGTGGCTTCTATTATCTCTTAACCAAATCCCCTATGGGTGGCTTATCTTCTGTTTTAGTGTGGAGAAACTTTAAGGCAGTTTAACGAACATCAGCAAAGTCTGTTTGAGGCAAAGAAGTTGCTTAATAGTTGATTTCGAAAGAGCTGGAGGGAGTCAATAAACACGCTCAGTTTTATAACCTTTATCACACTCATTGTTACTAAGATGTCACTGATTTAATTTACCTCCAGCTCTTTCTCTTCCATTAGAGATGATGCCAAAGAAAGGTTGCACAAATTTCCAAATTGAGCAAGGCTGCTGTTTCTCATTAATGAAAGAAAATGTATTACGTACATCTTGATGCACAAAATGCTGCAAAACATTTTTTTAAATAGAAGCAGACGTGTTTCCATCACAGTGCAATGATGTCACATGATTCACCCCCACTACAAGCATTGCAGCATCACACCAAAGCCCATAAACTTACATTCTTCAGTTTCTCTATTTTCTCAGGCTCTATTGATGCTGCTGGCAGTGTCACTCACAGTGGTTTGTGGGCTTTTTTCCAAACTGTTTGTCAATGAATTTGTCGTCTGTGATTTGTTTTTCCACCATAGTGTCGGGGTAAGCTTGGCTTCAGTCCTCTAACTTACAATTTGGAGCATGGAAATTAATCTGATGTGTGATCGGGTGTGCTTGTACCTGCCTCAGTTTTCAGGCTGAAACTGTGCACCAGACCTGACAGAAAATGCTATCTCCAAACTATTGTGTACAGAATTTGCTGATAATGAAGAGGGGCCATACACAATAGCTGGTTTCAGTTTCAATTAAGCCTGTTACAAGCAGACTATGAACTGTGAGGGTCTGAGCTGTTCACTAAAATGCCAACTTTCTCCTCCTGTCATGATCCCCTTGTTAGACCCCCGCCCCTCCGCAGTGCTCATCCCTCCCATCTCTGTTTAAACGGGGAGCGGAACAGACAGGTCTTTTCAGCAGGGAGGGGCTCACAGCAGTGGATTAAGCCCTCCCTCCCCCAGTGGTCTTTATTCACCACCTGCCCCTGTACCCTTACCCCCTTTTCTCATTATCTGCCCCATTCCTATCCCATGGTGCCTCGGGTACGCAGTCTCCCGATCCTTCACTGTAATAATCTTCTCATTGTTATCATGGTACGTCCCTCTTAAACGTTATGTTTGCATGTTGTTCATGTTATGTATTAGGGCCAGGGGCTTTGGCTGTGCTGAGTAATAATTGCGTGGTTCAGGTGTGGGTTTGCATGCCTCATTACACTAAATCAAGAGAGGTGAAAGGAGGGTCAGGGGTTCAGATTGAGCTATTATGCAGCTTGTGTAATGCTGAAGATGAATAATGTTGTGGAACAAAGGGCTGAGATCAATTTTTAGTGTGCTGCTGAAATAGTTGTCTGAATGCTGCCGCTGACATCAGTTGCAACACTACATTCTGTGATGGCTCCTACAGCATCCATACTTATAAGTGTCTCAACTTTGCAATATTGATGAATGAAGTATTATCAGACTTTAAAGCTCCAACATCAATGGAACTATTTTGTGTTAAAACGTACCCACTTGGCATGTGTCTTCATTACAGCTTCTGTATCTTCCTCAATGCCTTTTTTTTTTTTTTAACTGTGACACTGCGGGGAGATTAAAAGTGGGATTATCCTGGATTATCTTTATAGATTACCTCTATACTAAATGTAATCTATGTATCATATATTGTATATTTTTGTTACTATGTAAAGGGGAATGAATGCTGTTTGCTTGGATATTCAAAATAAATGTTAAGTAATTTGGCTGCTGTGTGTATTTACAGACCTGCAATGAAATTAGTCTATTTAAATTAATGCAATTTAATAATAAGGTATATGCACTGATGCAGAAAATATAAAGGTGTGGGGTTATTCATATTTTTCCTTTTATACCATTTTTTTTTAAACTTAAACTCACGGATTGATATTTGCACAATTGCTCATTTTTGCTCAAGTAACATCTCTGGACATTAATACCCCAACCATCCCATTTTAAATCTGCACAACTGGCCGCCTGCTTGATCCCCAGACACAGCAGGCTACACCAGCCAGCTGTTGGATTATTGCCACAGCACTATCTCATCGGGGAAGGCGTGTCACTCCCCGAATTACTTAGCACCCCTTTGTCCTCGGTCGGTGCCCAGCCAGCGACACTCATGGCGGCTGCACCCGTCAGGCAGCGCTCCGGGCCAGCGGGACCCCGGGCGCAGCTCCCGCCCTGCTACTACGAAGGATACCTGGAAAAGCGGGGACCGAAAGAAAAGGTGGGTTCGCCCCGGTGCAGACCAAGTGCCATGTTGTTTCCGATGCATGCTGTGGATAGCAGTGATCAGTGTGTGTGTGTGTGTGTGTGTGTGTGTGTGTGTGTGTGTGTGTGTGTGTGTGTGTGTGTGTATGCGCAGCACACCGGCTGATCTCCCATTCCCAGAGAGCTGTCAACTTCCTTATTGTGTTCGAAATGGGCGAGGCGAGACTGAGCACTGGTGCTGGTGGGGAACGTTTAACATAGCGGATCACAGATTTGTGGTGCTGTTAAAAGTCTGTTTGTTTGTTTTTTGCAAGGATCTGACAGGGAAGCATGCAACAATGTATGAACGAATCGCAACGTATGACAACATTGTCATTTAAATCACATCACGGGAAGGATTTGCGGCTCTCCCCTTTATCTTGACCAGGTATCAATGTCTGCCAAGTATTTTCATCGCCCAGAATTCAGTTGACGTAGAGAAATATTCTTTTGTTTATATATTTGTTCTGACAGCCTGGTCTCTGACGTGCATTTTGAATATCTCCTATACAAAGCTGCATACAGTAAAACTGACAATATCCCTCAAATATTATTTTGCATGTTTTAGTTATTTATATGTATATATAGGAGAAGAATGGGATACCCCCCCTGACCCACCCTCTCTCATTAGGCTCATTTTAATGCAATATAGACATGTAATGTGAGCCCGGCTCAGGTGCAGGGTATTGCACTGATCCATGGCCGCAGATTGACAGCAGCTGTGGCTCACTCCCTATGCATCTCTTGGGACAGGAAATGTGGGAGTGATAAAAATAAAAAAGGAACTATCAACTACACAGATACAGAAAAACATCACTGTCGTCACAGCTGTGTATCCTATTATATTACATGTCTGTTTGTGTCTGTGTGTGACAGGCATCCAGGCGACTGTGGACCTGTCTGTGCGGGAATTCTTTGTATTTCTTCAATAATGCAAAAGATGCTCATGTAAGATTCAAACTGAGTACATTTTGGGGTTTTTTGGGGGTGGGGGTCACAGTGTATTGAAACATGTTTGTATGCGTTACAGTATGTAGAGAAGATGGACCTCAGTGGTTTTGTGTCCCTGAAGGACGACTGCAGCCGGGACAGAAATCTGGAGGCAGCCAGACTCATCCTGCGCATGAAGGATGGAGAGACCAAACTCACAGTAATATCCCTCAACTCTCACATATAATTAAAATGAACAATTTTTGCATGGTGTAAAAGGGCTTTTGTCTTTTCCAGGCACCTAACTTGGAGTCAAGGGAGCTGTGGAAAGGTTTCCTCTACTCCGTTATCGATGTAAATATTAATCTTTTCCACACTTTTATCCCTGTACCAAGCTGTCTCTCTCTCTCTTGCTTTGCTTATTAATATTCTTCCCTCTGGCCCAATCGCAGCTGAATGTCCCGTCCTGTCTCACGTTGCTGCCGGGCCAGCTGCAGATGCTGAAGGAGGTGGTGGACAAAGAGAGGTCCAGGAGAAGAACTCGGACTCCCACGCGTGCTCCTCCCTCGCCCCTCTCTGTGCCTTTAGTGGGAGAGATCCCACCGTGAGTTCTCCTCCTTTGTGTTTTATATGTGGACTGTAGCACCTTCGTGGGTGTGCATGACTAAAAAGATTGATTCAAATTAATATTTTAAGGTTATTATTATTCTCAACAATTTTTAATAAGTATATACGCTAAATATAAGCTTATAAGCTCAATTTGAGCTGGTTCAACTTAATAATATAAATTCACCTGCTGCTTTTAGTGAAACCAATTGTTAAGTTAGTTGAGAAAACATGTTTAATAACCTTAAAATATTAAGTTGAATCAACAACTGTTCAGTCACACAGATGAACATTACAAGAAATTTTGAACTAGAAATTTAAAACTAGAATTTTTAAGTTTAAATTGAAATAAATAAAACTTGTATATTCACATTATATTATATTCACAAGTCAGTGAGAAAAGATTAATTGGTGTTTGTGGCTTGCAGGTGTTTTCGTCCGGTGTCTCGAACAGAGGCTGAAGTCCTTTTAGAGAGACACCCAGACTGCGGGAACATGTTGCTCCGTCCGGGCAGAGATGGTTGCTCATTGGCTGTCACTACTCGGCAGGACCTCAATGGGTAAAACACCTGCTGAACACGCTGCACACCGCAGCTGCACATCTCATAGTCGGACACGACATTCACTGCAAATGTTACAAGCCGTTTCTGTTTCTCTCTTTTGCTCCAGGTCGGTGTTCAGACATTACCGTGTGACTCAGAGGGACCAAGGTGGTTATGTCATTGATGTAGAAAATCCTGTAAGTGTAAAATACTTGGAGATAAATTATAATTATAATTGATTTACTCTCCCGATACAGATACTTTAATACAGATACAGGGTATCGGCTGATAGCACTGTATCCATCTATATCAATATCTAGATATTGATGTAGCACTAAACCTTGATTCCACAACTTGCTGTATCTTGTATGTATGTAACTGATTGCAAAAACATTTTATAACATTATTAGTGGAACTGCTTTTTAATATTGATCAGTCACATCATCACTGTTACCTGATCTGTTTAATAGTTTTGGTACAAAACCGGCATATTGAATGGATTGATGCTTCCTGGTCATGGTGGGAAGTCGAATATTTGATGCTGCAAATCTCCAACTGCTTGTTTGTTGTCAGATAAAAACACGGTTTCTGAAGTGACAGATTGTCAGATGTAAATACAGCTGTATCTTCATATGTATTATGTATTCCTTAAAGGCTTTTCAGTTTTAAAGCATTTTCTGGATTTCTTGGGACTAGCAAACACTCGGGTTTCCTCTTCCAGATCCCCTGTGCTGACCTTCATGAGGTCATTGACGCTCTGGTTGAGAAGACAGCAGGAACTCTTCAGCCTTTCCTACTGGAGGAGCCATACGAAGAGAATATCAGTGAGGCCACCATGCAGCACACACATATTCTCTTTTTTTGCCTTCCTATGTGCTTTCTTGCGATAAGGCTAAACTCTCTATGTGTCATCAGCATACGTTTCGGCCAATGATGAGAATGGAGAAAGGATCCTACACACTGCCCCCTCCAGCCCCCTGCCAAAGGCTCCCGCCCTGCCTCCAAAACAAGGTTTGTGTCAGCCACACAAACCGCATGCAGAGAGTCGTATGCAGACATCGTTAATGATCACTGCTTTCATTCTGGTGCAGATCGTTGGCCCAGCAGCCCCCTGTCCAGGTCTCCCGCCCCCGACCGACGTATCCTGACCTCACCAGTGCCGGCCTCGCCCACCAACCCAATGAGGCGACTCATCCTCTCCCCTTCACCTCTCACACAGAGTGAGTAGACGATGCAGATCCCACATGCTGCAGTCAAATCTTATTTATTATTACCAGTTCTGTTTCAACTTAATGGGTCTGTAAATATACCCACACCTGCAATATGTGCAAGTAGTCAAGTGCCTTCTTGTGTGACATAATTGCCTGTTATAAAGTGCCCGTTAAGCATGTGGACGTTTATTCGAGCTCACTGGGACACTTTTGATTCACAAGGACATCACTTCACTCTTGAATATACATACTGTACAGATGATTTCTTAGAACAAATAAGATCAACCAGACTTTAAAAAAAAAAAAAAAGAAATTCAGGATCTGAGAGTACAATTAATAAAGCAATTAAAGTTTCTCTTTAAATCTATAAACACGTAGGTCTACTTTACATATGATATTTAATATTTATCTTTAACAGTGTCAGATATGTGATATTCTTATCAGTCCCATCAAGAAGAACATTGCTAATGCTATGTGATAATCATCTTTGGAGCCCGTGCCATAACTTTGTAGCGTTTATATCCAAATAACATTCACACTGAATCCAACATGTCGTTAACTTAAACTTCTGCTTGTCTGCTGATTAATGTCGGTCCTAAAACCGGCCTATAGGCACATTACTCCCGACAACTGTACCGGTGTGGCGCAGTATACCATGGTGAATTGTGTGATACACTTGATCTTAAGTGTGCATCAACTGTGGGTTAAAGATATAATATGTGATATTTGTGAAGAATTCCCTAATTTTAATTTTTCTAATTCCAATTTGAATTCAACAAATCTTCCTGGAGAGAGTCGGGAAGGAAGTCCGCAAACACAACTAAAGTTCGCGTGAATAAAACTATATAACATTTCCTCTTCCGTGAAGTCACGTATATAGATTTTCATTGGCAATGGTGGTTGTTTAACAATGAAGACAACAACTCCCATGATTCGACACGACTTTGCAACACCATCAAACTACGGCTTTTGTTTTAGTTTTGATTGAGAGACTCCTATCCGCAGAAGTTACATACCACTACCTGGTGGCATGTGAATGCACGCTTAAGTGCTCAAGAGTGCAAGTGTAGGTATTTGAATTGGACAGACCAAATGTTTTTCTTCTGTCTATCCACAGCACTCAACGAGGAGCTCAAAATGAAGCTGGAGAAGCGACGAGCCAGTCAGGAGTGACTTACTCATCAGGAAGGACCTCCTGTCACAACATATTCAATCTCCAATGCCTAACCTCTTCTCACCGCAGCTATCTACTCATCCTGTGCCTTCAAGGTGAAAGATAAGGGTCTACTAATACAGCCACTTTCTCGTAGGGTGCCCTGAGTTTCATTCTTTTCATCTTAACTATGTGATTGTTGGACTTTGATGATTAAGTGGACTCTGATTAGCTCCTTAAGAGCAAGACTGGCTGGTAAGCACTGGATTAGGTTCATAAAACCTCATAAAATGCTGCCTGCCTTAGGTTGGGTAACAATCCCACTCGTGCTTTGTCCACTTGCATAAAGCTGTTTACAAACTGACCGGACAAAAAAATGTGCCACAACAATTTTTTTCTTCAGAATACAGTCCAAAAAAATGCTGAGTCCATATGACTGGCAGCTAAGATCTATCGGAGAAGCACTGACGAGTGCTGGACCACCAACTGAGCCTGATGTTTTGCCGACTGGGGGGGGGGGGGGGGGGGGGGGGGGGGGGGGGGGGGGGGGGGGGGGGGGGGGGGGGGGGGGGGGGGGGGG
>JBBPCS010000393.1:8018406-8053897 GCA_037974645.1 Hollardia meadi | reverse complement strand
GCCCCCCCCCCCCCCCGAGCTGCTGATGTTACTGCTGCAACAGTGGAGACTAAACAAACAAACCACAGGCTCCCAAGATCCACACTGGAGCAACAAACTCTGTCCTGAGACATTTTATCTGCTCTGAAAGAGAAATAAGCTCAAGTTTCAGCTCAACAGTTCCCTTCATTCACCCTCATTACATGTAACCTGACTGGAAAAAAAGAAAAATCATCTGAAACTGAAGACTGCACAATCTCTGCCTGCTGCTCTTGAGTGCTAATTGTGATTGATAACAACCTTTAATGTATTGTACATTCAATGAAATGGTTGTGGCTCATTTATGACTCAACTTTAACTGTAATACCGTTGGTGCTTATTTTGAAGTGTTTCCTTATTCTCTTGTACTGTGTATGTGTTGGTGCGATGACTCACCACTGCTCAGATCAGCCTGGAAACTGCAGGTGATTTCTGTTCCTCTTCAAGGAAATCAGTCTACTGTACTCATATGTGAGGGTGCCCTCTAGTGGAATGGCTGTCGACTAAAGGGACAGAAACCTTATCAGCACACAGTCTTCCGGTGTAAACACAAGTGCGTAACACTTGGTATAGACCGACCATTTTATGTTGCAGACTGAACCTGGCAAAGCCTTTTGGCTTTATCATAGTATTACACCACACCCTACCTCTCTACCTTTAATGACAAAATCTTAATTTGTTACAGCTCTGGATAACATGCTTTTCTTGACATTTCTGTCAATTGGCCAGTCCTTGCAGATTTGAAGTGTCTGAATACTAGTGGCAAACTGATCGAGTGTCTTCTTACAATGAACAATTCCTTGTATGTTTGTACATGATGTGTTGTGTCTATACTTGATCACAATCAAAGAATAGTGTTCGTTAGATATCAAGGGCATTAAATTGTTTTGCATGGATGTGATTTGTGAGTTGTTAGCTTGTGCTTTCTTAAAAGTGCAACAATTACTTTTTTGTTACCTAGAGTTGGGCTGTTAGGCCTCATTGATGATTGATGAAACTGAATGAGGACATTAGATAATAATCCATGCTATGAGTGGATGACTAAAGAACAGGACAATCTGTATTCAAATCTTGTTAATGGATATACAAAAAGAAAAACATTGCAAGGTTAGCAAAAGTCCATGTTTATTATTTTCTGATACTACTTAGTGAAAACTTTAGTCAAATTTGAAATGTATCAGTAACAATCCATATTTCTCTTTTATTTGTTAGTCTGCAAAATTACCAACATTTTTTTTTTCATATGGGGAAAGCTTTTTCTTTTTGTGTGTTCTTTTTTTTACATTTTCTTTTTAATTTATTGTGTTATGTTGTCTTAAGAAGAAATAACATACAAGACAAACAATAAAACATTATAATAATAAAACTAGAGAGACTTGATGTCCACACATGTGGCCAGCAGGGGAGGGACACAAACAGGTGAGCACATGTGCAATCTAATTAAATCCAATGCAAGTAAATGTATAAATTAATTTTGCGGAGCTCATAAACAATGGTTTTTGCTGATTTTATTTGTTGCCGATTTCTGATGAGACTGTTTTTGTTGTCATTGTATTTGGCTGCACGATACCATAAAGCTGTACTGTAGACCAAATAACACATGTTTTGTACTGTTATGATGTATAAACCACATAGAACCTCTAAATCTTAGGCTATATTATGACTCAATTATAAATTTAATTTATTTATATAAGTATTAGTTCTAAAGTTGTAAATCAGATTTCTGCGCATGTCCAAAATGATTATAACTGGTAGCCTACGATGACAGAAGATTTAAAATAGGCCTATCCATTGACAACTTAACTCCCACAACACTCCTCTGGTAGACAACGTTAATCCATCACTCCTGTTTGAACATGTTGCTCAAGTTTGGTTTTTTTTTTAAGTTCAGCCCCATAAACACCCTCCAGCTGCTTTTATCTCTCACCTCGCGCATCGTGTATGAGCTGTGCCCTCCACCGACAAATAAAGGTACATGAGAATAATGAAATCAGATCACACATCAGCGCCTCCCGCCGCCTCGACGGCAGTTTGACGGTAGTACAAAAAGAGACCTGCGGGGCAACCCGGAGCAGCAGCCAACCATTCAGACCGTCCTCGCCGCGGGATGTGAGCGCTGAGAACCTCTCCACAATAACGGATGACCGCTGTGACTTTGAGAGGACCGAGACAGAGACTGAAGACCGGGCTCCTCAGCCGTTAGAGAAGCGACTTTCTCTTTGGTTTTTCAGAAGAGAGCCCCGTGTGTCGTTTCTAGGAGCAGCCTTTAAGTTGTAAAGCGCACGTTAAGACACTCGCTACGTTTGAGCGGGGTTTAACGTTATAATTCTCAACCGTTTATAAATGGTTTAGGTTTTTTTTTAGCGTTCGTTTTGCTATAAATGTTTTAGTTACTGGAGAAGTGGTGGTTTAGAAATAACGTTTAAACAGGTGTTTGGAGTACTTTTAACGGAAGTCTTGGGCGTGTCAGAGAACAGGTAAGCGATTAACTTTTTGATAGAGGAGTGTTGACGGTTAGCCTGTTTAAGTTCGTGCACGTTTGTTGCGGAAATTTGAGCTAAAAGCTTAATAACACTTCTTTTCTTTTCTGATTTAACCAAAAACACTAACTAGCTTACTCTCAAATTACTCCAAACTGCATTGTTAGCAAACCAACTAATGTTTCAAGCTACACTTCCACACACTTGCTGACTGACGGCCTTGTTCTTGCTAGGGGATATAGGGGATAATTTGCGGCGGCGCATATATCTTAACGCTAAGATGCAGTATGCGCGCGTGCGTGTGCGCGCGCAGATGAGCGTTGAGTGAAGGTGGCTTTGGCCCCAGGGACAAATATGTGAAACATCTCATCAGGACTGCATTCTCTGACATGCTGCAGCTCATCAGTAAAACACAGCACACCTCTTTTGGCAAAGAGGCGCCCACAGTGCAGCACACACCCACTCTAAAGGTTACATTGACACTGTTGGACAGAATCACAGAACACAACAACACCACTTTACAACAAGGTAATTAAAGGTGAAACAACCCCAGAGTAATCGTGACTCTGTTGGCAGACTTCACTGGGTGAAGGAGTAGCGGTCAGTCACCAACAACATGTTTCCTGTGTGTGTGTGAAACGGCTCATTGCAACTAAGTTGTTCCTCTTTCGTCTGCACCCGTCTTTGGCACTCAGCAAATCTCTCATTGTGTGCTTGTGTTGGTGCTACAGGAGAGTTGCTGAAGGTGACATCCCCGCACCCCGCTGAATGCCTTTCATGGCCCTGCATTAACATCACTATGGCACTGACAGAATTACTGCCGCGTTGACTTTAAAGCTCACTCTAGCCCTTTGTGGCCTTTCCTCTACTGTTTTTGCTTTGGTTCTCTCACTTTGTTTGAAACGCACATCTTAAATGTTTCTCCTCACATCACACATTTTCTTTTCTTTTTTGTTTGGTGTTTTGCTGTACACGATTGAACCTTTCTTTCTATCTTTCTGCTCTCATGTCTGGTGAATTGATTGTGATATCCATACAACGTTGTCTCTTTCAGGCCTCCTTGGCTTTGTTTCTTTGGTCTGTGCCATCCATCTCATCATGGACAGCCTGCTGAGCGGGGCCAGTAAAGGGGCCAGTGCCGTCCAGTCAGTACAGACCTCATCACGTCATAGATGCCACTCACTGTCTTTGCCCCTGTATGACTGACTGAAATTCCTCTTAGCTTAAACAAAAGAGCCATGCATCCTCTGCTGTCCCTCGGTGTCTTTTGGCTGCTGCCTCTGGCCTTCACACTGGAAGAAGACTCACCGCTGGACTGTGTCCCCCGTAGATCTGTGCCCTTTCATAGTGAGTCTTGCAGTCCTTCTTGTGTAACATTGGCTGACGATGTGTCAACCCGTGTTGGCTCATATGGTTTAAGTTAATTAGGAAACAGGCTTGAATCACTGGTGGTTGCAGAGTTAATCATTCATATTGTGTTTCCAGGGGACAACGCTCACCTGTTTCGTGAGGAAGGAGTGTTCAACTACTCCACCATGCTGTTGAGAGAAGATCTGGACCTGCTGGTGGTGGGTGCCAGGGAGGCAATATATGCTCTTGACCTCAACGACATCTCCAAGAAACTTGCTTCAGTAAGAGCACATTTGTTAACGCAGATACAGCCAGTTCCACCTCGGAGCAGAACCCATTAATCATAATTATTCTACTTTTGAAATTTTCTTATCAGAGCTTTCTTGGCCAGGGCTAAGAAAAGTTTTAGGACAAACTTGTGCAACGTTCCACACTCTCTTGCTCTGAATAGAGCTTTACTGGCTACGAGGTCACTGTTCAGGAGTGCTGCCAGAGAGACGAAACAGCTTTGCAAAAAAACCACCATCTTTAAAGACAATTTACACCGTCACTACAAATCCAATCAACACATATTAAAACCAACCAGCTTTACTGAAACCTATTGTTGATCATAACTGTTATACCTTAGCGTGCCTGCTCTTCTACACTAATATCTTCCTAACAACTGCTTTGTTTTCTTAAGAAAGTGTATAAATGGTTAGAAGTATTGCTTTGGGTGCTTCAGAAGCCTAATAGTTAAGGTGAAAGCCACAAATCACATAATGTCCCAGTTTTGATTCCCCATGTTTCCTGTCTCTACAGTGTCAACCGTCAAAGGAAGGCATGAAAACTGACAAAAAGTGTTGCATTATCCATTTCTAAAATACAAAAACATTTAAATACTGTTTCACTCTTTTAGGTTAAGTGGGAAGTGACCCAACAGCAAAAAGACCAGTGTAAAAACAAAGGAAAAGATCCTGAGGTGGGTGTTTTTTTAAGATCTTGCTTTTTAAAATGTATTTCATGTTGAGCTGACGTGGTCATTGCACTTTTAAAATGCATTTACAGATGGACTGCAAGAACTACATCAGAATCCTACATAAGACAGAGGATAAGAGGATGTATGTGTGTGGAACTAATGCTTTTGATCCTGAGTGTGATCACATGGTGAGACACTGTTCGCTTATCTCAGTTCGTATTCCATGCTGTATAGCTTGTTACAACCAACTTGGCGTATAAAAATATGATTTAATGATGTTTGTCTGTACAGTCTTATGCAGATGGCAAGCTGACTCTTGAGAAGAAAGCAGAGGATGGCAAAGGGAAGTGTCCATTTGATCCTTTCCAGAGATACGCTTCCATCATGTTTGGTGAGTATCGATTATACAACAGATAAGAAATTGAAGAGGATTGAATAATATAGCAGAATGTTTTCATTTGTATCTCTGTCGACTGTCGTGTCTTGCCAGAAAACGACCTGTACTCGGCCACTTCAATGAACTTCCTGGGCTCTGAACCCATCCTGATGCGCAGCTCTCCTGTCACCATACGCACTGAGTTCAAGAGCTCCTGGCTTAATGGTAAGATGTGATTGTAAGATTCTACATTCACAGTCTCTGACCTGTCGTCATATTGATTTCCTCAGTTAAATTTCACATTTCTTCTCTCTGTGCCAGAGCCCACCTTTGTTTCCATGACTCAGATGCCAGAGAGTGAGATGAGTGCCGAGGGAGACGACGACAAGGTTTACCTGTTCTTCAGTGAGACAGCCGTGGAGTGCGACTGCTATAACAAACTGGTGGTCTCCCGCGTGGCCCGTGTCTGCAAGGTGAAAGAGTTCATCGCGCTTACACTTATTTTCGTTGCAGCTGCATTTCCCAAAAGGACAATAACTTAAAAACAGCATTTCCTCTGTTCTGCCCATTCAGCCCTTTCCGCTGATTGATTGTGCATCCCGTTTGTTGTTGGTTTTTTGTACTTGTCAATGTGGCATTATGGTGTCCGTCTGTGGTCACAGGGGGATCTTGGAGGTCAGAGGACCTTGCAGAAGAAATGGACATCCTTCCTGAAGGCCAGAATGGATTGTCCAGTACTCGAGTCTCAACTGCCATACATTATTCAGGACACTTACCGCTGGTGTGACTCCCAGCAGCGCTGGAAGGACTGTTTGTTCTACGCCGTCTTCACGCCACAGTCGTACGTTTGAATTAAGCAATGTGTTTGTGTTGGAGGGAGGAGGGTCTCTTTCTCTTTAATGGTTTTTGGCACAGTGCTTGGCTCACATTTTCTGTGTGTGTGTTTGTTTCAGGGACACATCAGACCTCTCTGCAGTGTGTGCGTACCGCGTGTCTGACATCAGCAGAGTGTTTGCGGAGGGGAAGTACAAGACCTCAGTCAACGTAGAAACCTCTTTTGTTAAGTGGGTTATGTATAGCGGAGATGTCCCCGTCCCTCGGCCCGGAGCTGTGAGTTTGACCACTATTCAGCGTCTGTTTGGGTGTTAGAAACAAAGACAAAACTGAAAAGGCAACACTTTCTTTTAAACAAGTAGCTGATTCTTTTTGTGGTCTGACTCTGTTGTTCTCTCTTCTCTCTTTCCTTTAACTTTTTCCCCCACCAGTGTATAGACAATGAGGCTCGTGAAGCGGGCATAACTCAGACTCTGGGCCTCCCAGACCCAACCCTTCAATTTATCAAACTTAGGCCCCTCATGGACCAAGCTATCCAGCCAATAGGAGAGAAGCCTCTACTGGTACGAAGGGGAGCTACATTCACACGCATCGTAGTCAACCAAGTGCAGGCCGTAGATGGCGAGAAGCACCAAGTAATGTTCATAGGCACGGGTGAGTGTGTTCAGGGTTGTATCAATGCAGCACACTGCCACTTACTGTATAAATGTCACTGTAATGCGTTTCGGTGGTAGGCATTAGGCCATTTATATCAACATTTAAATATACCGTGTTTTTTGTGTTTCTATATACGTAAAGAGGAAGGCACGCTGCTAAAAGCAGTGAACTACGACGGTGAGATGTTCATCATAGAGGAAGTACAACTCTTCCAGCCCCCAGAGTCAATCAAGATTCTGAAATTCTCTAATGTCACGGTAATTTAAAACTGTATCATAGCATAATTAATGGCTTATTACCTTTAAATCACCACTCAAGTGTATGTTCGTTGTATATTATGGTTAAGTACATACATAAATGTAATGGCTCTGTGTTTGTGATGGGTCATTGTGTACAGGGTCATCTCTATGCAGGCTCAGACTATGGAGCAGCTCAGATACCACTGGCCACCTGTGGGAGGTCCTTGTCCTGTATGGACTGCGTGCTAGCTAGAGACCCATACTGTGGCTGGGACAAAACTGTCGGGAAATGTACTCTCCTTTCTAGTTCAAAAAGGTAGGCCACTATCCCAACAAGCAAGCTGTGTTGATATTTGTTCTATCCTAATTATTTTATATCTTCTTATTTAGAGAACTAATCCAAAGTGTGAAAGAAGGAGATGCCTCTCTTTGCCCGGATGCTGGTGAGTTGGTGCACACTATTACCCGAAGAATTTTAAGTTAATTTTTTGTAATTCATGATAACAGGGTTCGTACAGCTTTTTAAGAATAAAATTCAAGCACTTTCAAGGTACCTAATCCAAAAATTTCTAGACTCTCATAGCCTTTATCCTTAAGTCTAAATTGTTCCTCAAAAAATGCAATTGTGAAAAATAAAATTTACACAACTCTTTTGATCGTCATTATTGAATTCCTGCTATTTTCATGCCTGGAGGCAACAAACAAATATGAAAAAGATTTTTCATTTACATTAGCAATTGTGTTTATGAAACACCAGATTGTGTTGAAAATACAGTCTTTGTCAAGGATTTTTATTCAAATTCAAGCATAACCTTGAAAGCATTAGTTATAATTAAGCATATTCCAAACTCTAAAGACTTTGTATGAACCCTGGAGTAAAAACCATTTTGTACTTCTTAAATGTTGAAGAACCGCAATCGAGGTTGATTGTGGGGTTTTGAATTAAAATGCAGGGATCTCTGCTTTGTTTTCAGATCCTGTTAGGCCTCTGAGTCGGGCTATCTGGCCCGGGGGAAACCTCAAGCTCCGTTGCCCTTTGCCTTCCAACATGGCAAAAACCACCTGGGAGCGGGATGGCACTGCACTGACCCCTACAACTCACTTTCAGCTTCTCAAAGATGGACTGCTCATCCTCAATGCCTCAGACTCCGACACTGGTCGATATCGCTGCCTGTCTGTGGAGCGCTCCAAAGCTGACAAGTACACCACCACTGTGGCAGAGTACCTGGTTAGCATAGGTCCAGCAGGCTCTGGCGATGGGAATCCGATTTTCCCCCAGGCTCAGAAAAACGCCCCATCTGTGGCTGGACTGCAGGCTGTAATTGTTCTCCTTGTAGTTTCTCTTCTCGCCCTTCTGACCTGGAACTTTTACAAAGGCCACCTACCGCTGCCCTGGAAATGCGGAAAGAAGAACGGAGAACAAACGGGGGAACAGGGGGGTCCAAACTCTACTGTGACCTGCCAAGATGCACAAAGGCCTGCACTGGCAGAGGACAAGCCCCTGGTGTCTGGAAGAGACAACGGCACCAGTAATAACATCCACACCAGAGGGGAGGCAGCATTTAGTGCTGCAGAGGAGAATGATGCCCCAAAAGTTAATCTTCCGTCCCTGCAGTTTATTGATGATGAGTCAGAAATTTAAAAATGCCACGCACATTAATATAATCAGTTTCCCATCCATTGCAGTTCAAATTTGACAAATGAATGGGAATGCCCCAAACCATTAGTTTCAATTAGAACTACTGATCAGTTCAGCTGGAATATTTGAGTTGAAATCTTGACTTTATGGGGCATTACAGCAAGTTTGTTTTGAGAGACGATTAACTGTTAAGCACAAAACACACCAATAGCTTTTTGTACAAGTATGAGAGACTCATGAATTTCTGCTTCACTTTTTGTGTTTACATTTAAAAATATATTTTACTTTCTTACTAATTAAGCCCATTTTAGATTGAAATATCTTGGTATTATTTTTCACAGGGAATGTAAAACAACTGAAATTGAGCCATTTCACTTCCGACCACCAGGTTTTATTGCATTAAACCTTTTCTACCTGATTGTGTTGTTCCAGTTCCAAATATAGCCTACAGGTTTTACCACCTTTCAGCGAGACTGGACTTGCACAGAATGTGAAGAACAGATGTGGAAATTACCTGCAGTCATGAATCAGCTTTGTACTTTTGTGTATGACTAAAGTCTTTGTTTCAGAACTGAAAGTCCAAGTTTCAGATGTTCGGTGTGTTTTAACAGAAGACCATCAGTGATAGCTTGCAAAGATTTAAAAAAAAAAAAAACTTTAATGTGTAATTTTCAGACTACATTACAGAGTGATTTGTAGCAAGAACAGCTAAAAACAATACAACAAAGCACATTGACTGCACAGCCTATATACTGTGTATGGTTAAACCCAGTGACTGGGCTCTTGGTCCATCTTGGTATGTGGCCTCTATCTCCTGTAGCGGTACCTCTTGAAGTGGAACCACAATTGGAAGATCCCGTTGGCAAATTGACAACGGAAGCCGTGTCGGTGCGAGTACTCCCACTCCCTATTTACAATCTTAAAGGCAATGTCCTCATACGGAGGGCCTGCATGGAACCTTAAAATCCCAAAGTCCTTGTTTTCAGGACTGGGTTCAAGGAAGTACTGCGGGGTGGAACGCTTGTCAATCAGGTCCGGGTAGAAAATGTTGAACTTGTAACCCTGGACGATCTTGGGCGGAGGGTTGTCAAAGTCGTAATGCGTCTGGTTGTATTTGTTCCATTCGAAGCCCGTGTGGACCCTGTTGAAGAAGCGGGGTTTCCTGGGACGGTATTTGTCCGCCCACAGGTACATTTTCCCTGTGACGGGAAACTCCACGCTGAACTGGGCCTCATCGTTGCCCATGCCCTCTCTGGCACGACGTACGAAGGCGTCCTCAGCACTCTCGTTGGCGTCACCTGATACAGAAGTCAAAGAAGCAAATGTGAGTGTCTTGGGGAGAAATATGCATCACATTTATGAATTGACACATTTTGTACATCAAAGATGGGTTTCATCAATGTTTTGACTGCTGTGCAAATCTCAAAGACGGCTGTTGTCGTTTCCCCTACTGTACCAAGACCGCACTCCTTTATTGCTGGGTTTCTTCTTATGTAATTCTGTTTTTATGTCATAATTTTGTGCTGATAAAACATTCTAGTGTGTGTGTGTGTGTGTGTGTGTGTGTGTGTGTGTGTCTGTGTGTGTGTTAATGTCATACCGGTGACTTGTAACTGTCTGCGTGCTAACTGCAGCCTGTGCATGTCCTCTTCTGGTGTGGTCGTGTGCGAGTCCAGTGGCAGCTCGGAGGACGTGAGCAGCGTGGGACTGTAGCGACCGGAGTCGTACTCCGCCTGGCTCTGCTGGATCAAGTCCTCCTCCGTCAACACGGCCTCCACCACCTCACCTTTCTCCTCTTCATCTTTCTTCTCACTATTTTCTCCATCTGCATCTTGGTTTCCCTCTGCAGATGTTGACGGATGGGCCTCCTCTCCGTCCTCTTCGGTTTCTCTGCTCTTGTGTTTTGTGGAGGAGGATGAAGATTGGCCAGGCTCCTCTGGTGTTGTTGCCCTTGTTTGCTCTTCTGCTCTTTGCCTGATGTTACAAAAACATTTGGGTTTAAATTTTCAAAAAGGGACAAGTTGATGGATCACAATTATTGCAGTTACAATATATACTGTACATCCTCAGAAGAAACACAAAAGTGAAACATAGTATGAAGTGAAATATGAACTTCAGGATGCGTGTCAAGTAACTTACTCGTCTTCATCACTCTTCTCCTCTTTGATAATGGGGAACAAAGGTTCACTTTCCACTCCTTGTTCCTGTTTCAGCTTGAACAGCTTCTGACGCAGCACATCCTGGTGTCGCTCTCTCAACCTGGGACATTAAAATTGTGATTTTCCACACACATTTTCACTAGCCAGAAAAACAACGAGCCACCCATGTAACATCTAGCTGTAGACTGATGTTGGGTACATGCATTCAAATCAGGCAGTTAAATTATTACAACAGCAGAAACAAAATAGGTTCCCACATTCATACCTTGCTCTGGCCATGTAGACTCTGACTTGCTGCAGCAGACTCTCCCAGTAACCGATATCAAGATTGGATCCTCCGGCCCGAATCTTCGACTCAATGTTGAGGTGTAGCGCCTGCAGTTGGCTGTATGTCTTTCCTTTAAACACCGTCTGTACATCTGTACTCACAGCAGTGTTGATGCCCTCACGGCGATCACCTGAGTATCAAAAAAAAATTTCACTGAACATAATGGGTTTTTAAAAGTGCAGCTTCCCGTTGCACATGCAGTTGTCATTCATAAAGACGCATAGGAGTTGAATTATTATGGTGTGGGAAGCAAAGAGTAACTGAGCACAGAACTGATGTGTGATCATTAAAACAGGAGAATGATGTACCTGGTCCTTTACCAGAGGCCTCCAGTTTTCTCAGTTTGCTGATCTCATCCTCAGTGATGGTCGTCATGTCTCTCCAAAAGTCCACGTTCTTCCCTTGCTCCAACTCCATGTACACCTTCCAGGACGACAGCACACATACAGTAAACCACACACAGATTCAATTTATGTTAGCACATGGTGAATCTTTGAGACAAGACATTTCTAATCAGTTTGGACACTGAACACTTTGGACTGGTCGATCATTCAACATTAATGTTGTGGTGCATAAGACTGTATTGTGACAAATTATATATTGACACCCAGATTTCGTGTCCAAGTTACTGTAAATTAACCGAAGTCCGACCGAGACATCTTAAAATTTGGGGATTTGGCGCCCCTTAATGGCAGAGAAAGACAATAGTGGACAGAAACACAGACTATACTGATTGTCGGTGGTATTTGTCGAAGTTTTCCACAAAGAACTTGTTCAATCAGAATAACTTGCATGGTGCTGTAATCACAAATATTCTACATATAATGCCTTTTATTTTAAAAGTGCAGTGTGAGATAGTTGGTGGTTGAGTCTCATTCCCCAGTCGTCAAATACTAACGCTTTGGGTTGGTGGGTCGAGCCTGTCACCGACCCAAAGCGTCAAGTATTTGACAACCTGGGAATGAAACTCAACAATCACTTATCTTACACTTTGCACCTTTAACAATTAATATTAAAGTTTTGTTTCAAAACTTAACCAGACCAAACTCTTTCGGACTGTCTCATCTTACAGCGAGGTGATTACCAAGCTGGCATAAGATTTCAGCAGGTGGTGAGTTCATATTTAATGGATATTTCACAAGAGGCTGCCATTGTAATTTCTTCATTATTACATATTATACTTACTACATTACTATATCCTGTAAGATTAGAGCTATTCTAAGCTAGTCATACAACAACATAACCAGACCTTAATGTCCTCCAGCAGGTCATCCATGTCGGTGACTGTCAGGCCGTTTAGAAAGGTATAAGGCTCATGCATCTCCACGGCAAGATCGTCATCTTCTGCACTGATGTACTTTGCCAACAAGTCAATAGGCTTGGCACGACCATCACGGATTCTAATCTTAGACCTGTACACACAGTGCATATACTTATGAAAGAAAAGCTGTAGGAGCCTGGAACTTTCACTTGAATTGTGCAAACAGATGAAATTGCACCACAACATGAAATCCTCTGTGACATGCAGTAACTCACCTGAGTTTGGCCTGCTGCAGATGGAAGTTGTCTTCCTGTTCAGCCCAGGTTTTGAAATGTTCTGCCTCCTTCTCCCTCTGCAGCATCTCCAGCTCTGTCTCTCTCATGGCTTTTTCTCGTTCCCTCTCCAGACGCAGCTGTTTTACCTTCATACACAAAATTCGTATGATTTACAGAAGGGCTGTTACTCATAACAATGTAACATTATGCTGCCTTAAATAAAAAGCACGCCACAAATCATACCTTCTGCAGTTCTCTGCGGTTCTCCTCCTGAATACATTTGTTCCGTTCTTTAAGGTCTTTTTCTCCAAGATGGCCGATGCCTTTCTTATCCAACGCCTGAAAAAATAAACAAAAACAAGAATTTTGAATGAGCTGCAATATTCAAAGCCATGTTACGACAGGCAACTTCCCAAAGTCCTAGGACCAAAAACTTTGAATACAACTGACAATAAAAAACTGAAAACTGCTTTCCAACTCACCTTCTGCCACTTGAATGTGCCTAATAAGTTGTTGTCACCAAAAGGGTTGTCAGCATTGGTGTATCCCATGTACTCCTCACTCCAGCCCATCTTTTCTCTCCTTTTCTTCTCCTTTGCTTCCTTCTTTGCCAGTCTTCTGGCCCTCTTCTCCTCTGGTGTCTCCAGAGCTTTCATCACCTCCCTCTGTTTTTTCTTTTCCTCCTTTTCTTTGGCTGCACGGGCCACATGATGAGACCCTGAGCTATCAGATGACTCGGGTGAACTGGAGTGTCGCCTCCCTCCGTCTCTGGCGGCACCCTCTCTGCTCCTTGCACCCATTCCTTCCTCCCTGTCTTCACTCCTCTTCCTTCGCTCTCGGCTTTTGTCTCCTTTTCTCTCTCTCTCTCTGCTGTCGCTCTTGCACCTCTCTCTCTCTCGCTCCCTCCTCTGCCTGTCTCTGACTGGACTCCTGCTGTCAGGACTTTTCTGTCTCCTCCTTTCTCTGTCACTGCTTCCATCACGGGAGTCAGAGCTGTGCCGGGATCTTCCCCTTCTCCCCTCTCTGGATGTTCCTCCCCAGTTCTCCATTTCCTTTCTCATCCTTGTTGTTTTGGGATCATCTGAATCAGAGCTGAGACAGATTTTTAAAAAAATGATGTAGCACATTTTTAGTTTGGCAACCATTATTGAGATTAAGAAAAAAACTATAAAATAGCTGGGTTAAATTCTACTGTTAGATATATTTTAATTGATTTATTGATCATTTTAAATACAGTTGCCCATAACTACCTGGGATTGATACTGTGTGGATGATCCTGAAATGAAGTCAATTGAATTTACATGCACTGCATGATGGTGAAGTATGGATATTCAAGTGCGTGCTGTTATGAAGGTGTAATTACATATACCTGTTTAATTCGCACAATTCTTAAGGAACCATGAGTACAGTCGTACACACAGATTAAGAGTGGCATGTATACAAATTAATTTATCATCCCGACATACCTGTAGCCACTATCGCTAATATAACAGGTCGAATCGAGCCGTAATTACAGCACCAGACAACAAATGAAAGTTACCTGGATGACCGACCCCTCGACTTGCTCCTGGAACGCTGGGGTCCTCGCCTCCTGTCGCTTTCCGAGTCGCTCCTGGAACCTGGACGAACCCTTTGCTGAGGCCGACGTCGGCCTAGAGAACCACCGCTGGAGTCCCTGCTGCCCGACCGTCCGCGTCCACGGACATTTCTTTTCTTGTCCGCGGATCGACTGCGGCCTTTCCTTTCCTCTGGAGACTGAGACCTATTCACTTTGGACCGGTTCCGCCGATCCCGGCTCCCACTTCTGGACTTGGAGCGGGACCGACGACGTGATTTCGAACCCATCACGAACTTTCTGTCGATGCGGGGTCCTAATTGTACTCTGTCGCGTAAATAAGATGTAACGAAGAAAAACGTTTGCAGTCCTCACAGTGTAAAATATGTGTGTATTGGTAAAACATGTAATGGAATAAATGAACGTTAATGTCGGCCTAAAACACGTGTATATAAAAACACTGTTGTCTGGTTTCAAAATTAACTAATTGTTCAGGCACCAGAAAGACAGCTTAAATGGGCTTTCTACAAAATGGCGCACATTCTAAATGTCACGAGTATACATTGAGAAAAAAATAAAGTACAAATAAATATAATTTATTTGACGACAGTTTTTACAGGATACAAAACACCCTAAATTGAATTAATACCATCGAGATGTATTATTGTGATCAAATAGTTTGAGAGTGAAAATAGGTCAGAGCAGCTTTTCAGAAACACAAACAACATATTTGTTTTCGTGACGTCCGGCAACTGGCGAATGTAGTCGTCGGAGTTCACTCTTAAATAAATAGTTAAAACAAATAATGAGCAAAACGTAACCAGTTTCCATTTTTTGTTGTTTCGTTGTATAGCCGAGTAATTTTGTACGTTATTGCGTGGCTTCGTGGTCGCTTTCAAGGTGAAAAGTAATGTTTACAGGTGAATACTGGACTACAAATCCCAGACAACACAAGGTGTCATTGCCTGTGTTGAAGGGAGAGGGGACTCCTTTCAGCAACATTCTTCTTTTCCCAGGCTTGTGTTAGGGTGATATCGCCTATGTTTCTGACTGTCGTCGTTTATCTCTGTTAGCATTTCAGATCAATAGGTGTGTTTTCTTGTCCGATCTGGCGCTCAAAGCGCGATAGAAACTTCGCTCCACGGTAAACTCGGCTTCAGCTCGTCGGTAAGGTAGAGCTTGTTAGCTAGCTTATTTTAGCCAGCTGCTACCACTAGATCTGCGGCTTATATCCGTGGCTTCCCTGCCAGGTAGATCAACTAAAGCTCGAGGCGCTGCTCAGCCACTATGATAAGTTTAGTTAACCAATTTCCGAGTTTTGACATTGCTAAATAAATAATTTGATTTTGGGGACAAATCAACTCAACCCTTTTGTTTGACTTGCGCGTAGCCTGGCTGGTTTGGCCTGTTTCATTGTTTCCGAACATCGAAAAGAGACAAGTTGTTTTTCAGTGTCAGAAGGTTGTTTGGCTAGTTAGGCTAACTTGGTCAGCTGTCGACTCCAGATAATCTTGAAAGCTAGCTAGCCGTGTAGTTCAGTATGGCGCAACACGACCACTCTCATGTAGCCAGTTCACAGAAAGCACTCATGTTGGAAATGAAGAGCCTCCAGGAGCAGCCTGTCGAGGGATTCAAAATAACACTGGTGGACGAGGCTGATATGTACAACTGGGAAGTGGCCATTTTCGGACCCCCGAACACTCACTACGAAGGGGGGTATTTTAAGGTAAGAACAGAGAAGAATACAGCTTTATTGCCAAGTCATTAAAACATACGCACAGCACTGACTATGAATTCTTCAAATAATAAATTACATCATACAGTGATGTTGTATGACAGAACACACCTGTAAAGTGAACATGATTACTGTAAAGCTATCATGTGTTTTGGAGTAGATATTCATTAAAAAACATAATCAACATGTAGTTCACTGCACTACTTGCATGACCACACCATATGATATCAGTAGCAATCAAGCCTGTTAGTAAAAATATGTCCTGCTGCAGTATATTGTATTGAACACAGGCCACAGCAACATGTAAATGTAAAACGTGCCCTGTTCTGTGCCCCAGGCTCGGATCAAGTTCCCCATAGATTATCCATACTCCCCACCTGCTTTCCGGTTCCTCACCAAGATGTGGCACCCCAACATCTATGAGGTGAAGTACCACACCCTGAATCTTGTTTCTAATATTAAATATAAAGCTGTTTCAGTTCCATTTCACTAAATTAAATGTCTTCCTGGGGTTCCTCAACCTGATAGTGAAATGAGTTTATTCCCTCTGTTTTAGAATGGAGATGTGTGTATTTCTATATTGCACCCTCCAGTGGACGACCCGCAGAGTGGAGAACTGCCTTCAGAGAGATGGAACCCCACCCAGAATGTCCGGTTAGCACTTTCCTTCATTATATCTCCTCATATGTCTCTCCTTTCTGGGTACCTCCCTTCTTTGTCTTCTCTCGACCACTTCAACAATTGACCCTGACTCATACCCTTATCACATGACATTTGTTTTCAGTGGACTCTCTTCAGAAGTTCTCAGAAGAGACAGTTCATATCTGTGTGTTGTGGATTTAAGTCAGGCCACTATTTTTTCCAAATAATTTATCAACCAATAACTTATTAAGGGCCACTACATCACGAAATTCCCCATTACTGCTAAAAATAAGAGCTGCACATTAATTAGACCCACTTGATACAAAGTCACAAACAAAATAAGATCAATCTTTAAAAATAATGTAAATAAAATACAATTATATTGAAAAAACTAAATCAAATAAATTATGTTGCATACATATATAGGGCAACTTGCAGTGTTTGGAACAATGGTAAAAGTCAGCATTTTTATATGACCAAAATTATCAAGGTTTTGTTTTGTTGTTTCTTCTATAAATGCGTGCACAGATAAGTGGGAATTATAATTTATAGTATCTATGTCAATTAATCACTTTTTAAATAAAGTTGTGGGTTAAAGATCTTTCAATGCAGTCTTTTTGACTTGCCACAGGAGCACACGCACAGGTGTAACTACTGACATTAACGATGGCTGCGCTCCATGTAGCTGTTCCACGTCTGGGGATCGGCTTAATGTACACACCTGTGCTTTTCCTCCTATTACAAGTCAAAATGTCTGTTGTGCCATTGCAATTACACTGTCCACTCAAACTGTGCAAAAACTCTTGATGTTGCCTGTGATATTACTAAGTTTTACATTTAATACAACAATTATAACACTGTTGTGTTATAATTATTGTATTATAGATCCATGTCGCAACCATTAAAGTTTTAAGTCAATTACTAAAGTAAAAATATTGATTGTCCAGTTCAGGGAAAGGGATGCTGTAACACAGTGATTAAATTAATCAATATGTCACAGCAATCCTTTTGAATGCAGGGTCCAATATTTTTATGATCAGGCATCTGACAAATGGTGCCTATTATTATTATTATTATTATTGTTCTTGTTCTTGACAGAAGAAGTCAGTGTTTCCTGACAGAAATTAAATGATGATAGGATAAAAGAGTGAAATATTAAAGAGGCAAGGTTTTTTATATTAAGTTTTTTACAGCTGTTTAAATATGTTATATGAATCGAGTAATACAAAAATAATCTTTAGGATAATCGATAAATTAGTCATTACATTAATCAATTAATTGGAAAAAAAACCTCCTTAGATTGATTGGTTTAAAAAGACAAAAAAAACAACCCGAATCATTGGGTGCAGCCCCCCTTCTTAACGCCGCTGCTTATACCTAATGAGGCGTCAGTTAATTAAGTTTTATTTTATTATTATTTTAAATTTTTTTTTAGCTTTTATTTACGTTTTGATAATAGTATTAGAAATGCATTTAGATATAGTGCAGTCCAGTATAATAACACCAAAAACTACAACCTGAAACATAAAGTTAAATTAACCCCTCTCTGAAATTATGAACAAAAACGGCTGCAGCTGCCATTATGAGCTATTTTCACTTACAGCTGTGTACAACGACATTATAGTGTGTTGTAAACAATTTATTAAATGCTTCTTTATTGCTTTTAAATGCTAAATAGAAGGGCTTAAAGAGTTAACTATGAGTTTATAGAAAAAAAATAATCTGCACCAATTTGGATAATCAATAAATTGTTAAAGTGGTTTTTATGCAAAAATGCCATTATCCGGTTCCAGCTTCTCAAGTGGGAATATGGGCTGTCCTATTGATTTCTGTAAACTGAATATGCGCTTTGGACAGTAAGTGGGGCAGAACAAAACATTTAAAATTATGACGTTATTTTCACAATTTTATAGACAACACGCCTAATCAATTAATTGAGCAAGTAATTGGTAGATAATTGGTAATTGGAAGTTCCATTGAGTAGCTGTAATTATATGCAATTAAACACCGATGAGGGAGAGGGAAGTTTAAATATTCCACATTTGTTGATTAAATAATGAATGTGTTTATATCCTGTTTATTTAATTTGTGGAGGATATTTTTTTGGAACAGTGCGTTGCCACTGACCTTTGTGTTTGCATCCAGGACCATTTTGCTAAGTGTGATCTCGCTGCTGAATGAGCCCAACACCTTCTCTCCTGCCAATGTGGATGCCTCTGTCATGTACCGCAAATGGAGGGACAGCAAGGGCAAGGACCGGGAATATGTAGAGATCATCAGGTAAACAGTCACAGTTTTTTGTCATCACTCACAAAAACTTAGACCAGTAGACCAATTTAAAGAAGTGTCAGTCTTAACTCATCATGTATATTCTTTAATATCTTCCTCAGGAAACAAGTATTGGCCACCAAGGCGGAAGCCGAGCGCGATGGCGTAAAGGTCCCCACCACGCTGGCCGAGTACTGCGTCCGCACACGTGCCCCGGCCCCGGACGAAGGCTCCGACCTCTTCTATGACTACTACTATGATGACGATGATGTGGAGGACGGGGACGGCGACTGCTGCTACGATGAAGATGACTCCGGCAACGAGGAGTCATGACATGTTTTTCGACAGCGTCCCTAGTTTGGCTGACACGCGCTACCCCATTTGTCTGTCTGGGTTGCCAGAAATTCTAGGTCGACAACCAAGAAAGATTTGAAGCTTCCCACTTCTAAACCAATGAAATGAGCTGTTTTCCTGAGCCTCTGAATTCTTTTCTGGAGGCCAAAATCGATGCACCGTCGTGGAAAGGTCAGACCTTGTAAGATTTGCACCAGCACAAAAGTCACTGTTTTTTTTTCTTCAGCAGTTTTTATCATCACCTAAATCCTTACTTTGAAAGAATAACTTAAACTATTACTTAATCCTACTGAGTTGTTCAGTCCCCTGTACAGTATATGGTGTTTTGGGGGGGGGGGGGGTTAATCTCACCATTAACAATAGCAACATTTGCACTGGTGCAAACACTTCCAAACTTTTCTCAGTGTCTCTCTCGCATATCTTTATTTCCCTAATTGTAACAGGGTGTTGCTCACCACTAGTCGCTCCCAGTGACTGACAAATGACTGAGGACTTTTAAGCAGCCTGTTTGTATTGAACAGTCGACTGCAAATACATTGAATCAGACATTTCCAAGTTTCACAGTCTGTATCGCTTCGATAGGACAGGGATGTCACGGGACGATGTTTTCAAAGTTCTTGTGCATGCCTGAGCATTGTTAGAAGAAGCTTTTTGTCTTTTTTACTGGTGAACTGTTTACCCACATCATGATCTGTTTTCAGCTCGCTGATGAGAAAGACTTATGTTGGTGGAGATCCCAGAGAACTTTTTATCTGGAAGACCAGCTGGCAAGCTGAGTCAGTGGGTCAAATCCTCGTGAACATTTTTGGTAACATGAAATTGATCTTTGTTGTGTTTCTCCTTTCACTGTTGGATGTGTTTCTCTGTCATTTTGAGTGTGGGGATTATGTAATTTGAAGTAGCTCAGATTTTAAGAGGTGATGATGACTTAAGTTTTACATAGGATGGTATGTGGAGGGTGGGCAGAACTAATTAAAAAAAAATGGGCCGTATTCACAAAGCTTCCTAGTACAAAAAGCTGCTCTTAGCGAAGAAAATTCTGGGAATTATGAAGTTTTCTTAGAATTTCCTCTTAAAGGCAAGACTAAATCCTGATAAAGATAAAAGTTATTTACAAAGCATCTTAGCCCTTAAGAGAGCTCCTAAGGTGAACAGCTGTTTTTTTAAGAGGCTTAGGAGTTTAAGCAGAGGAGAAAATGGCAGAAAGACGAGGAGGGAGGAGGCATATTCTCGAAACTGTGAATGAAATACTACACATTAGACATTAGATCATGTCGGGATGATGTTTGTGGTCGATCTCATTCCAGATGCGCTCACATCTCCCACCATGCAAAAACACTATTTGGCCTTTGGCAAAATGCAACTGTGATCATTTGGGTCTGTTGCAACCTTCCATCAGCAGAGTGAATGCAAAACCAAATACATCACTTTCACAGTCCCCCTTTGCCCCCTTGGTTTAAGACTGCAAATATATACCACTGCTTTTACACCCCTCGCTGGTGCACAACCAGAGGGAATGAAGCATATTGGCTACATAGTATTCTCCCACTCTTTAACACTGAGGTTTTAAAATGGTTTTACACTTGTTAATATCAGAAGTTCTAAAATTACCAGCATTCTAAATAAACGTAAGCAAATATAACAACTATGAGCATGTGAATAGGCTGCTGCCTTTCAAAGGTGTTGTAGGCTTCTTTCAAAGTAAGGCTTGCAATTTATTCAACAGAGATATCCATTACACAAAATGATGTTCACAATCAAGTCACAAGTTATCTCTTGACACTTTACATGTAGAGTAGGTTTAGACCATACTTTTTTAATTAAAATAATATTAATAATTACCCAAACAGTATAGTAATATTTTAATGGAGACCAAACTATATTGATTTAACTATCTATACTATGCCCATTATTACTAAGAGCTCTTTTTTCCCTTTCTTTTTCAATCACATCATTTAAAAGAATGCAGGTCAGCCACACCTCCTCACTATGATAAAAAATTCTGTCCCTTCCTCAGAGTTGCCCTGAGAAGTTTCTCCTCAATCACTTCTATAAGCTGCGACTCCTTGCTAGAAATTTTAAGGTTCTCAGAATGTTTGTGAACACGGCCCCAGATCTCCCCTCAGGTTTGCTCTCTGAGAGGCCTGACGGAGCCAAAGACCTTAAATGTGTGAAAGAAAGCCCAAAACGTTTTTTGACTGTTTGTTGTGTTTTTGTCTTTGTTTGCTCCCTTGCGATCTTTGTTATTTTAGTCTATTTCTTGGGTTAGACATGATGCCTGCAGTGTTTGCCCGAGAATGATTTGTGTGATGAGATTATTATGTTTGATTGGCAAAAAAGATTCGGTATGACAAGTGTTTGTCAAAAGGTGTTGTTGCTGTATCAGTAAGGATTATCAAAGTTTTCTAGCCCGTGCAGGTGAAAATACAACAAGGCCGCCATGTTTTATTTTCATTTCTATTCTTTATTTTTTAGTAGAGACAGGTGGACAGGTTTTTATGTAATTTTTTGAATGCATGGGTGTCCTCTATATATTTTTGCATCAGCAATATTGATTGTTCATTTACTCAGATTGGCACTTCATACTGAATTTCTCAGGATAATGAATTACATATTAACAATTAAAACAAGCAACTATTCTCCTCCTTTAAATGATTTTCAGTGTTGGTTTGCAGCTTTAACAGGAACCATAACTGATATGCACATGTAGCTGTATGGATGATCACCGCATTCTATTCACCCATCTTTATTTTTCATTTTCGGCTATTTAAAACTCAAAAATAAAGATTTACTGGGAAAAAAATTGCTTGGAGTTATTGATGCGAGATTTGCTCTTCGTTTACCTCTGCTTGTTATTACACATTGCAATATATTAACTGTTGCAGTTATAGGAGTTCAAATCTTAAAGGGAAACTTTGCCAATTTTCAACCAGCTTTGTGTTTGTGTTCACACTGTTCATTTGCACGTACTTCCCACATTGTGATGATACAAAGCTGGTTGAAAATCAGCAAAGTTTTTCTTTAATTCATTGAAGAATATATTTTACCTTTGATTATATTATTTTTTAAACTGAATGCCTATTTTTAAAACAACTCATAAAGAACTGTCTGAACTGTCGAGCTTTTCCTTTGCCTTTAAGGATTGAATCCCAAACAGAAACTCCATGTTTAACAGCATTACAATATTGGTTCTTTTGTAGCTATAATTATTTTAATCTCTTAAATTTGAAAGGTGAATATACACATTTTTTTACCTTGACTGTTGCATATCTATATACGATAATATGCCCTCATTACTATGTCCATTTTACTGTATCTGTGTGTCCTCTATAGATAATGATTGTCATATTATTGGTTTATGTGTCTACATATTGTAATAATCCACTGATAATAGATTGGAAAGATCAAGCGACTGCTGCATTCTCTTCCCACGGGAATATTGGCTATCATCTTCACAGCTCAAAGCAGCACCCTTTGAATGATTTTTTTTAAATACTCACGTCAAGAATTAGCGATATATTTCTGTAGATTTTGGTTGTTTTGCTTATAAATATCCACCCTAAGCACTGAAAATTGGACTGGGTCTTCATGATAGGCATTTATTGTACTTAAAAGTGAATACGCTTTCAAATTGTGATAATCACGGTAGACAAAAAGGAAGATGATGTCAATTTGGGATATTTGATTACAAATGAACACATGTTTGTTTTTCAACAAAATAAATCATAGTTTATTTGTAGGTCTACACCGGCCGGTATGTTAAAACTAGGCAGTACATTTTATTCCAGTAAAGAAAATTGATGGGGATATCGGTTGGACGAGGAGATATTTCCCACACCGTTGAATGCAGCATACGGCGTCGCCCAGAGATGACGTCAGGAAGAACAACAAAAACCCGCCTGGTCGATCCGAGATCTCACAGCTTTATGGTAGAGGAACAGGTTCCTAAACCATAAACAATAAATACACCATACAAACAACAGCCATGTCTGTGAATTATGCTGCTGGGCTCTCACCGTACGCAGACAAAGGTGTTTGCGGACTTCCCGAGGTAAAAGATAGCTAACGGGGGTTAGGTTGCTAGTTTTTAAATAACCAACTTTGCTAGCAGGTTAGCCGAGGATGGCTGGGTCATGTTCGGTCTTAAGGATGCGGGGGGTAAAAAAGAGTTGAAACACCTCAATTCAAAATAACCTCATAACAAGTAAAAGGTCTGATTTCTAAATATGATGAATGTAAAGTATTGAAATGTTTGCTAACAACAAAACATACTGAAGTGACGTTCACGTAGTCTTTGTTAGGAATAGCTCCATTCAGAGTTTTCATTAGTATTCTTATATCATTAGCTATTGTTTTAGCAGTCGGGTAAATTGCAATAGACCTTTTTCACAGCAGCCATATTGACATGAAATCGCCGGTAAACAGCTTTAAATTAAATAACGAAATTAATTAAGGTTCTGTTCCTTTTAGTGCAGCAGAGCCTTTCCAGTGAGCCAACATGCACAAGGGCAGCACCCTGACTCTGTTTGACCGGAATGGAACGGAACCTTAATTAGTATCATTGGTAACACCTGTGTTGAACCTACTATTTCATGCCAAAGTGACTGCTGTGAAAAAGGTCTATGATAATGCACGTGTAACATGAAAAACAAACGGTAAGTGACAGAAGGAGGGTAGAATGTATGAGGTGCAGAGACAAAGAACATTATAAGTTAATGTACCCAACTTGAAAGACAAACATTCATAGGTTCATTTCAGTTCAATCACATCTTTTCAGCACACAGGCTGGTTTTTATCAAATTTTTTGACTGAACACTGGCTCAACTAGAGAGTCTAGTCTTTGACACTCCTAAATTGTTTGCTTACAGCAAAGTACGCTACATAAAACTACAATATGATATGAGCTATTTATTGAAAGGTTTGTCATTGTAACATTGTGAACATTTTTATTTTTTCTTTATTTGCAAGCATCATGCCTGACATATGTTTTGCTGTAGATAAAATACTGTATGATAACATCCCTTCTCAACCCTCCCAAATGCTCTTGACATTTAGGTACCGTTTTAAAAACATGGTAATATTTGATTGTACCAGTGCCGGTCAGGTGTTTTTAAACCGGATGTTTTCTGTTCTGTGGCAGGTGTTTGATAATCCTGAGGAGCTTAGGGCGAAAGTGGAGATCCTCGCTCAGTTAATAAAAGAATCTCAGTACTTGGTTGTCCACTCCGGAGCAGGAATTAGCACCTCAGCAGGCATCCCAGACTTCAGGTGAGGCACAAACAACAGTTCTTTTCTTCCATGTTTCTATTTCGTCAACATGATGGGCAAGGCAACACTGACCTTCCTCAAATTTCTGTATGGAGTTGTTTAAACATTATGTTCCATGCAAAGATAAATAGAATAATATCAAGGCTACATACACTGAAGGAAAAAAGCAATATATCATAAACAATTGGAAAACAAAATTCATGAACTGAAATTTAAGTACAACAATAAAATAAAACAGAAATATATGTTAAGATGAATAGCTGTCATCCTGCAGTTTTTCATTACATTGTTTCAACACATCTCAGAGCCACTGCTGTTTTACACAGCTCGAGTGTAGAGCTAATGAGTAGTAACTGGATGTTATCCTATCTTTGACGCTTCCAAGAGATTACAAGGTGCACAGGAAACTGACTGTGTGTCCTCTTTCTACAGTGACCTAAGCTTTGAAATTAAAGGCTGTTTAAAGTTGAGCTGAATAGACAGTGTCCTAGCTGGACCTGTGAATTCTCTTCAGGATGTTTTGATTGATTTCAAATTAACTTAATGTAGTATTCCAAGCCCGCAGCCTATCATTTATGTCCCAAATAATGAAATATAAATTCTATGTGTAAATCCAAAATTTCCAAATAGTTTGTCTGTTTAGTGGTGGTGAATAAAAGGTCAGTCTGATGAAATGGACAGCTTGCTGTGCAGATAATTGTAGATTATAGCAGCCATTCTGGAAATCCTATTAGGGATGCATGATATGTATTTTTTTGAGCCGATACTGATAACCGATAATTACCTGTTTCTCATGGCTAATACAGATAATATAACCGATAATTTCACATTTTTGTATTTTAAAAAGAAGTTCATAACCTGTAGTTTATGAACACCTGAGGTTAAGAAACACTAAGATGTATTGAGCAAAGATGGTTGATTCAATATTCCATAGCTCCAATAAGATTTGTTGTTTAAACTTGTAGACTTTTTCTCTCCTCTCTGAACTCTTGTAGAACTTGTATTTTAAATTTAAATTAAGTGTGTTGTCTTCCTCTGAAACTGTAAAAGATGTCCCCACCGGAGACGACATGTTTGGCTCTCTAGTCACTGTGTGGCTAATTTATCGGTCTAATAAATATTGTGCATCAATAATTGCTACAAATTCTGAGGCCGGATATTGGTCAGAAATTGAAAGGATGAAAGAAGAGAAGTAACTGCACAGCGCCAATGTCTCAGCACTGATCTGCTCTTCCTAGCACTTCTTTCTGTGTGATCTTCAGTGGTTACATGAACGTTTTGATACATCTCTCGGAGTGATTTGGCTGCTTCTTCTAGGAACGGGAGTTTACTGGTGGCATTAGAGCAGCTATTCTCAACCAGTGGACCGTGGACCACTGGTGGGCCTCAAGAGTATCATCTAGTGCAGTGTTTCCCAACCCTGGTCCTGGGGACCCCCTGCCCTGCATGTTTTAGATGTTTCCCTCTTCCAACGCACCCACCCAGGACCAGGGTTGGGAAATGCTGATCTAGTGGGCCACGGAGGCAGAGGTACTACCAAATGGTTAAATAATTATTATTCATGTTTTTTTAATTTACAAAGATAGTTATTTTTATATGTAAAGGTGCTCAAGAATTCACATAAATAAAAAATATCAAATTGAAATGCATATTTTAATGACCAGTTACATTTGAAAATCACCAGACGTGTTCTGCCACTACTAGCTAACGTCTGCAAGAGCCAGCTAACGTTCCCGTGGATGTAGTGGCACAAAATGGTTTTTGAAACATAAAAGCGATGTGGGAGACAACCCCACAGCCGTAAAAGCTCCAAAGTGTGTGCTGAAGAAATATGACCTTGACTACAATAAATGTGGATTCATAATGGCAGGTAGTGGAAAGCACAGTGTGTTAAATATGGTGAAATCCTGTCATGTTATAATTTTTTTTTTTGTCAAGGTGGTCCTCGGAAATTTTTTGACAATCACAAATGGACCTTAAGTTTCAAAAGGTTGAGTTCAGATGAGAACCACTGCATTAGAGGATGTATTGTGCAATGTTTGCGCAGTTGGCTGCAAGGTTGAGAGCAAAAAAACAAACATGACAATTAACTTGGGTCTTTGTTGTGTCATGATAATTGCTAATAAATAGAACAAGTTTGTAAAGGGGCAATCATGATAAAACCAAAATACTGTTTATAATTTATCCAAAGCAGTTAGTAAACAGGCTTGAATTCAGTAGGGTTGCACAATATTGAAAAAAACGGACATTGCGATATCTTTTGTTTCTGCGATATGAAAAGATAGGCTTTAGAAATTTCACCAGATAAAGTACATGCAGTGTGTTATTCGTGTACAGACACAGTTAATCATAATTTTCATCATTTTGGGTACTTTAAAAGTCTGTCGTCTTCAAAACAAATCCCCCCTCCTACTTCTACCACAGTCGGTTCAGCCCTCTGCCACCCTTCCACTTTCATTTTCACGTATATGCCTCTGACACCGGCATGGAGAAGTGGGGAGAGAACAGGGCTGCACAACATGTAAATTACCCTTCCTAAATTACCCTGTTCAATTTTTAAATTATGCATAATCTACGTGGTGGAAGATAAACTGACTTTAATCAAGGGATCAAACTTGTGGAAACTACTAACATGCCACTGCACATAATACAAATACTGTTCTCAAGTCAGCTGCCTCATATTTTCTATTTCAGGTGGACTTCTTGGCTTCGCCTCCTGCTCTCTTGCAGTACCAGTCTATGAACAGATGAGGGCGGTACTTGCTTATTTGTCAGATCCACCTCTGCTTTATTTAGATAGCTGGAATGAGACAGGAAAAACAGGATGATATACAGCAAAAAGGGCCTGCGGGCTGGAATGTAACCCGGGCCCCTGCAGTAAGGACTGTACCTAAATACATGGTACAGGCTTACCAGGTGAGCTACAACTCCAGATCCGGCTCTTTGTAAAACACACACTAAAACAAATCCTGACTCTCTTCATTTTCTTTAATTATAGTGTGAGTATTTCCTTCTTGCTGTGCAAACACATTTTGAATTAATAGCTGAACTGTGGCACACAAGATAGAGACCTTATATTTTTCTGCTCAGTAAGACTTGTTTCTGGTGTGAATAACAGATGTTTGCCTGTGTGAATTCATTTAGACATATCGGGAGACTAATATTTGATTGGTCTGCCTGTCAGTCAGGTAGAATTGACCTTGGACAGCAATATCATTAAAACCAAGGTTTCTATATACACAAATTATATTCCCACTGCTGCTGTGCTCCCACACACACAAACAGTGTAAGATGGCAGCTATTGAAAATCAACTGTAGATGTAGAAGTCTGCTAAGAAAACATCTTCATCTTCATTGGAGCTTCGATCAGACAGTGACACAGAAACGTGAATCTTGGCTTCCCTCAGACTTTAATGCTTGTAGATACACGGTGACATAATACTGAACATTCATACCATCTCTGGAATTATAATACACAGTAAATTAGTGTCAGTAAATAACAAGCACTGAGTTGGCTAGCAGAAACATCAATATCAATTTAAAGATATTAGCATTTAGGTACTAGCATATTACAGTAACATAAAGATATTAACATAAAGGTATTAACAGATATTCAAGCATTAATGATTTAGAGCTAGCATTAGGGATTTAGCACCAGCATTAGTGACAGCATTAGCATTCTAACTTCAACATCATGGCATTATAATTATTTAGGCGATGTAATGGTAACAATGAATAAATCAACAACAGATGAGCTTGAATCAACAAACATTCTAACAGTGTACAGGCTATACAACAGTAATGATAAGTTTAACTAAATACACATTTTAGCCAACTTACATTTGCAGAATTTACAGCTAGATCTGTTGAACAACCTAGAAGATACTGTAGCCCCCTTTTGTTTGAACCCACCTATTTTCCAAATGAGCAAACTTGTTGGAACTTGTCCAACAGGTGTCTCTTGTTGCCCAATGGTGTTGTAACACACGAGTATTCAAACAACTGAGAATGTCTCCTCTCAGTTTCAGGCTGCATTTAATCAGCATGAAGGCCAGAGTGCAGTGTATGGGAGGAAAGCTAGCAATTCTAAAGCTGAAGTTAAGATGGAAATCAGTTAGAGCCATGACATTGGCCACAGCCGGTACAACCATTTGGAATTTCCCAAAGAAGGAAACCACTGTTTTACTGAGCAACAAACACCAAACCGATAGAGCAAGGAAAATATCATCAGTTGATGACAGAAACATTGTGAGACAACGGTAAAAGAACAGTGGCATCACCACAATCTCCACAGGGTAGTCGTGAAGGTATCACAAGCCACTGTTTGCTGAAAAGTACAGAGGCCACAGCGAAGATGCAAACCACTCTTAAGCAATAAGAATAGGAAGGCTCGATTGGATTTTGCCATAAAGTACAGGGATAAGGCTCAAAAAGCTCTGGGACCAAATTTTATGTACTGATGATGAAAGGTTAATATTTACCAAAGCGATGAAAAAGCTAATTTGTGTAGAAAGAAAGGTTCTGCTCATGATCCCAAACACACAGGCTTATCTGTGAAACGTGCTGAAGGTTATGTCATGGCTTGGTCTTGCATGGTCCTCATGGTGTTCATTGATGACATAACACACGATGGCAGCAGAATGAACTCTGCAGTCTGTAGAGACCATTTTATCTGCTAATTTAAAGATAAATTCATCCAAACTGACCAGGAGATCCTTTTGAAACCACAACCGAAAGGGGGAAAACCTGTAAAAGCATTGCAAAAGAAGAAGGCATAATCTGGCATCAGCATGTCGCAATGAAATATGGCTGTGTCTGGTGAAAGCATGGGTTATCCCAGAGAACATGCTGCACCAAAAAAAGAAATGCCCATGGTAGTTACAGGCATGATGTAGTAAATATTTAGTATATAATAGTTTTGCTCACCTAGAAATTGGGCATTCCATTACACAAAGTGTTATCTCCTAAGTTGTTTAACAAATCTAGATGTAAATACCTAAAATGCTGATCCCTGTTCTCAGATTCATCTTTTGATGTCAAACCCAAATGTTTTTAGTGTACAGCAAAAATAAAGGAATTATCCTTGTTGGTCCACTCATTTGGGAGAGGACTGTAAATGAATTACACTCCACCCCTTTAATGCTGCTGCATCTCTGAACTGGTCCTGGCTATGAATGACATTGGTGGAGAGAGATGTGGCTATTCAAGTTCAGATAGAAAGATGAGACTGTTGTGCCAGCGCTGAGCATTCACAGGATGCGTTCCCTCATCTGATGCATGAAGATAAGTCGCTTGTCCTCGAAGTAACTCTGCAACTGTGACGATGTTGGACAGCATCAGTGCTGACAGGACTGCTGCATTCATCCCTCATTCAGACACCCAAAACCGACTAGTTAATCAAAGAACAGAATGATCTCAAATTGGAGTTTTTTCCCGCATTTTAGTTTGAAAAATTTTCTGTGTATGTAAGTATTTCTATCAAATTCTAATTTCTATCCAATCCTGATTACATCTACAATCAGTTTATTTATCACTATATTCTCTTCCAGGGGTCCAAAGGGTGTGTGGACGTTAGAAGAAAAGGGTGAGTCACCTCAATTTAACACGACATTTGAGGATTCCCGACCCAGCTTAACTCACATGGCTCTCCTGGGACTGCAGAGGGCCGGCTACCTCAAGTATCTCATCAGTCAGAACGTGGACGGCCTACACGTCCGATCAGGATTCCCCAGGTAACCCCACCCTGTCCCCTGTCCTGTAACATTATATACACAAATCAAGCATTTTACACACTCAGTAGCTAACTTGAGCATGAAGTAATAAATTATCTCACAGATGGGCCACATGCATTAGATGCATTTAAAGCTGCAAATACAACACTGTAGGGCTGCAACAACTATTTGCACAATTTATTTATCTGCTGATTATTTTTCAATTTATCAGTTAATTTGTTTGTCTTATAAAAATTAATAAAACAGTGAAATTGCCCATTACAATTTCCTAGAACACAAGCTAATGTCATCACGTCTTGTTTTGTCAGTCCAACAAACTGACAGTCCAAAACCCAAAGATAATCAGTTTAACTTGATGTTTAAAGAAAAATCAAGTCAATTCTAAGAAGCTAGAACCAGAAAATTTTATCATGTTTATTTGAAAATCAATTATCAATCAATTATCAAAATAGTTGCAGATTAATTTTCTGATGACTTTACTTATTGCAGCTCTACAACATTAATATGTTATCAAGCTGTATCATCCTATCAGATACTGTGTGACAGACTACAGCAAATTTCCTCATTTCTACAAAATTATCCAAATGTAGATGAAATGTTCTCCATATGCTAATACGGAGAACATTTTGGGGACATCACTGTGCTTGAAGCAAAGTAAGAGGAGAGGACAGGGAATGAATAAGTGAGAGGTGGACGTGAGGTACTTATTTGGAGGAAAAGTTAACTTGTTCAGAAAAAGAAGTGCATTCCTTATGGAGGTTAAAACAACCACGTTATAGTTTCTATATAATATATACAGCATTGTTAGCTGTGTGACCATATTGTGTCACGCCAACTTGTTACATGTTGGGTTGTGACTCCGCCAAGGAGGTTATGTTTTCACCCCTGTCTGTTGGTTGGTTGGTAGGTTTGTGTGCAGGATTACGCAAAAACTACTGGATGGATTTCAACGACACTTGGTGGGAGGATGGGGAATGGGCCAAGGAAGAACCCATTAAATTTTGGTGCGAATCCAGGAATTTTTAACACTTTCGTGAACATTGCAAGATGGGGCGTTTTTTTCGACATTTTCGTTAATTTCTCAGCCAATCATGCATTAATCTTGATGAGAAAATTCAGGCAATATGTAGGAGGTGGGTATCTATGAGGGTGGCTTGATTCAGCTTAATTTAAGGGGACTGTTGGGCCTTGGCGGAGGTATGCGCTCTGAGTGCCATTTTCTAGTTTTACAAGTCATAACCTGCTGCTTTGTGATGAGCTGCACCAGTGCCGGAAATGAATCGCTCTGTAAATACAGCTCAAATAATACTCAGTCTAATGGAAAATGTTTGGTCTGGCTCTGTATTATTCAATCATATTGGACTAACCCAAGGCCGAGAATCCAATTTCTCATTCAGTACATACATCAAGTCTTTACGCATATTGGAAACTTGCTTTCCCCGGAAGCCATTTCTTAGCTTTCCCTCTACCCTCCATCAGTCAGGTTTTTTTTTTTTGGTAAAGCAAACTGGTTTGACACTTATCTGCGCAGGTACCAGGCTGAGCACAGCTGTGAAGATGGGCTGAGAATATTTATCAGAATGTCAGTCGCAAAGAAGGACTGAGAAAAAGTTATATTGAAGAGTCCTGACATTAACTTTGGAGACAATGATCTAAGTGAATATCATATTTATGATGTTTATGTCTGTGTGGACTATCTCTCTCTCGCTCTATTAGGGATATGTTATCAGAGCTTCATGGAAACATGTTTGTGGAGGAGTGTGAGAAGTGTGGCAGGTATGTGTATACACACACACACACACACACACAATTTCATTTAGAAACTCTTTGATAATTTTCATCTTTACAAGCTACTGTCTCTCTGTCAAATTGAGGTCATTTTATTAAGTACACCTCTCTTTGTAATACAGCAAGTCAAGTCAGCAAACAGCAAGTCTGGCTGCAACACAATATGTAAAGCATGCAGACAGGAGGTCTGTTTACTGTTCCCCTAACATGCAAACATTAGATGTGTGCCAGATGTTGTCTTTGTAGCATCTCAGAAACAGCCTTCCTCCTGGGATTTTCATACACATTGCAGTTTCCACAGAGAGGGAAAAATATGTATTTGGTGGCAGTTCTGTGATTGAAAGCACTTCAAAACCATGCTGGGTTCCATTCTTTTAGGAAGGAAACAAGAAGATGAAGGTACAATAAACATCTGATCTCTAAATTCGAGGTTTTGATTTCTTTAACAACAATCCGAATCAGAATTTGGGCTAAAATAAAAAAAACAGTATGAATTCTGAATGCATCCTTCCTTGTGTAGAAACCAGCTGTGTAATTGTGAGGCACCTCGTGGGTCCTATTTTTTTTCCATCAAGATAAATGCAGCTTTTCACAGAGCTACGGAATCCCTGAGAGGCAACTACTGTGTTTATGATTTAAAGGTGCAGTGTTTAGGATTTAGGGACAGAAATGAAATGTTTCTTGTTGTAATAATCTTTTTGGCTTGAGTGCACCACTACCACATGTTCTAAATAGGACTAAAAGCATTCATGTTTTCTTCCATGTGGGTTTCAATATCTGGGTGTGCTCTAAATATTAGGTACATACATTGTGTTATGTAAGTTATGTAACATGATGTCATGTCTTTCGTTTGACTAGAAATGCTCATTAAAATAAATTTCTAACCTTGTAAACATTTTTTGATTTTTCCACCTGTTTAACAGATGGAGAAAGAAAAAAATGTAAGGAACTTAAGATTTTCTTGGCAAAGCTTCTTTTTAACCTGCTTTTAAGTCATAAACACAGGAGAGAAAGCAATTTAGACTTTGAAAATGGATCACCAGAATTTTTTTTCGCTTGCTTCTCAGCGTCTTTTTTTTTAGAGCACTCTCACTCTGAGTGTGGACGCCTCAAGTTGGAAAATATCTGAACTTCTTAGAAAAGTGCTGGTGTCTTCACTGTCGCTCTTTGTCAGGCAACTGATTATATATTAGATGGAGAGCGACTTCTCTCTCCCTGGTAACCAAGAAAATGGAAGATAAGCTTGCACTGGCTGTGCTTTTATCGCCCTACGCATAAGCTTGTTCTATGTAATCAACCCTCTGTTAACATAGTGTTAAGTTATCTACAGTCAATCAAAACCAACTGTCAGTGTTTTGTTTTGTTTTTTCTCAACGCACAAGCGCTTCATCACAGCACTCCCCACTTACTATCTCAGAATGATTCCAGGAACATGATAGTGAATCGATTTTACTCCAGTGACCTGCACAGTCTTTAGATCTCATCCAAGTAGATTACCTTTGGAGTGAAGTACAACAGGAGCATGAATGTATGTTTAAACAATTTTGTGGCAGCTACATGAGCTACACTAATATCTCTTAAGAGCTTTTCCAGAATCTACTTGTCTGGTAATAATAAAGTGGCCACAGAGTCTATATTATGTTTTTGTTTATTAATTCATAAATGGACCTCCGTATTGTGCTTGTAAACATCTTATTAGCTGTAACTAAACTAAAGCTGATCAGATTGGACAGTACAGTAATCTGTAGGAGTCTTGGTTTTCCAGGCAGTACGTGAGAGAAAAGGTGATAGGTGTTATGGGGCTGAAACCGACAGGGCGTCACTGCGAGGTGATACGATCCAGAGGACTCCGAGCCTGCAGGTAAACACACGTTTTTACTTCATATTGAAATGATGTACCACGATCCATTTCTAGGGATGACTGTGTCTTCTTCACTCAAACAGAGGAAAGCTGATGAGCACTATACTGGACTGGGAGGATGCTCTTCCTGACAGAGACCTGAACAAAGCAGACGACGCCAGCAGGTGAGACAGGCAAACTTGCAGCGGTTTGTGCTCCAATGTTTTCCCTTTCTTTCATTATATTATTGGATTTTTTTTTGTTTGACTCAGCATGTGGCTTGACAACCAAGTAACACACAGTACATGATCTTTTCTGTCCTGGTTTTTCTTTCCTCTGTTTCCAGCTAAATGGCACAAGTCACAGATCAAACATGTCATGTAAACTGAAAACTGATCAGTGATCTATCAGTGATCAGTAGCTCATGCTGAGCTGCTGTGTCCTAGTTGGTTGCCAGGTTTGTGTGCATTGCACTAGAAACGACCCAATCACGCTCTCAAAAACAAAACGGAACTTCTCAATCAGTCATCTGTCCTAAGTCAAGTCTTTAATCAGTGTTAGTCAAACAAGTCTCAAGTCCTCAAATTTGCGACTTGAGTCTGACTCCTGTCAAGTCATTTGGTTCGAGTTCCCCAACTCTGCTGAGAGCTGTGACACAAATGTAATGTTAAAGGAATAGTTCACCCAAAAATGAAAATTCAGTCATTATCTACTTGCCCCCATGCTGATGGAAGGTCGGGTGAAGTTCTTAGTTCACAAAACATTTCTGCAGCTTCACAGCAAAACAGTGTTACAGCATTCACCTAAACTACTGAAGTAGATGAGGAATTGTTTTAAAAAGTAAAAGAAAAAATAATCGAAATTAAAAAAACATAAAATGGCTCCATTCAGACTGTAGCCACTAAGCTAAAAGGATTAGTGAAGATGTTGGCTTAAAAAGGTTGTAAATAACGTTATTTCAAAACAATTTGGGATCTTGGGGCTTCCAGAGACTCGCATTGCACCGCTTCAGTTGTATGGAGCCATTTTATGTTTGCTTTTTGTTTCAATTGTTTGTTTTTTTACATTTTGAAACAAGTACCCATCTACCTTAGTTATTCAAGAGAATGCTGCAACCCTGTATTACTGTAAAGCTCCAGAAAAGTCTTGTGGATGAAGAAACTTCACCCGAGTTTCTGTTGGTATGGGGGTGAGTAGATAATGACTTAATTTTCATTTTTGGGTCAACTATTCCATTAATACAAGAAAGCCACAAACTGGGACAAATGAGGACGTACTTTGAGCCTTTCTTCAACTTGGTTAATGTTTTCCTCATGACCAACAATCTCTACCAGAAACTCTGTTTACCTCTCAAGGCATAACAATAAATCCTCCAGGAAAATAAGAAGTGCCACCAGAAGTCGCACATGTGTGACTACTAGTATATGTGACATCAAGGGCGTAAGTTTGAGTTGAACATTGGGGGGGTTGAGATCTCCATCCATGTAGAGGGGTCCGGGGACATGCGCCCCAGGAGATTTTTTCTTTTGCATATAGGCTGTCAAATGGCTGTTTCACATTAATTTTAATGGGAAGAGACGTATCAAACAACATGCTTTACATATCCCAACTAGTGCAGTTGAATAGCATAAAATCATTCACGTTGAATAAAGGACCGAATTTCTAACATATCAATTTGTTGTTCCAGTATTAGTAAAATGGATATTTATCACTTCCTGAACATCTCTTCAGACAT
>JBBPCS010000393.1:8002778-8018306 GCA_037974645.1 Hollardia meadi | reverse complement strand
ACATCTGAAACTCCCCTGCCTGCCACAACGCTGCCCTCACCCTGTCTCTCTCTGAGAAGAAACCACGTGGTCCAGAACAAAAAGTCAGACAGACCACTCTTACATGTCTTTTAACCTGCTCAACAGTGTTTGCATGCCTCAGCCCCTTTAACTCTTAGACCTCATTACCTGGTCACCTGTGCCTCCTCTCCCTCTCTCTCCCTGCTTGTCCTGTTGCTCCCGTGGCTAACATTAGCCTAGCTAGCTCACAGCTAACACAATAATGACACAGCAGAAAATAAGACTTTCATTCACTTATTTGACTCAGTGGTGGGGCCACAGTAGTTGCATATCTCCTGTTGGGAAGTGACTTTTTTGTTTTTGACCAACCAACAAAAAAAATTGTTGGTTGGTCTTTTAGTGCTCTCTTCACTATCCGTTGCCACCGGCATCGACACCTACTACTGCTGTTGTTGCAGGAAGACACGGGAAGATGGGTTGGGCGCAACCAAGTCTCACACAGGGGCAGTGGGGGGTTGAAAAATTTGTTATTTGCTTGCTTATTATATCAAATCGAGAAAACCAACAACTTTATCATGTTTTCTAACAGGGGGGGTTATACTGGCCAGTTTTGATTATTGGGGGGGTTATAACCCCCCTATGTGTGACATATCTCTCTTCTGCCTGTACCCAGACGAGCAGACCTGGCACTGACACTCGGCACGTCCTTGCAGATCAAACCCAGTGGAGACCTACCCCTCCTCACCAAGCGCAAAGGAGGGAAAGTAGCCATCGTCAACCTGCAGCCCACGAAACATGTGAGTCTCATTCACGTCCAACTGACACAAATATATGAAGTCATGGAGCGGCACTTGAAATAATGTCAAAAAATTAAAGGCTAAATTGTGGTTAAAGTAAGGTGCTCATGTGCTCTGACATTTTCAGGTTAATCATTTCTCAGCTGTAATTTTCTGTCTCGTAGGACAAGCATGCTCACTTGCGTATCCATGGTTATGTGGATGAAGTCATGAAACAGCTGATGGAGTTGCTGGGATTGGAAATCCCAAAGTGGGAGGGTCCGACCGTCTGCGAGAGCGCCACATCCACCTCTGAGTCCACCACCGATGTCAAACCACCACGATCAGTTACTGTAAATAAAAAGGTGAAGAAGGAGGAGAGGAAAAGAGAAGCACCAGCACTAACAGACGATGGGAGTGTTAAGGAGGAGAAAGTTTTGGTTAAGAGGGAGAGAGCAGAGTCCCCATTGGAGATAAGTGAAGAAAAAAAGCCTTAGGTATTTTTATCACTCCACCAACTTGTCCAGAAAGAAACTTTATAACTGAGGGTGCTCAGTTTGGTGCTCACTTGTCATCTTCCGCCCTCAAAGACTCTTCTTGTAAATGGAGTGTTTTTCTTCATCCTTGGTCTCTTACACTCCCTTTACAGCCACGATGGACTGTGATGTGGAACTGACTCCTCAGCTGAAAGTTGAGCTCACAAAGCAAAATTAGCAAAGTGATTGTGTCCAGAATACAGTCACTGCACCTTATTAAAAGGTTTATTTTTAACCGTGCACTCCAAATCTCAACTCTTCAGATCTATTACTTAAAAGAGACCTTGATTTGATACTCCATAAGAAAGTCAAGTGTGCTATTAACTACTAGCCTTGTACAGCCTGGGAGGAAATTATTATTATTTTTAAGTGTTTCCTAATCGAACATTTCTCTTTGAGGTCATTATGTTGCATTGTAAAAGAATTCAATACAAAGTAATGCTTTTTTTTTTTTTTGATCACCAACAATTACAAAATTCATTCCAAAATCATCAAACCACTTCCCTCTATTTTTGTGCTTGAATAGAGCCCCCACTGCTGATTGTCTGTGAAAGGACCATTATCACACCATTTCTAGGAAAATGTTTTTACCTCAGGACAAAAGCTTTGTATTGTGATGGCAAGTGTCACTTTACTGTTTTTGTTTAAATATACGTATGTTTTTGCAATAAACACAATATGTTCCTGGTAGAAACTCCTTTGTATGTTGTCTCAAACAGCAGTGGCCTGGTTCCAAATATGATTCAGCGTCTCAAACAGACTGCATATGTTTTGAGATAACAGTGGTCTTCTTCACATCAATATCATCTCTGTGGTCAACATCTTTATACTTTTGTAGTTTAAAAGAAATTGATTATGTATCACATTGTGACTTAACACAATAATCAAACCTACTTTCTGAAACCGCCTCCTGTTCTATTCGCCATGAATATCTTCAAAACAAAATGCAGCACCTTCGTTGCTTTTGACTTCTTTTTTTTAAAGCAAGAACATTCATATCAGATGTTGTATGACTGTACAATGAGTCACAGGTGTTTGTAGATGATTACTGCAGCGAACATTACGCTGCGTGTCTGATGTTGAATATGCTTCAGTCCATTAAGGCACTTTGTCTCTCCAGATGTATAAGCAACTGATTTAACAGCGGCTGCAACTCAAACACATGCATAAAGACCGCCTGCCTGCTCTGTAAACGGATCATTACACAGTCCTCATTACCGCTGTTCCAGTCTTTGTCTATATGTCAGTTTGGTTTTTATTGTGTCTGCTCTGTAGTGCTTGTTCGAGTCTAAACCTAATTTTGGGGGGGGGTTAGGCTGAAGTGTGATTGAGAGACATAGATGAGGCAGAGCAGGGTTGTTGTTTTTTTTCATTGTGCGAAATTGTGTGCGAATAAAGTAAAATGAGAAAATCTTACAGGGAGCACACGACATGGCGGGGTTAAAGAAGGAACAAAGGGAGCGTGTGTAGCCCCCTGTTAAAGCTGTTTCCTGTCTAAACAGGAGTGCTTCGACTCCTTCCTGCCTCAGATGTGTGATCATGGACACTTTTGACGGTGCTAATGAGCTCGATGTTCTCTGCCCTTTAAATGTACTCGGACTGTTTTTTTTATTCATTATTTTGTGGTGTTGAGGGATTTGAGGAGTTATACGGCGTAGCATCTCAGGCTAGTGACTCCAAACATTTTTTGACTTGTGGCCCCTTAAAATGAATCAAATTATACGTGTACCTATATACTGTTAACATGTTATGGACACAAGCTGTGAGCAGTTCAACTAAAGACATTTAGCTTTGTGAGATAGTTTAGTTTAAGAGGTGAAAGTATCCGAAGGCTACATTGATTTGTGAGGTATTTAAGGTGCTAGATTACCTTGTTTGTTTCTGACCATATCTCCGTATAGATTACTGCCATAAAGGATTTCATCCATACTACTAATTCTAGCCCAACTTTCCACGCATTTACATTTGCAATTCCGTTTGTTATCAGCATTATGAAACAACTTTTAACAGGTGGATGGAAAAACTGATTTTTTGTTTTTATGTAACGAAGATGGAGAGATCTGGACTTTTAGTCTCTGGTGTGGGTCAAGCTTTAAATGTGCTGCATCCAACATTTTTCATAATGCATCTAGTAGCAATTTTCATCAGACCCTCCCTGTAAATGACCATGTCTTTCAAACTGTATGCCCCCATTTCATTCAACAGCTTTTATGTCTCTGACCGAAAGCCCGGTCTGAGATAACCCTGATGACATCATCGGTAGATGTAATAGAGACGTAATCTGTTTTTTACACAGCATGAGTATGGTAGCAATTTAGTGCATACAACCATGCAGATTTGGTCAAGAGATTCAAGTTGTTCAGACCGAACATCAAAATGTGGAAGAAATGTAATGACTTTGACTGTGAAATGATTGTTGGTGCCTTGCAGGGGTCATTTGAGTATCTCAGCAACTTCTTCTCAAGAGTTTACAGCCAATTCTTTAAAAAAAAAACATCTAGTGATGTTAAGGTCTTGTTAAAGGGACAGGGCAGAGGAGAATGGCCTGGGTGGTTCAAGCCAATAGAGGGTAGAAGACTGTAGATCAAAGATTTTGTGGTCTGATGAAGCCAGAATCAACCTCCTCAGTTGTAAGTGCCACTTTTAGAGGAAACAGACGCAGCTCATTAAGCATTTATCATGAGCCATGCTGTGAAGTACTGGGGTGGTAGCTTCACGCTGTGTGATAGACTGTCAGTTACTGGGATGCTGCTGAGAACAATGCATGGAGCTAACAAGGTCAAACCAACCTGCTATAGAGCGTCAAAGACCTTCCAGACTGAGATGAGTTTATGTTTCAACATGGCTGTCAGACCAAAGCCTTAGGAAGGAAATCAGTGGATCAGGAAGCAGATTTCCGAGTCCTCATTAAAGAAATGTGTGAAAAGACATGATGACTGTTTGTTTACAGATCATTCAGCACAAACAAGCTTGAGAAAGTGAGGAAAGAAGCTGACGTAATCACTGTCAAAGCCGTGGTGCTGCAAAAGTGATTTTAAAAAAATGAGCAGAGAAGACCAAAAAATAAAAACAAAAACACTATTCATTTTCAATAGTTTATACTTAAAATGAATGTCTACATTTTGCAACCACATAATTTCCCCTTTAAAAATGTCTGTTCTCTCAACAAACGTCTTGATGACTTAAGCTACATATCCATATTAGCAATAATTTTTAAAAAGAACTTTCTAAATAGATCTTAAATTTTAAAAAAAGCTTCCTCTTTGTCCTTTTTACTGAATTGGCCTTTAATTTGCCTTCAGGGATTTAAAAAGCCTCATCCTTTCCAATTAGTCCAATAAACCAGAAAACCAAGGCTCGAAGTGCGGAATCACAAGAAAACGGATGAGTTCAGAAAGTTAGCATGAGCCAGAGGACACCATTTTGGGTGAGCTTGAGCTCTGGCACTAAAAAAACTAAATAATTTGCTGCAATTAACTCGTAAATGCGAAGTAAAGTGTTTAAAAAGACTGAATTGAGCTATTACTGCTAAGTGGAGAAGAGTTTGAGCTTGCTCTTTGTCCTGATTGATGATCAACTACAATCGGCGGTTGGATGACCCTTTTCATCCTCATTTGGGAATAATTTTAATGATAATGTCAACTTCAAAAATTATCACAGAAATTTTGGCCTTCTTGAAAGACTAACGTGACCATATGTAGTCTCTCTGAGGACATTTGCATTTTATAATTCATTTAAATTCATAATTTAAAGAGTCAAGTCTCTCACAACCTCCGAAAGATCACAATGAACTGCACTGAGATTCATCACCACAGTTCTTGATGGAGATTATTCTTTCTGATGGTGCTGCAACACAATGTGCATTACAGTGTAGCATAAATGATAGATAGATAGATAGATAGATAGATAGATAGATAGATAGATAGATAGATCTACTTCTTCTCTCAAACAGGTGAAACATTGTCGTGCGGTCTATAAATCCTTGCACATAAAAATAGCTCTGCTGTAAGAATAGGCCTTTCTTCAGCAGCAGTCATGCTGTTTTCCACGCCGCTTTGCATGCTGGGATGGAAAGATGCATCATGACTTTAATGCGTGCTTGTCATATTTGCCTCAGAGTGTGATTGAATTTGACCTATTTTCATGCCTTCTTATACACATCATTCACTCTCATCTCACCCTGGAGAGGAAACACCTTGAGCGGTGATTGCTAAAAATAACCACATGGACATCTGGGGACGACACTCAAAAATGGATTTCCTCAAGAGGGTTTTCATCACTGAAAATCACTCAATAATGAAACCCAGCTTTTTATCTTCAATCAAAGATTTTAAAAAATAAAAATAAAAAAAAAGCTGGGCACACAGCAGATGGCATCGCTTGTAGCTGTCAAAAGGCTTGTTTTCTGTGAATGACTACGAAATAGAAAACGTCCATCTGGGTGTGAGCGGATGTACTGTAGCTGCTCTGTCCACTATTTTAAGAAATTATAGAAGTGTTGGTCAGAAATCTGTCAGGCCAATCACACTTTGAAATCACACTTTTGATTGTTTTCCAGCTGGAAAATGTCCTGCTTGCTTTTTCAGCGGCATCAAAGCTGGTCATGCAGAGACCTGTTGAATGAATCAGTGATTCTGATTGGAGAAGTATCACAGTGGCGCACAGTGGAGGGACTGTGGTGGAGTGTGTGTGTGTGCGTGTGCGTGTGGTATTTGCATGTCAGCCCCTATCTGTGGGCGGCTGAAGATGGCTATTCTTGTTCAAACTTTAAAGGTTGCAGAAGGGTAAAAACGTGGAGCAGCTTTTGTGCGGCTGACTCATTATCCTCGTCTGCGTGGTTTTGTGGCTGCTGTGACTGCGGTCGAGATTAACTTTTCCGGAGACGTCACAAAACTCTTTTGTCCTCTCGCTTTATTTAATGTCACATTACATACGTGTAGTCACAAAACAATCCACAGCGGTACAGCAGGGCAGACACAGAGAGACGTTCAAATGGCCGACTGTTTCATGCTAGCGTCAAACACTGTCTACACCGAATGACTAATCCTTCAGTTTAACCGCATGTGAAGTCTGGGAGATTCTATTCTCCTGACAGAGTAAGCAAACAACAATACATAAATAGTAGCCTAAAGACATCAATTCTAATGAAAAAGTAACAATCTTATGGTCCTCATGATTGCCTCCATCAGTGTTTGATATGCAAAGTACAGAAATCACTTTTACAGGTTGAAATATTTAAACATCACGTTGTATTTTGCTTAATTGTGCAGGAAGGGGAAAAGCCCACTGTGTAACTCGGAGCCAGCTGACTCAAGGTTTTGATCATTCTGCAAGTCACTGCAACACTACTGGAGGGATGAAACACCACTCTTCCAAAAGATATTCCCTCAGTTGGTGTTTGGATCGTGGCAGTGGAGAGCGCCTGTCTGTTTCAACTGTGTTGAGAGCTGGTGACTGCAAACGCAATGGTATGAGATTCACATCATTTTCATACTCGTCAAACCATTCGGTGACGCCTTGTGCTCCATGGTGGAACACGCCACTCCAATCGGGATAGAATGATCATTTGCAGTGACCCTTCCCTCTGAAGAGCAAGTGGACCCAAACCATCTCAGACCTGTACCGAGAACATGGCGAATGATATGATTATATCATTTTTTTCCACATCTCTGTAGACCAATGCCTGTAGTTTTGCACCACTGAACTGAACTCTCAAATGTGCAGTCATCTTCGTCATGAGGGGTTTATGCATTGCCACCCTGCTAGGCCTATAATATCCCTCTCTATGTAGCTGTGGATTGACTGTTCCTGCTGGGGTTAGAGTTGCTCTACTGGTTTTCCTTTCGTATCGTACAAATGCATGAGCCTCACGGCCATCAGTCGTCATCCACAATTTGTGACCCTATCTACTGAAGTCTTCTCCATAGATCCACATGCAGATGTTACATTAGTCACCGTTCCTGTTGAAACAATAGCCTGTTGAGCTGACCGAAACTCCTGCCTTCTGAACTTCCTCTTGCCATCTTGATAGAAAATCAAGATCACCTTGAGCTGCTCAGAATTTTTATACATCCCACAGAGCATGATTGGATCTTCTTTGCTTAATTGTACTATTCAGTGCATGATTGGACCTTCTTTGCTTAATTGTACTATTCAGTGCACCTATGTGGGAACCATCTGTAATCATTTCTCCACTCATTCATTCAGATTTTTCCTTTAAAGGCCCAGTATGTAGGAATTAGAGGCAGAAATGGAATATAACATTCATAATTATGTCTTGATTAGTGTATTATCACTTGAAACTAAGAATCGTGTTTTCGTTACCTCAGAATGAGCCCTTTATATTGACAGAGGTGGTGCATTTCATTACACCAACGTGCCTCCTCATCTTCATCACTCGCGTCTTTTCCATTGTGCCTTAGCTCCTCCCAGTGAGGATGTGAGAGTGATGTGAGGAGGCCGATACAGCTGTATCACCTGTCAAACCAATGGGTACACATGTCCACAGGACTCCTTATTTAGGAACAAGTATCTTAGATAGAAAGATAGACATAATGCGTAAATGTGTGTATAATTGTACTGTAAAATAAAATCAAAAAACTGCTGCTTTGATGCAGCAACTCTTTGCAGTTAAATGATCCTATATATTCTAATGCAATTTATCGAAGCGTATGGTGACAGCACATTATTTTGCATCTCATATAGCTCATCTCATATTTTCCTGAAGGAGCTGAGACATAGCTAGTCTACCTGAAACAAAGAAGAAGAAAAATTCCTTTTGGCTTATTAAGTAAATAATAAAGTTGCAGGAGAGAATCTTATGATTGATTCACGATTCAGTCATTTTATTTTATGAATGAATATGAACAGCTGCTGTTGGTTTTCCTGACATGCCGTATCCCGACTGTTAACTCTCTCATGAGATCAGCTGACCAATCAATAAAGACCTTCAATCAATCTAAAAGGTGCATTCTTCTTGAAGGTGCATTCAAGGGATTGGAATATTCTCCTTGATCATGGACAGGGAACAATTTCTGGATTACAGAAGGAGAGAGGAAGCAAGGAAGGATAAGTTAGCGTCGTGAAAAGCACCCCGGTACTCTTCCACAGAGTTTCTACGGTAGCCCAGAATGGACAAACCAAACACTGGCTCACGGGAGGCCTTTTGTGTTTTTTAGTGGCCACCATAGACGAAGGGTGTTTAGTTGGTTGCCATCTACAATCACACTGCCAGATGCCACTAAATCCTACACACTGGATCATTTGTTACCTGTTTGTAATTCTGCAAGTCGGGTGAGGCTACTTCAGTGTTTGTAGATTTGGAAGAATGACAGCATCACTCAGGAACATGGTTAAAAAAAGAAATGGCACCAAAGAAAATATGGCACACCAAGTAGACTCATAAAGAGCAATTCCTTTAGTATTAAAGGAAAAGTTTTGACATTTTGGGAAATGTGCTAGTGCGCTTTCTTGCTGAGAGTTGAGATGATTGACACCACTCTTACATCTGTACACTAAATATGAAGCCAGCCAGTAGTCGGCTAACTTAGCTTAGCACAACGACTGTAAACAGCTAGCCTGGCGCTGTCCAAAAGTAAACAAAATCTGCCGACTAGCACCTCTAAAGCTCACTGATGGACAACGCGGTTCTTGTTTCTTTAATCCATACACAAACCAACTCATTGCCAAACAGCTGAAACTCCACGAAGCTACTACTCAGAGCCAAGAAATAGTCCAGCAGAAAATGGCAATTTGTCTTCTTTTAAAAAACTCTTTTGTATAGATTAAACAAATAAGACAAACATGTCAATTAGTGAGTTTAACAGGTGCTGGTGGGCGGATATAACCAATGAGTAAATCACATATTGATGTCTTTGTGTATCATAACCAGGCTGGGTGGTGCTTCCTCCACCCTCCTCCCTCTCAGAGCCAGAGTAAGGACATTTTGAACAGAGTGAGACACTCTCAGCAGAAGCGCCTTCAGTCCGACTCTGTACTCTTTGCGGATCAGGCAGTAGAGCACTGGGTTAAGACAGCTATTTGCATGAGCTAAACACACAGTCAGGGGGAAAGCATAGGCCTGGGCATTGTAGAAGGCTTTACTGAAGGGCACCAAGTCAAATTTGATCAGCACCCCCCACAGGGTGAGAGCCTGGTTTGGCAGCCAGCAGACAAAAAAGGAGAGAACTACGATGGTGACGGAGCGGGTGACTTTGGAGCGGCGGCGTTGGCGTCCCCTCTCATACTCTGACCTCTCCGTGACAGTACTGCTGATCATGCTGCCTACGATGCGCCGGCTCAGAATGAACCTCAGGAGGAGGAGGTAGCACACAGAAATGACAATCAAGGGAACTACAAATCCCAGGAGGACCTTCTGCATCTGATAGAGTCCAAGCAGGACTTGAGGATCCCAGTGGTCTGAGTCAGAGTCAGAAAAGCGCACTAAGCACAGCTCGTCATCTGTTGACACCTGTAAACAAAGCAACAACAACAACTGTGTAAGAGGGTGCTTACCAAAAAGAGATACTGTAAGCAAATCAAATAAGGGATGGCAATACAGTCTCGGTTCAACGAACCTGAACTGTGGTGGAGTAAAAAGCATGAGGCAGCGTAGCCACCAGTGACACCATCCAAATGGCTAAACTGGCCCATTTGGCATGAGCAGTGGCAATCCTAGGGTTGTCCATCTTCAGAGAGGTAACCAGGGAGCGGTAGCGGGTCACGCTCATGGCAGTGAGGAAGAAGACGCTGGCATACATGTTCAGGGTGGTGACTGAACTCACAATCTTGCACATGACTCGGCCAAAGGGCCAGCGGAAGTCCAGCACTGTGTCCACGGCCCAGAAGGGCAAAGTGAGGACAAACTGGAGGTCCGTGAGTGCCAGGCTCATCACGAAGCAATCGATGGAAGAGTGGTGTTGGCCCCGGCGGTGGGAGTGGAGCAGGAAGAGCGCCAGGAGGTTACCCACAAGCCCCAGGACGCACACCACCAGGTAGACCAGGGCAATGAGAATTCGCACCTGTTAAAAACATGTAATGATGTTTTTGTGTTTTGTGGTGAACAGGATTCATCTTGGACAAAAGTGCATGGGTGCATGGGTTTTAAAAGTCAAAACACAACAACTCAAAAGCATTTTCTTTCAGCATATGTTGAGGTGACTAATGCAAAATGGCTGTCTTGGCAGAAACATTTATTTATTTAACAGCTTTAAAGGCAAATCCTTCAATGCACCTACTGCCAGGTTTGCGGTGTCTCCGTGCAGGTCCAGCGAGGACTCCTTGGAGAGGATGTGAAGCCAGCAGTTCAGTGAAAGGTTGAAAGCAGCCAGGTTTGATGCTGCTCCTGCGGTGCTGTCAAGTTTGAAGATTTCGTGCTCGTCCTCCTCGCACACGCTCAGAGCGCTCAGGGGTCCAGATGAGGCGCTGCTGTTGCTCTGCATGATTCTGCAGAGGAGGAAAACAAAAAAGGCGACTTTCTTTTTTTTAAAAAAAAACCAATTCCTCCTCTTTCAGGCTAACTTCCAGAGTGTGGGTGCGCAGACGTGGAGGCAGAAATCATCGTCCTCGTCCTGTATTTAAAGTCTCAGCGGGAGAACAGAGTTGCATGATTCAACCGAGTGATTTTCTAAACTTAAACGCGTCTCTGCTCGCATGTTGCTGTCTTTAGATTGCGGGGAAAAATAACATGTGAGACCAAAAAAAGCTGATAAATCCTTCTCAACCTAACTGGTAGCGTTCAGACTGAAATGTGTAGTGATGCAGCCGCCTCTTCTTACACTGATGCTGACAGCAGCCTGGAACTGGACGCTTTTATACTCGCCGAGTCTCTCCTCCGCCGGTCGATGGCGCACCCCCTGGGCGCGCACACCAAGGCTCCAATATGCAGTGAGAGTATTTCGGTGCGATTATTGCAGCAGATATAGGGCAGGAATGAAGCTCCACTAACTACAGTTCTGGGTTTAAACTTTCCATATCCATTAAAAGATCGATTTGTAAATGTTTGCATCTGTGCAACCGATGATTAATGGGTAAGGCCGTTTTTCTGCTTTATTTAAATTAAAACTGTGTCGCATGTCATCTCAGGTCACTAATACAGTATTTATAAGCTTGCTTTTCATTGTTTGCATTTGTTTCTTCTTTTTTTTGTTGATAGATCCTGCTAATCACGGCCTCTGATGTTACGTCCAAATATCACCTTTAATGTTCCTGCACATGATGTGAGGGTAAATTATACATGATGGTATTTTCAGAAAGGTTTCAATTATCACTCATGGGTATGTTCACATGATGCACATTAGAGGAATGATAAATTCGATTTTCACACACAGCTTTCAGTGAGGGAGCCAGGGTGAGATGTGTTTGTGCGTTTTTTTTGCATTTGCATTTCTTATAGGTCACTGTGGGTATTTACACAATGCCTTGGCTTTGGCCAGGCGTGTGTGTGTGCAGTAAAGGAAGAGATGCAGGGTAGAAAAGGAAAGATTCAGTCAAAGTCATTTTTGTTGCTTGGACAAGCCTGTGACTTATCAAAGAGTTTGCACACGTTTTCCTCTGCACAGGGGATTTGTAGAGTTTGTCAAACTGTGGAAAGAGACATCTTGCCCCAAAGCAAACTGCCTCATCTGTTTGCCAAAAGTGACATTGAATAAGTGATCTTCTCCTCTAAATCGCTGCATAGAGGACTGTTTTAGCCCATTTGTTGTGATCGCTGCTCGACGTCCGGTCTAATAAGGAATAACTTCAAATGAAAACAACACTAATTTGCTGACAGTTTTGGGTGAAGTTTCATCGTCCACAAAACATCTCTGGAGCTTCACAGCGAAACAGCATTCTCCTAAACAACTGAAGAAAAAAGTCTTCCAAAAAAATCTTTCCAAATCAATTTGGAAGCTCAGGACTTCCAGAGACTTGGAGTATGGATATGGATTAATTTCATGTTTTGTTTTATTTTTTCAGTTGTTCTACATTTTAAAACAAGTCCCCAGTTTCTTCAGTTGGAGAATGCTTGCCGTGAAGCTCCAGAAATGTTTTCATTCATTCATTTACCATGGGGGTGAATATAAAATGACTGGATTAAAATTTTTGGAGTGAATTGATCCTTTGTGATGCCACTCATTCGTATTTGTTTAAAGCTTTCCAAGACAACTTTAAGATGTCCAATTTCATTTGCATCAGATGTCATTGTTTTTCTCAGCACTGTCAAATCAAAGCAACAGGGAGATACTGACATTGATCATCAGAGCATTAGATCAGAGTTATTTGAATTTACATTCTGAACATCTCCCTCCGCATTGCTGCAAAGCATAAAATATAGCAGCAGTGAAATAAAGCTCTTCATACAGGCGATGTATTCCACAAAGGAAGAAAACAATAATTAAATATCTCAAATATCCTCCATGTCCAGAATTTTCTTAGTAACACTTTTACCAATATGTTATACACTGCTACTACCATTTAATCAGAATAATAAGATATGTGCCTCATAGTGACACTCCCCAAAATCCTCCAAATGTTTATCATCATTAAGGCGACAAAATCTGTAAGTTTCCCGGCTCACAGAATTAAATATTTTTCACAGACTCATCTTGCAAGAAAATCTGAGTGAACGATCTTCCCCTCCTGTGAAATGTTTTGCCCGTCAGGTCTCCCGTGCTCAACTCTGACATGACTGATATTCTGATATTCAGAAGTTTCTACCTACATGTGTAATTCTCTCTCTCACAGCACAGCAACACTCTGCTTAAAGCAGCCTGATCAATAAATAATTTTCTGACTCCCATTGTGGATATTGTACTCTTGGTTTGGGTTTGCTGAAATCATTCGGCTTTTAAATGGCAAAGTTTTGTCCTCCTCTTCAGTTCTTGTAACAGCTGGAACAAACAGCACTCGGAGAGAATTGTGTAAATAACACCTATTTGGCAAACAGAGCTGCAGCCTGTATTTTATAACCACTGAGGCGCACATTTACTCAACAGAACCCCAGACCCACCAAATAGGATATGTTTGGCCAAACTGTGGATCATTTTCAGAGCATTAAATAAAATCATATTTTAGTGATTAATTAATACTTCAATACTTTTAAACGCCACACATTATGATCTTGTGCCAGGTATCAAAACCTGAATACTAAATTAATTTCATTTTATTTAAATGTATTTAGTTTTTAGACATGCTAGCTTGTTCAGTCGGCCAAACATTTTGGTCCAGACTGAAAATCTCAACAACTATTGGATGGATTGCCATGAAATTTGTTACAGACTCACAGAGAATAAAGTTTACTGATGTTAGTAATCCCCTGACTTTTCCTCTAGTGAGTGAAACTTCTAAACTATTGGATGGATACATACATACATTTATTTCCCCCTCATGATATAATAATTTTGAGGATTTGATTTATGATTTATGACAAAATACCTGATAAACTAATCCCATCAGCCTCAGCTGCAGCATGTTAATGCACTGAAGAAAGATAAGCATTATAGGACCTGCTAAACATCAGCATTGTCCACGTGAGCATGTTCGCATACTGATTTTAGCATTTAACTTAAAGCACTGCTGCCTAGTTACAGCCTTAAATAGCTGCTAGCATGGCTGCAGATTCTTAGTCTTGTTTGCCTATTCAAGCTAAAACATTATTAGAATCAGCTTATCAGAATCCAACCAGTGTATGTGTGTAATTGTAGAATTTGAACTCTTATTCATGTCATACCATAAATAAAAAATAAAACATGATCAAGAACATATTTTTTAAAGCTTTATTAGGTAGTTTTATTGGCAGGATATCTCTCTTCTTTGCAGGAAAGCCCTGATCACATTCACACAATTATGCACATTCACAGCACCTTGAAGCTGCCCAGTCTGATCTGCTGGCTACTGAGCAGCTCCACTGGAACGGTTGTAGTTAACGGGTGTAGCCTTGCTCAAGGGCACCTCAGCGGTGGTAATGAGGGAAGGGCAATCACTGTTTTTCACTTTCCCCACTCAGTTTTATCCTGCGGACCTTGTGACCTGTGACTTTCCTGTCACAAGCTTGCTTCTCTTCTGCCTGGTGCCATGACCTCATAGTCCTCACAGTTAGCTATAGCCTACAGCCCTGTCTGCAAACTGTATTCATGTAATACTTCAACACATACAATCTAAAGAGCATCTTGTGGGACTGACCTCTGGTGAGTTCAGTTTTACAGCGAGCAGCGGCTGCTTGTTTTAAAAAACAAATCCACATTGACCTTGATGTTGCCTTCAGTCTTTGGCTGTGAAGGCATCGAGTTAATCATACCGTAAATAATACACTACATGTACTGTATGTGTGTGTGGGTGAATATGGACACGGATGAAGCATTGTTGCCTCTTTGCTTTGTGTTTTGAAACATTTTATCATGGATTTCCAGCTAAGATCCTGTAAAATAGATGAGCCGTCTGAATTATGATGTATGATGGACAGGAGCAGAGATGAGCGGATGGATTTCTTCTGAAAAGAACATTATGTGAGGCTCTGCAGCAGCAAAACAGAGACAAAGATTAACGGTGAAGTGTTTAATGAATGGACTCCGTATATAAAAACAGATGGCAGTTTCAGTCGTTAACCCTCACATGCAGTAGATAGCAGCGTGGTTTTCTTGACCCCACTTCACAAAGCTACATGACCAGTCAATAATTACATTTCCACAAAATAACAACAACAAAGACTTTTGCTCTAAATCTGAGACATGAACTCTATATTTAAAAAACTGAAGCCCACATTTCCATATTGACACTTGGCGTGAAAGTGAAGCTTATTAAAAGTTTTTAGTGGAGTGAAAAGTCATCCAGCAACTTTTGCTTGTAAAGAAAAAAAAATCTTTTACCTAGCTGTTTGTGGGTTGGAGTGGATGGTAAACACACCATAACACCTGACCCAGTCTGTGCAGTGAGAACCAGACACTGAAAAGCAATCAAACTGCTCATTTGGATGCTGTGCTTGCAAGCAAGCAAATGGGAAGTCTACTGTGGGGAGATCTGTTCAGGGTCAGAGCTTCTCCGTCAGGCTGTCTTCAAATCCCCTGGAGTCGGAGAGGAGAGGAAGGGGGGAGACATCTCGTACTTCATCCATTGACTGCAGGGAGCGGGATGGCACTGGGGGATAGAGTCATGGGGGAAGAGGAGTGAGTGAGTGTGTGTGTGTGTGTGTGTGTGTGTGTGTGTGTGTGTGTGTGTGTGTGTGTGTGTGTGTGTGTGTG
>JBBPCS010000393.1:7987448-8002678 GCA_037974645.1 Hollardia meadi | reverse complement strand
GAGAGAGAGAGAGAGAGAGAGAGAGAGAGAGAGAGAGAGAGAGAGAGAGAGAGAGAGAGAGAGAGAGAGAGAGATCAGGTCCAACATACGCAGCAGCCGGTTGATAAAGTTGCGGGGCTGTGGCCTTTACTGCGCGACCCCTTGCCTTACCGTGACGTTCATGGCAAAGCCTTTAATATCAAGCTGCTTCTGTCGCATGACTGCGGAAATGTGGTTTAAGGAGGGCACCTTGTCCTAAACGAGACTGCAAATATCATTTCATAGACACATAAGCTCTGCTGGATGTAACAGGCGACAAAATATAGGTGGGGATGCTGATTATCCTGTTCTTCCACTTTCTTAGGGTTTTTTTTTGCAACGTGTCAACTCCTGCATATTTTCACCAACCATTCAGCTATAATTTTTTTTTTTTTTTTTTTAATCGCTCATTATGGACATTTGTGCTCGTGTTTTTCTTTTTTCTACCTTTTCTATTTTTTAAGATATTAAGATTTTTTTTTTTTTTTTACAATTGAAGTAGAAGAATCTTCCAATCCTCTTCGAACCCACTCCACTTTGAAATACTATACCTCAACATACCTGCAGCTACAGACGTCACTCAAACTTTAAAATTGGTCATTGAGACCTTGAACTGATAAACTGGTAATCAGCTTTCAGTTTTATGCTTTTTTTTCTCCATCCCGTTTCTGAGTTTATAAAAGGAGCGTGCGCGGAATATTTGGAGTGCGTGTGATGAGAATGTGAAGAGAAACAGGCGCACCAGCAACTTCGGTCCGGTTCCAGCCAAATGTTTAACTTTAATCCACACAATTAATAAAGTATGTATCTGTTCAGCAACCTCTAAGTATGCTCACAACAATTTCAACGACCCAGCCTACAGTTTTTCTTTGTGGCTGCCTTGTTCGAGAGGTGTTATTCCTCTGTTCTAATTGGTGGATTGATTTTAAGTTTTTGCCGGTTGAAACCTGTCCTCTGTGACTCTGTGATGCAACTACTTTTACAGTTAAGGCCTCTGACCCTTTGACAGTTAAGGAATTTAAACCCCTCCTCTTAGTTCTCCTCTCCCCTTAGGTGCTTTTCACTATGCTAATGTGTCTCCTCGGGTACATCCCAATTCCCGTAAATCGCATCCTTGTTTCCGTCACTCGCGTCTTAGCTCCTCCCACAGAGAAGATGAGAGGCGAGGACGTCCTAGTCCCTCCCAGCTGTGATACGAGAGCAGGAGGCAAGGAGGAGACACAAGGAGAAAGGAGTGGAGGCAACAGGCTTTTAACAAAATGGGACATCCTCACTCTGGAGCCGCCATTTTAAAAGGACAGCAGTGGCACAGATTCATCATCTGTCCAATTTGTTTTCTTAAAGCCTATCACTGTATTTTATGATCTCTGCCAGATAACAGTGTACACGACAACTTGTATTTGGGTCTACGTTTAATTTGTATCATATCAAGGTGAAATGTGGCTAGAACAGCACCTTACGAGGCACTACACAAACGGTGAAGAGCAGAAAGTTTGATTTGATCATCTTAAATGACGGATACAACCTTTGATACAAAAATAAATACATCTATAGAGTCCTGCTCCTGCCCACGATTCTTATTGGCTACTTCAGCTGTATGTCACGCCTCTTTAACATCTCAGGATATGCCTCAAAGGATACACCTGTGCATCCTCGCTCACAGCTCCTCTTTCAACATGACTCGCTGAGATCCGGGTCACAGGCAGGAGGGCGGAGGTCTCTCTCCCTCTCTCCCAGTACAATACATTTTACATTTATGACTCTTCTTGGAATTCATGTCACATATCTGTATTTGAGCAAATGCTTTGAACATTTTATTTTATTTTACTTTCCACATTCCCACTGTGTTTTCACCAGGAAACGCACTTTTTCTAGTATTATAGGTCTATAACTGTACGTCACCGACATAGAGAGGTGCAGTGCATTTCATTTTAACGCTTAGTCAATGGTAGTAAATTTATAATAAATTGGTAACAGTTAAAATGGCTTAATGACTTAATTGTCTAAAAAAAAGGTATTTTTATTAATGGCTTTTTATTCCTGAGTTGTAGGCCTTTACTTGTATCTTATTTGTGATCTTTGTGGATTATCCCTGAAACCTTCCCTGAACTAATAACTTAAACATTAAAATTAGGGCAGACTGAGTGCTTCTTATTGGTCTGTCACGGGTTAAATTATACTTGTTCCATGGGCATTTCATCCTAATATCAAGAATTTAAGGTGAATTTAACGTATGAAATTAAGACATTTTGCTCCCTTGTGATTGTGAAAAAGGCATAGCTCGGGCCATTCAGCTGCTACATGAGTAGTGACTCAGTAATTCCTGATCTGTTGCTTGGTAAATCTTCATGTGGTGCCCACATTCCCGTCTCCTAGTCAGTCCGATGGATTCAGTTTCCAACGTGTCTTTCTTTTTATAACTCCACTTGGAATTAGATCTGGTAGTGGACATCAATAAACAGATGCATGTGATGAATAAAATGAACCTCTGCTGGTTGTAAATGGATGAATGTAACCTCCAATCTCCCGCACCTCCAATCCAACACCAGGTGAACTTCACGGTGGATCAGATCCGGGCCATCATGGACAAGAAGTCCAACATCAGGAACATGTCTGTGATTGCCCACGTGGATCATGGGAAGTCCACTCTGACCGACTCGCTGGTGTCCAAAGCGGGGATCATTGCTTCGTCCCGTGCCGGAGAGACCCGCTTCACAGACACTCGCAAAGATGAGCAGGAGCGCTGCATCACCATCAAATCAACGTATGTATGTGATGCAGAGAAGTCGATAATCATTTGGGCCTTATTCGATTACAGTAAACATTCATCACCAAGTAAGCAACAAATATGGGATGAGGCACATGCTCAGGTATTATTAGTTTAACCCATCAAAACTCAGCTAATCTGATCAGATTGACAACATAAAGTGACAACCCCCACAACTGTCATCAGATTTCAGATTTTGTTTCAGGTTCCAGGCAAAGCAATATTTACAGTAATTAAATATAAATGTGTGTCATTTAGTTCAAGTTATGCCATCATATCAGACCATGAGACCAAGTTTCACTATTTTTATGTGAGTAAGAATATGTGTTAATTTAAGATTTACAGTTATACTAAAAAGAAAAACTTGTCCAGCAGTATGAGGTCTGAACAAAAATTAGTCAATAGAATTATACTCATTTATTTGAAAACATATCTCAGCGATATATTTGTAAAGTCAGAACATCGGACTTATTATAGCCAGTCCCTTCTTTATTGTTATTTTCTTTTAGTTCTTTTAATTAAATGTCACGTTTAAAGATGTGTGATGGAGACATTTTAATTTTCTGATTTCAGTAAATGCACCAGCACTGACACTGATTCACATAAGCTAAATATTAGATAAAATTCCAGTTGAGCCAGTGTGTAGCATTAGAACTGGAAGGTCTTTATCCAGCACGTCTGCCTCGTCTGAATCCAGTGTTGTGAAGACTCTTTATCCATACTGTATTTTTTACAGATTTATTTTAACGATGACGTGGTAGTGGGAGGCGAACAGTGAACATGTCCTTATCCTTTTCCCGTTCCCTCTCTGATATTCAGGGCTATCTCTATGTACTACGAGCTCGGAGATTACGACCTGGCGTTTATCAAACAGAGTAAAGACGGAAACGGATTCCTCATCAACCTGATTGATTCTCCAGGTCATGTCGACTTCTCTTCTGAGGTCACTGCTGCCCTCAGGGTAACTGATGGAGCCCTGGTGGTGGTGGACTGTGTCTCAGGTGATTACGTAATGGCCGACACTCTTGTTTCTCCCCATCCTACACATTCTCTCTTTCCACCCAGGTTCACCTCTGTGTTCCCTTTGGCAGGTGTGTGTGTGCAGACCGAGACCGTACTGCGGCAGGCCATCGCTGAGTGCATCAAGCCGATTCTGATGATGAACAAGATGGACCGGGCCCTACTCGAGCTGCAGCTGGAGCCAGATGATCTCTTCCGAACCTTTCAGCGAATCGTGGAGAATGTCAACGTCATCATCTCCACCTATGGAGTGGCTGAAGGGGGACCCATGGGAAACATCTTGGTGAGGCTGATGCTCGAACGCCACCCAGACACAAAAACATGCTAAAATGGCTGGGATATGTTTCAAAGAATACTGCATTTCCCCCTCCCCCCCCTCAGATTGATCCCATACTTGGCACAGTTGGGTTTGGCTCTGGCCTGCATGGCTGGGCTTTCACCCTGAAGCAGTTTGCTGAGATGTATGTGGCTAAGTTCACGAAAGGAGCTGCTCAGCTGGAACCAGCAGTGAGGTGTAAGAAAGTGGAGGAAATGATGAATAAACTGTGGGGAGACAGGTAAACATGATGTTCAAAATTATGTGCAAAACCACTGCAAAAGATTTCCAGCTGGTGTTAAGTTGCTCTTTGAAAATGTTCTTGAACACACCAAACAATTTATAATTTTTAACTGGTATATTTTGCACCATTAAAACAGCATAATGAGCTACATGTCAATCATTTGTGTGCCATGATATAATGCAATCATTTATATGCACAGATATTTTGACCCAAAGGCCGGCAAGTTCAGTAAGACTGCCGTTGGTCCTGATGGCCAGAATCTGCCCCGCACCTTCTGCCAGCTCGTTCTGGACCCCATCTTTAAGGTGAATTGAGAATAAAAGGGACATAAACCTACAATTTGTCTGTTTAGGTCAGGACTTAATTTTTCTGACGACTGTATCATTAAAATGTATTTATAGTGCCTGCATGTAGGATTTGAACATTTGCCTTGGCACGTTCTAGTGGCAGCACCAACACACACACAAATGGGCTGAAAACAACACACAGACTGCACCCAAAGCTTTTAAGGGCTTGAGTTTGAGTTCTTTTTGCCCCCCTTTCGCTGCCCTTTAAGGTGTTTGATGCCATCATGAACTTCAAGAAGGACAAGACAGCCAAACTAATCGAGAAGCTGGACATCAAATTAGACTTGGAGGACAAGGAGAAAGAGGGGAAGCCCCTGCTGAAGGCTGTGATGCGTCGCTGGCTGCCTGCCGGCGATGCCCTGCTCCAGATGATCACCATCCACTTGCCCTCCCCCGTCACTGCACAGAAATACCGCTGTGATATGCTTTATGAAGGGCCAATGGACGACGAGGCTGCCATGGGTCAGTGGAACATTTTCACTGCACCACACACCTTCACCTTTCTGGAGCATTTTCAAGATAAAATAATCACCGAATTTGTAAGCTTTATTTTGACCACACTGTACTCACTGTCTAGACTACTATTACTTACCAACTGTGCCATATTCTCAGGTATTAAGAACTGCGATCCTAAGGCTCCTCTGATGATGTACATTTCCAAGATGGTCCCAACCAACGACAAGGGTCGTTTCTACGCCTTTGGTCGTGTGTTCTCCGGCTGCGTGTCCACCGGCCTGAAGGTGCGCATCATGGGGCCAAATTTCATCCTGGGCAAGAAGGAGGACCTTTACGTTAAACCCATCCAGAGGTGAGCATGTTTATATATAAACGGAGGCCTGAGATGATAAGAAACAAAAGAACATGGACTCTGAACTCATGATTCTCTTCTCGCTCTTGTTTTCATGTATTTATTGGAAATTTTTTATAACCATGGCCTACCTTCTCTCCATCCAGGACCGTTCTGATGATGGGCCGGTATGTGGAGCCTATTGAAGATGTCCCCTGTGGCAACATCGTGGGTCTCGTTGGAGTAGACCAGTTCCTGGTTAAGACGGGGACCATTACCACCTATGAACAGGTACCTTATTGCCTTTTTTGTAGTTCAAATACCAGTGCACCAAACAGTGAATGATGAGTTATTTATACCGAGTTATTGATTTCTGTTGGCTTAATTCTTCCCGTTACAACAACACAAAAAGAACAAGTCTTTTTGCTTGGGGGCTCTGTCCGCAGGCACACAACTTGAGGGTGATGAAGTTCAGTGTGAGCCCTGTGGTGAGGGTTGCCGTGGAGGCCAAGAACCCATCTGAACTGCCTAAACTGGTGGAGGGCCTGAAGCGTCTGTCGAAGTCTGACCCCATGGTGCAGTGCATCATCGAGGAGTCCGGGGAGCACATCGTCGCTGGAGCGGGAGAGCTGCACCTGGAGATCTGCCTGAAGGACCTGGAGGAGGACCACGCCGGCATTCCTCTGAAGGTGAAGAGCAGAGATCTTTCAATAAGATGCTGGCTGGGTGCAGGATGAACCTCAGTTGAAAAGCTGAAATAAACAGAAACTAGGAATGAGGATTTATTTAAAATCAGACTGTCAGAGATTGATGGTGGTGAACCCCTACAAACAGGATGAGAGCCAATCAGACTGGCACTGCCACTAGTGTCCATAAACATAACAAAATATTTCCACAACTCTCACCAAACATGTAGCAGGATGATAGACAACAAAGGCAGTCTACCTTTAAAACATCTATTTACAATTAACCTTACCAATATTTAAATGTACATAATACAAATCAACAGTTGTCTAATGCAGACCAAATAAAAGCACAACATAACAAAAATAAACATCTTGTATTAGGCTACTTTGTCACACTTTATACTAATGTTCATGTGTGTGTCTTTTCACCTTAGAGAGGGAGATGCCTTCCAGCTCCCTCACACAGACAAAACAGTTTGTTGAAGTGAAAAATACAGGTGCACAAAACTCGTCTAAAGGGAATGGAGTTTTTAAAAAAAACTGAATTATTTTTTATTACCTTATTATTCTCTTTCCTCCTTAATCTCTTTCCAGAAATCAGACCCAGTCGTGTCTTACAGAGAGACAGTAACAAACGTATCAAGCCAGACGTGTTTGTCCAAGTCCCCCAACAAGCACAATCGTCTCTTTATGAAGTCCCGTCCCTTCCCCGACGGCCTGGCTGAAGACATCGATAAGGGGAGCGTCAGCGCTCGGCAAGAGATCAAGGTTCGATCACGTTACCTTGCAGACACGTATAACTGGGACGTGACAGAAGCCAAGAAGATCTGGTGCTTTGGTCCAGAAGGAAACGGGCCTAACCTGCTGGTAGATGTGACAAAGGGGGTTCAGTACCTCAACGAGATCAAGGACAGCGTGGTGGCCGGGTTCCAGTGGGCGACTAAAGAGGTGAGCAGCAGTTACCTGACCGCAAATACATTTTAAAGTAGTATTTCTGTTTTGATTGCCGTTCAGATTATTTGATACACATTTGTATCTCTTGTCTTCATCCTGTAGGGTGCTCTCTGTGAGGAGAATATGCGGGGAGTTCGCTTCGACATTCATGATGTGACGCTGCACACTGACGCCATCCACCGTGGTGGAGGCCAGATTATTCCCACAGCTCGTAGGGTCCTGTACGCCTGCCAGCTCACTGCTCAGCCAGGACTCATGGAGCCTGTATACCTGGTGGAGATACAGGTATGTGTGGAGGCTATTACCTAAACCATTAAAACAAGACAGTGAAGTGTGACTTAAGGCCGGGGGAAAAACTACAACAGGAGAAGAAAACGCCACCATTTTGATTGTAAAATTTACGGGAATTACCTCAAGCTTTCTAATTTTTCTTTTACAACTGTACCGTCTTGGGATTTTATTACCTCCATACCACTTCATTCATTCATTCATTCATTATCAGCATTATGCTTGACAACTCTAATGATGCCAGTTCACAGCACGTGTCACTTGCTGTGCCTCTTGTCCATGCAGTGCCCAGAAGACGTGGTTGGTGGGATCTATGCCGTGTTGAACAAGAGACGAGGTCACGTGTTTGAAACATCCCAAATGATGGGCACTCCCATGTTTTTGGTGAAGGCCTTCCTCCCTGTCAACGAGTCTTTTGGTAGGTTTTATGTGATAAAAATTGTAGGAATCTTTTAGATATGCTTATCCAAATGTTTTCAATGCAGCATGCAGAATGCAGAATAAATAAAGCAAATTATTCATTTAGACTTGGTAAGTAATTTTAGAGGGTGAAGGAGAGATTCTAGAAAGGTCTCATGATTCAATTGGATCTCAATTGGATCTGGTGCATCTTTACACGAAGATTCCTACCAGTGTTTTTAATTTATAAATGCTTAAATAATTATGAGAAGCTCCTCTGACAGCTCAGCTATACAGATCTTTAAAGGAATGGCTGAGAATTAGAGGATATCTATAGTACTGAACTACTTGAAGGGGAATTCCGGTATTTTTAAAACTGGGCCTTATGTTTATAAATTTTGACATGTAAATGTTTCATACTTACCAAAGGTCTTGGAATTGGTCCAGTAAATAGTCTCAGCCAATAGCCGCGACACGACTGCAGTGGCTGCAACGTAATCCAGTTACGTCCAGTGAAAGTGCTTTTTTTTAACCACTCACAGGCTGAGATTGTTACTCTAAGTGTCTGAAAACATTACGGAAAAGATCCGACAGCGATAGTCCTCATTGTTCGAGTAAAATCCTCTTTGTTTAACTGGAAGCACAAGTCTCGTCCCCTTTAATGAAAGGTTAAAAATATGTTTACTAAGTCCATTCTGATATACATTTTTATAGATTAACATTAGGATGGGGGTCACAGGGGATTAGACATTAATATCCTATTCTTTATTCCCCTCAGGGTTCACAGCTGACCTGCGCAGCCACACTGCAGGCAAGGCCTTTCCTCAGTGTGTGTTTGACCACTGGCAGATTCTGAAGGGAGACCCCTGGGACCCCACGACAGATCCCTACAAGATTGTCACTGGCATTAGGAAACGTAAAGGCCTGAGAGAAGGCATTCCTCCCCTTGACAACTACTTGGACAAACTGTAAACACTGACAATAAAATACCAAATCAGTCTCTAAACCTTACGCCACGGGCACTTTATGATCTTTGCACAGGCTTAAAGACACATTGCACAGATATTTTTTTTGCAAAAGCTTAAGCTTTTGTTGTCGGCTAGTAGAAGCAGCAATGCTTTTTTTCATTTCACAGCTACGATACACCAAGTGCCTAGGGTGAGGGTTTTGGGGAACATTTGGATTAAAGCATCTCTCATGTCTTCTATTCCTCCACATCACCCCCCCACTCGTCATCTGTCAGGATGGGCTGTACAGTGCACTGTGATACTGCTGCAATAATGCATAGCCTATTTAATCATGGCCAGATAAAACCATGGAAAACACAATAGTGTTACAGAAGGACTCCCTGAATTTGATCTCTGTTCAGTGGATGTAATTAATAAAAACCTTTAGCTCATGATGAAAATGTGACTGTTCTTTTCCTCTAGTGGGTTTAACTCTCTACCTACCAGCATATTTAATATACAGGACTATCGGCTAGGGTCCGCAGGGACCCCGAGAATAAACTATAGTACGAAACCACCATCACCACAAAATGTGAATTTATTTCTTCTTAAAACATGACTAGTTATGTAATAATGTCTGATATTATAGAAATATCCTACTTTTCCTAGGATTTTCCGATAAAAAAGATATTCTAGGATAGTTACAGTAACTTTGCATATTGTGTAAAATGAAAATATATACTTTTTAAATACAACTTGCAGCTTTAATGCCATTAAATATTTGCAAGGTTAAATGTAATTCAAATTTAGATTTTTCAATTTATACATAACGTAAAATGATGTTTAAAGTCTAGAGGCAGTTATTTCACACAATTGGGCTCCTGCTGTGCCCAGGGTATACAGGCATGAGACAGGATGAGCCATCATTTGCTGACATTTAATTTGGTAGCCATAAAACATTTAATTATGAAATTATGAATTGTATTTCTGACTCTGAACACTATCTTACCTGAAGAACAGGAAGTACTGTGGACAGAGCACATGAGGAAATCTGTGTGTCTACTTCAAAATGACTAACAAGAGTGCCCCCACCTACCCTGATAGTGTGTGTGATACCTTCAATTAAGACCCATGGCAAACATGAACTGTATCTTTGTATCTCAGCTCAGTTTTATATATCAATATAAATGCACCAATAGAAAACCTCTTTTGTTTTCAATAAAGACGTATTTAGACCACTAAATCTTGCACTAATTAGAAAACTGTAAATGAGCATATTACTTTAGATGTCTTTCATTCTCTCCAGTTGTTTGTTTTATTGTTTGATTAATATTACTGCTAATTTTACAAGACATTCTGTTCTCAGTATTGTGCTTTAGGTATAGTCTATAACATAACTCCTGTTAATTAGTAATCTTTGGATGTGCTGGTAGGCGGACTTTGTTTCCGTTGGACAGACAGGCGGTCTCTCCACTTCCGATCTGTATGCTAAGCTAAGCTAACCAGCTGCTAAATTCACCAAGCCTTAGCCTATATTTAACTGACAGACATAAGAGTGCATAGACCTTCTCATCTCACACTAACTCTCCAGGTGTCACTCCTGGCTCTCCTTTTTCCGAAGAAACAAGCACCATAAAACATTTTCTTCACTCTTTAATCAATAGTTATTTCAAGTTACATATATAATGTTAATAAATGCCACTTTAATATACAACTCTTTAACTTCCTCACCAAGGAGCTCTTCCACTCACACTTCTTAAAACAAAGCTAAAAAGAAACATCAGAAGAGTTAGTGTGCATCCATAGAACAACCAAATGAACATATGCAAGGCCGAGAAGTGCAAGGTATCTTGGGTATAGGCAACTACCAAGCAAAGACACAAGATATCACAGATTGTACTGTATGTAGAAACCTGAAAATTGCGTACCATAATAATGTTATTAAGATTAATATGAAGTTTGGTTCCAATTTGCCAAGAGTTCATAAAGCCTTTGAGGTTTATGGAAGTTGCTGATGTGGAATTGAGTGAAATGCTGGTCTGTACCAAACAGTGATGAGGAATTTGTCTTGGCAAATTTAATAAACTGTACATTCATATAGTTGCAACTCTCCTTTGCACTAATGCTGTGGAGTAAAGGAAGGGCAATTGTACAGCTTAAAAAGACTTCAGTGTCAAGCTTTATGCTGTCAATCCACAGCAGTGACACTGATTCTGTGAATAATCTGAGAGGCTCCTCCCACCCTCATTTGTGGAGTCTGTTATAGTCATGTCTAATTCAGATTCTGGCACCACTAGAACGCAAGGGGATAAAGGAAGCGAGAGACAGCAGCTCAAATGAGAAGCTACGCCCCATGTAGTGACCTACATCGTTTTACGGCCTACTGTATGCGGTCAACAGTAGTGTACTATATGGGGGAAGTATGATGTCTGAGAGATTAGTCCCCAGTATGGCTGCTGAGGTGTGGCCCCGCGCTGGTGTCAGGTTGTCACATTTGATGGAAGATTGTTGCTTTGTCAGAGGTGACTATGTGTAGAAGATGACCTCGGGAATCTGTCCGTCCTCTACAGAAGTGCCGTTGTTGTTGCCCGCTGCGTAGCAGAAGGTGAAACACGTCTTTGTGCCAGTGGATGATGACTCGTGTGTTACCTTTCGCATTCCTTTGGTACCATAGTGAGAGTCTGGACCCTGTAAGACAGAGATCATGACTTACTATGTGACAAACAGTACGCTGCTGAAGCCAACCCTGCATAGTGAGAGATTAGATATTCTTTGTCTTCTGTGAGAATTAATTTACATTTTTGGCAATCTGAAGGCTGTGCAAGCTGTAATCCCCATTCCTCACTGTTTTTTCTTACATTTTATTGACATATTAATCTGCAGATTCATCAATAATTAAAGTAATCATAGCCCCAGAAATAAAAACAAACAAACAACTGGACTGGAATGCACTCTTAAAACAGCTTAGGGCTGCATGTGTATCTGGTATTAAAAATGCAACACAAACCTTCAGTGTAGCACAGGCAGTGTAGTTCACATTTGGCAATATCTCCACTGGTTCTTTGAACATGACTCTGAAGGTGTTGGCTGACCCGTCACAGCTGAAGCCTGTATCATTCTGGCCCAGCACCGTGTTACTGTCTGTGTGAATGATCTGCGTTGAGAGAAAAGCCAAAATATGTTATATAACATGTCTAAAACACAGGGTCTTAAACAGACCAAAAAAATCCAGTCCGACAAAGTCTACAATTTTTCAGCCTGACTCGGCCCGAGAACAACACCAGTTATAAACTCTTAATTAATAAATAAATTAAAATTAAAATATCTGTTCACTGTTTATTGGTGAGTGTTGCAAAAACAATATTTCATACAGTGCCCTATGTGTACATGTGTGGGCACAATGAAAGGAGAGAAGTTAAACAAGCCTCAGTCTGACCCAAACCTGTTCCATTTTTTTTTTTTTTTTTTTTAAAGGTTTGAACCTGGCCCGAATGCACCCAGCGTGTCGGGGGGCCCGTTCAGTCCCAATGGGCTGGCAGGCTTCTACATAAACATACAGTGAAACCAGACACAAACGTTCTGAAAGGTTCTGATCCACACCTGTATGTTAACTTGGTAGTCAGTGGGTCCGTGTATAGAACCGTAGAGGCCGAACCCAACCACGAATATCCTTCTGTTTACTGAGAACCTGAGAAGAAAAACAGAACAGGAATATTATGAAGAAATGTGTGGAGCTGTATGTACAATATGTGGTGTTACTGAACTGTATTTTCCTTAGTCGCTCAAGCCAAACCCGTTTGCCCTTTTGCTGGATTAATATTATACAGTATAGTAAGGCTATGGTCACATTAACTGACTGTTTTATTGTCCGTTTTAATCTCTCAGTTTAAACTGACTGACACAGGGAAATCTGCAAATGCAGCTGATTTAAAGGTTCAATATGTAGGATAGAAATGGAATATAATATTTAGAATTTTCATTAGTAATTGTTTTCATTAGTGTATAATCACCTGAAACTAAGAATCATTGTGTTTTCTTCACCTTAGAATGAGGCCTATGTATCTACAGAGGAAGTGGGTTCTCTTTCACAAAGTCTGCCATGTTGCACTGCCATATTTCTACAGTAGCCCAGAATGAACAAACCAAACACTGGCACTAGAGACGGCCTTTCAAGTTTAGCTGCCACCGTAGGGGAAGGTGAGACAAGGGTGCAATCTGCCACCACACCGCTAGATGCCACTAATCCTTCACAGTGGACCTTCAATCTACACTAGAATTTAACTTAACACTTTACTTTTTTTCAGGTTAAACTTTGACTTTCACTGGCTACACTGTACTTTTCGTAGTTGACAAAAAAATATTGGTCATTTTTAGCTCATAAATAATAAATAGTTAACCGATTGCAAATATTTGATATGACTTGAGTTTGTTTTTGTAAAGGTGGAGTAAGGCTGTAATTAAAATTTTAAAACACTCTGCTCCTTACTCACCGTATCCGGTCGCTTGTCCCGCTGTAACCCCAGCGGCTCTCCACCTGTCCAAAACGAGTGATGCTGCACTCCTTCCCGCGGAGGCAGCAGCGAGGCCGATCAATGAAGTCTACACGAGGCTTTGGGTTTACTGTGAAGTGGAGGAAGAGACTCACCACCTCTCTGTCGGACAAAATACTGGACTGGGCTGGACCTAACGAGATAATGACAAGGACCAAAGACAAGGATCAGGGTGTGTGTGTTGCTTATGTGTTTTGGGAGAGAGAGGAACTGACAAAGAATGAGAGCAGAAAAACATGACATGACAGTGTTGGTTTTACTGTGTTTCTTTTCACCTGCAGCAAACTCCTCAATGGTCATGAGAGGGAAGCGGATGAGTGTGAGAGCTTTGCCGAGGACTTTGCGCTTGTTCTCGGGCGTGGGTTGTAGCTGTTGTCTGTGAGCCTCTGCCTCTGCCCAACGCACCGCAGCACCAAACAAACGCACCTCCCTCACTCCCAGAGTATCCCTCTCCAACACTGCCACCAGAGTATCTAATGGAGGGAGAGATGAAATATCAATAGTCAGCTAAGCTATTATTCTAAAATACAACATGGCAATAATGACAATGTCACTAGACGACATTACCCAAATCTATGTCTGTAAAGCCTTCAGCGGCAAGAGCATCTCCAGTGTTCTTATCAATGTTTTCTAGACAGAGGCTGGCAAGCTGAGGCTCATCAAACAACCGTGCCTGAAATGAGAAACACAAAACAGTTTAAAGAACACATTTTTTACAGCATTGGCCTTGTTAGACATTCCGGATTGACAAGTGCACTTTATAGATTGGATCTAAAATCTTAACACATTTTTTGGGGGATGGACCGAAATGTATTCATAGCACCAAGTATCAAAAACTAATATCAACAAATACCGAAAGCTGGCATAAAGTGTGTGGTCAGGCTTTTAATCTTGTTCACTAATTCGTTGAAGGAACAGTTTCTGATTTAAATCATAATTTTTTGACAATTTTAAGGTTGTATTTAAGCATGTTTTTGTATGGCTGCTTGTGTTTTGATAGCATGTAATATTTAAGAACTTCAGCTTCTTTTTTATTAAATAAAGTATGAAAAAAAAATATTCCTCAATATAAGGTATCGTGAAGGGTATTGCTTTGGTAATGGTACAGAAACTCTATCGTATCAGAATTTTAAAAAAATAAATAAAACGATACCCAACTCTACCTAAACTCTACTTAAAATTTCAGCACTAATAGTTTTTTGCCAGTAAAAATATCAACTTCTAGGGCAGCCAAACTAAGAAGAAGCTTTTTCACTGAATGAACAGATGCATATCTGGATATCGAGGCAGTACAATTAGTCCTACACACCAAATCGCACACAAGAACTGGTCAACATTCGCGGTTGGGCTAAGCTTACCTGTGTGAGCAGCATGAAAGCATTGTCTGCTCTCAGGTTCTTCTTGAGGAACTCCACACAGTGAGCCTCCAGTGCTGGTACTGCATACTTCTTGGCTGTATATAGTGTGGTCATCACCGTCTCAGGACCGATCTGGACCTCATCAGAGTAGAGAAACCTGCAGGAAGGAAAACAAGTTAGGAAAAACATTAAAATTTTAGTGTGACACAATTTAGAGAATTGTATGCTTAGCTTAATTATGATCATATGCTGCAATGCATTGGTATGGCGTTAGCTTAATTTTAGACATCACTTTATAAATTGTTGTGAATTTTTTCTGTTTTTTTTTTTTTACATTTTATAGACTAAACGATTAATCGTGAAAATAATCGGCAAATTAATCGATAATGAAAATAATCGTTGGCAGTGGCAGCCCTACCCACTTTCAGGACATGTATATAATCAGTTTAAATATCACGCTCTCTTCCCTCCTTGTCTCTCTCTCTCTCTCTCTCTCTCTCTCTCTCTCTCACACACACACACACACACACACACACACACACACACACA
>JBBPCS010000393.1:7973683-7985638 GCA_037974645.1 Hollardia meadi | reverse complement strand
TCTCTCTCTCTCTCTCTCTCTGTCTCTCTCTCTCTCTCTCTCTCTCTCTCTCTCTCTCTCTCTCTCTCTCTCTCTCTACTGCCTGCAACTCACCAATCGTGACGTCAGGGCGGCGCGGCGCGGGGGAACTGTCCTCGCGCGGAGGGTGCTGCTGCTGAAACAAGATGGCTGTGCGCGCAGGAGGAGCGGTGGAGAAGAGCTGAGGCAATGCAGGGGAGGAAGAAGAGGGGGGCGAGGAATTCACTCCCGTGTGTGTGTGTTTGTGTGTGTGTGTGTGTGTGTGTGTTGTCCTGCCAAAAGAGGAACAGCTCCGCAGAGAAACAGACGAAGCGCTTCTGAAATGATGCTAGTTTGTTTCCGGTACCACTTAGGGTAACGGTTTGGCAGTTTTGGGTAACGTTAATGTATTTTTGTAACCAGGAGCCAAACGCACTGATCAATTAAATCACGGAGCACTCAGCAGAGGACAGCCGGGGACGCTCACGTCGCTACCAGAGATGTCCCTGTTATGTGTGGGAGGTAAGAGTGGACACTAAACGGGCAATTAAAACCCTCAATGTGTGATGTTATTGAAGTATCACTTGCTTACGATGTAACTGCACCAGTTGTATGACAGAGCCTGCGGGATGTCTAAGTAGCCCGAGCAGCGGACAGTTTGCTGATAAGTCATGAAATTACAAGCTCTGTTTGTCTTAACGGAAACAAAACACGTTTATGTATAGTGTGTGTGTGTGGGGGGGTACTTTTGTTGAATGGCATGCTTGTTTAATTTACTGTTTGAACTCAAATAAAGATGCCTTTTTATGAATGAGTTACCTGCTGACAGCAAAAGGAGAGATATAATGTTAAACGCTAGCCCAGTCGTGACTGTTAGCACCAGCAAACGTTCTGTGAGTTTCTATAAATGTCTACACGGAGGAGGAGATCCGCTGTTTCTCCTCCTGGCGAGTACTGTTGCGGTTTCTCTCTCTCTCTCTGTGTGTGTGTGTGTGTGTGTGTGTGTCATCCTGTTCATTCATGCGTGGGCAGTCAGAGGAGGACGAGGAAAAGCCCCTGCCGCTGCCGCTCTGGTGTAGTCGTGAGGGAATACTCGAGAGGTGCTCGTCACTTCTCGACGTTTTTCTCTGAAGCGATGCGTCACCTCGTCCTACCAGACTTCCTGAAAGCACCTGATGCTGACACTGTTCCCCCTCAGTGCGATGAGGAGCATAAAAGCATCTGCTGTGATTGCTCATAAAGCAACACTGCTTCCAGCTTCAGTATATAATCCGGCGAATACAGAGAGGGGACCCCTGCGAATTTTGTGGTCCATTATACGTTTTTTAGGGTTTTGTTAGACAGATATTGGTTGAATCAGCATAATTGAAAAAAAAAAAACTTTATCAAAATTGTGATAATTGTTGTGTTAAGCAGTGTTTTTGCTTTGCAATTTGTCCTCACTTAAATTTAAGCAGAGGGGGACTTATAAAGGAATGTTTATGATTTCTAATTCTAAAATTGTTATTTAGCAATGATGGAAGATGCCACCGTTATAGGATATTATGATGGTCATTTTTTAAAACAATTTTCTGACATTTTCTAGACCAAATGCGAATCAGTTCATAAATGAAATAATTGGCAGATGGTTCAATAATGATAATAACTAATAATTGAACCCCAATCACAAGTCTTAAAATGTTTTCTGTGACCACCAGTCCACCAGCCAAAGATTTAATTTTTGATCACATAAGACAAAAACAACCCCTGACATGGGAGAAGATGAAACGAAGGAATATTTGTCATTTGTGCTTGAAAAATTACTTTTATATTGATTCTCAAAACACATTAACTGCAGATTATTGTTCTGTCAATGAACAAATTGATTAATCAATGTATCCTTTAAACTTAAAACATGATCAAGCACTGGTTAGTAAATGAGTGTGTAGAGGTATGTTTGAGCTCTAGATGTTTGATGTAGATGGAATAATGTCAACAAAAAGGAAAGTTAAGGGGGGTATAAAGTCATCCTTTATATGTCTGGCCGATTATGGATGCTACCCCACCCTGACCACATCCACCCACTGACTGTCCCTGCACTGAGTCAGTTCCAGGTGTCATCAAGACCCTGAGCCTTTACTCATTCATAAACACTGGCTGCGGCTGTCAGTGTTGTAGACTACGAGACTTGGCAGAGAGCCTTCTTTCTGTTCCTGTTACATCATTCATGCTTACCTGACTGGAGCTATTTCTGGCCTCCACTGTACTTTGTGCCTCTTGAATAGGCAGCATTTCTTTGGAGCATCTGCCTACAAAGCAGAATTCAGATACAGATAAACTCTGAATAACTTGGCGTCTTTTCCTACAGACATTTCACATGTTTTCCAAGTTTTCTCCATGATTTGTATATTAAATCTGGGAGTGTAATGTCTCTATCAGCAAGGACTACTGCAGATCTGTGTGTATATTTCAGAATAAGGCGCTGACTGTCTGAATCATGTCATTTTGTCATTGGATGGCTGATCTCAGCTCATACACTCCGTAATTTACATTCCCTGACAGTTCATGTTGAAGGGTTTGCTTGACTCCCTGTCAAGTCTCTGATTTCTTGGCAATCTGCTTAGTTCCCATAAGTCAGAGTCTGCTGTGTCAGAGGAACTTCCTGAGTGAAGAATCCACTCAAAAAAAATGGGGTTGTGCACAAAATTTACTGTTGGGTCTTCAGGATTATGCCCTGGATCCTCTGATTGAATAATAAAAAACAAACACAGTTTGATTTGTTATACAATATCCTTTAAGTCATTTGATTAGATTTTGATAGATAGTTATGTCTTTGACCTTGTTTTCTGAATCTAGGCTACTCACCTATAACCTACATTTCAACCAGTTGATCTAATGTTACAGCCCTTCACAGGCTTATTGTGCATGAGTTATAGGCACTTACATGTACAGTATTTGCGTGTGTTGGGGGTCATGCTGTCTGCTTAGATTCGTGCAATTGAGACAAAATATTGTTTGTAAGGCTTGTGGACATTTCTCATCGTAACTCAGCCTGTCAGAGAGATTTATGACTGTGTGCTATTATTAAGCTTCAGCTTTCCACCATCGAAAATCCAATTCCTTTTTTATTGATCCTCCTCGTGTACTGATATATTTCCAGGGCTGTTTTAGTGTTGACACTAAAGCAGAGCAAAGAGCAAGCTCTGATGTGATCTGCCTAAACAATGTAAAGGACTGCTGAGAACATAGTTTGGGTTCTTTCTTGTCTTCTCTGCATTGTGTTGAATTATTTCATCTTCTTTTAACATTTACAGAAACCTGAACTGATGCAGAATGTTCAACTTAAGTAAAATGCAAACACACAGATGTGTTTACTTACTGTATGTTGCACATGTTGAGTTGACATTAAGGCTACTTAGGTAGCAGATATTAGTATTTTTTTCATTGCTGTAGATGTATGTGAATGAGTCACTACAGTTGAGTGTGTGTCTGTGTGTGTGTGTGTGTCTGTGTGAGATTGTTTGCTGATGTAACTGCAGATTTAGCTTGAGTTTGTGTGTGTTGCATTAAAGAAATATGAAGTAAGAGTTGTGAGAAATAAGTGCCTGCTGACTCAGGACAATTTTCCATCAACTTCTCATTTTGTTTTGGTTACTATGGCGACGGGTTTCAGTGTGGACGGTCTGTGGAGAATATTGTGAGATAAGACATGAATTGGTTTTCACGTTGGGTTTCTTGAGGGGCGATAAAGGTGCAGGTTCGGTTCCACAGCGTATTGAGCTTGCATTTGCATTTTATTAATATGAACCTGTGTTCATGACATGCACAGACCTGCAGTGTGGTGTGGGGAGCCTGTGTGGACTGTGGAGAGCAGTGGGTAGTAGAGCATTAAAAATGTATGTGTGGACTATGTCAAAGCTGGTAAAAAGGTGCTGCAGAGACAGAGCCCGGGCTTTAACTGTACACTGAAAAATCTTCACACACATGTTTGATAAAGTGGGAATTTTCACTTGCTTGTACAATAAAGACCTTCCTAAAGTTAACAGACCTGATTGGGTCCTTGCATGTCGATGTTACTAATCATAAAATTCTGAAAAATTAAATGGTTTTGTTCTTGAATTTACACCACATCTACAACTGGAATTTCATCAAATTAAAACACGTTATACAGTTTAAAAAAAAAAAGTATTTTGATCATCTGTTTAAACTGTGCTATGTGGTTCTTTTTATTTGCATGTAGGTTGACTGTACTTTCTGTTTCTATATGGGAAGCCACTCATGCTTTTTGAGTGCAGTGTGTTATGTGTTTTGCCACCACAGTCATTGTGCCATTATGTCTATACCTTATGGCAAAAAAGAACAAGCACTTTGTCCAAATCTACAAAGTTGTATTTTCAGTTTCCTGCATCAGCAATCCTGTTGTATGAGAATATGCATTATATATCCTCTGCCAGTTAGTGGTGATCAGAACATATGTCTTGAATGTATTAAAATTCTTAGTCTACATAGTATTTTTCAACAAATTTCCACAAATGTAATGTAGTATATGTTTCATTAAAATTATCACAAGCATCCTCTTGTTGTCTGTTTGCTGTGTAAAAGCAAGAGCAAGTAAAAACAGATGGTGTTCCTGTGTGTGACTTTGTCCCTCTCTGTGTTTCCACAGTGAAGAAAGCCAAGCTGGATGGACCCCAAGGTAAGGACCTGGGATCCCGGAAATAGAAAGAGGTAGATCACACAGGGGGGAGAGACTTGCTGTTATGCGATATAAATATTTAAGCAGACTGCAGACACATTACATGCTGTAGCCATCAATAAAGATGAAGGGTGGGGAAGTCTGTTACTCCATAGAATATAACATTTATATCTCACCACGACAGCATTGTTATTATCTTCTAATGCAGACGTGTTTCATTGTAACACTTCTCTTTCTTCATCCCTCTTTCCTTAACAGAGAAGTTCAACACTTATGTGACTCTCAAAGTACAAAATGTGAAGAGCACAACCATTGCTGTAAGGGGCAACTTGCCCAGCTGGGAGCAAGACTTCATGTTGTGAGTCCTTCATCATCTTCAGACAAAAGTCTCTCTTCTCCCTCTGCACCTCCTTCTCCCTCACTCATTCCTCTGCTTTCATCCTCTCATCTGTGCTCCACTTCAATGGCTTGAGTGCTTTTGCTTTTTTTTTTTCATCTCTTGCTTTCTATCAAACTTCCTCCCTCCCTTCTTTTTCAATCCTCCGTCCAAAGTGCCCTTTATCCCTGTATTGTTTCACATAGCTCTTCCTCTCCGTATCCGTACATCCGCCTCCAACATCTGCTTCATCCTCTTTTTCATCTGCTCTCCCTTGATGCCTCTGCCCCTCTCATCCGCGCTCTCAACCTTGGCTCCCTCCCAGCCCTTCTTTCCTCTCCTCTGTCACTTCTTCTAAATGCGGCTTCTTGATCTTCATCTACTCAGCCACTCCTCTTGTGGCTCTCCCTATTTCTAACGTACTTATTATCTCTTCCCTCGTCTCCTATTTCTGCTCTCTAGGCATCATTAGCAGCATGCTGCACTTAATTAGTTTGTTTGAGCTGTTTTTTCAATAAATTGCAATCACTGAAACATACAACACTGAGTATTTGCAGAGAGATCTGATGTGGTATTAACAGTGTAGCAACATACAGTATGGGCGATGAATGGTGCAAATAATTTAGCCTGTGGGATGCAGCAGGCAGCAGGCTGACTGCAGAGTCCTGTGCACTTGTAGGTGTTCGGAGGCGTTGAGCATTGTACTGGGGTTGCATCAGTGAAGCTGTGTTATGTAATGTTTGGGTTGCAGAGAGAGAGCCTCATCGCCTCCTTCAAACTGCCTTTAAATGACTGTGCCCCTTCAGTCACTGCCATGAATCAAACAGGCATGTTTCTTAAAAGGAGTCACCACTGAGACGGGAAATCCTGTCCTCCTACTTCTTAATTAAAGTTACAGCTTTTGTCCCTCCAGGCATGCGATACAATCACCTCCTCTACTGCCTTCATCACACTCTTCTCTTCCCTCCCCTTATTCATCCATTCATCCTTCTCCTTCTCTTTCATTCTCCTTTCTGTCCTGCTTCCTGCTGTCTTGTAAATGTTTTATGTGAGATTCTCTCAGGCTTCCTCCAAGAGAGATGTGTCACAGTGACGCCCGCAAGTAATTACTGTGCATCTTGTGTGTGTATGAGGGCCTGAGTGTGTTTAACATTAAGAAGTAGTCAGATCTTTTACTTACTTCATTCAAACTCCTACTAAAGTAAACATATTATCAGCAAAATAGTATACTTAAATTATACTAGCTTATATATAACACCTTAATATAAACTTAAAAAAGAAAGTTGTGCATTTCATTTTGTTTAGACTTTTCTCTAATCTCTGCTGTTTTGCGAAATATTGGATTTATCTCAAGCAATTAAAGTTAAACTATCTAAGAAGTTTAGAGGGGAAATCCTCCTGTGTGGAACTGTTAACAACTCATAGACATCTGAAAAGTTTTGGAACCACTGGTTTTGATCTTATTAACCTATATTTAATTTAATCTAATTTATTCTATTCTTATTTTCTAAGCTTAAGCATATGTTATTTTATTTAAAAGTAACTAGTAATTAGAGCTGTCAATAAATGTAGTTAACGGAGTAAAAAGTACCTCTGAAATGTAGTGAAGTATAATAGTTGAGTAAATGTCCTTAGTTACTTTCCACAACTCTGTTTAAATGTATTAGTCAGTTACTTTTTCTTTTGATTTTGAACATTCCTGTCTCTCTTCTGTCCAGTGAAATTAATCGCCTGGACCTGGGTCTGACAGTAGAAGTGTGGAACAAAGGGTTAATCTGGGACACCATGGTGGGCACCGTGTGGATTCCTCTCCATAGCATCCGACAGTCAAATGAGGTTTGCCACTGACCACCACCACCACCAGCACTTGAGAAATACTATAGTTGAACACTGTACTCAGCTACAGTATACTTAAGAAACTCACTCACTCAGGGTTTGACTTTGTTTTCATCACGCTCATCTATTTGTGTGTCAACCGCGAAATATCTCTCTGTACGCAGGAGGGTCCAGGGGAGTGGCTCACACTGGACTCTCAGGTCATCATGACTGATAATGAGATCTGTGGCACCAAAGATCCCACTCTCCACCTCGTGCTGCTCGACACGCGCTTTGAACTGCCTCTCGGTGAGAAATCAATATTTACTGTATGTCAAAATCAGAAACTGTCAATGTGCAAGAGAAGGTGAAAACTTGAAACTTAAGCCCTTAAGGGAAGAAGAAGATGACTTGATGTCTGTGTGTATGTTTTCACAGCAAACAGTGATATATAAAGACTAATAATCACTAACTAATAATAATTAATTAACCGGACCTATTTTTCTGTATGTATTCAAGGCTGTAATGTGTGTCAGGGAGAGGGTGGAGGGGAGGAGTTTGTGTCCTTTCCTTCTCAAGCTTCCTCTTAGCATTGATTAGGTGTCATTTTCATACTGTTTCCCCTTCCTCCAGTCAATATTGTACACCTGACTCCTCAATTTGTGGACCTGACCTATTTATAGGGTTTATGGCTTCCCAGCTATAAGTAAAAAGGCCATTGTTCAGTGTCTCTGTGCTCTGAGCAGGACAAAGTATCTGCCATTCTACAGATGTTGTTAAAAACACACAATCAGATCAGGTTCAAATAATATTTCGAAATGGCTTGTTTTAGCTTACCTTGTCATCATTTGAGTGTAGTTTGTAACACAGAACAAAAAGATTTGTGAATCACTATTTCAACAATCTATGAAGGTGGAGCTCCATGAGGGTTGTTTTTGTCACCTGAGTTTGTCTGGCTTGTTGTTTTCAGATATCCCTGAGGATGAAGCACGATACTGGGCCAAAAAACTGGAGCAGCTCAACGCCATGAGGGACCAAGATGTAAACTGTCAAACTGTTTGATTTAGTACCCCAGCATATCCTCACATTTTAGGAATGGGCCAATATGATTAATGGGGGGAATGACTATGTTACACATAATAAGATAAAATCCAACTTCTACTTCATGCATGAAATTCTTCCCTCTTAATTTCCACTTAACCTGTTTCATTAATGTTAGTTTTTCATTTGTCTGTTTCCAGTATTCCTACCAGGAGGAGCAGGAACGCCCTCTCCGTGTACCAGGGACCCAGTGCTGTAAGTGATCGATCGCTGTTTATCCAAACCAGTCATTTGTTTGTGTTGAACAAGAGAATACTGCGTTTAGCTGTTGAGATGTAATTAGATTGCTTTAGCTCAGCATGTGCATTATGTGCGTAACCACACATGGGTTGCTGTGTGTTAATAGGGGAAAGGGGCCTGGATCACTACATTGTAAAGGATCAATAGTGGTATCAGGTTCTCTGAGGAGAGCTTCTTGCAGGATGTTGCTGTTCTTCGACTATTGGCTGTCTATAGTCTGCTCACCCTGCTGAGCCAGCTGTCTGGTGCAGGTGGAAAGACTTGGAGGGTCAGCATTCAAGTCTGTGCTCTAATTCATAGGAACTTTGAAGAGTTAATGGCGTGAATGCATGCTTATGTTTGGACCCCAGTGTAATTCATAATCAATAGTGACACTGTCCTGTTTTTATTGCAGGTAACTGGAGTCTATGGGGAGACCAACAAAGTAAGTGTACATACAATACAAACTGTACATATGGTGCAACTATCTGGAGAGTCACATATTTGTCAATGTTTAGGTTCTGCAATCCATCACATTAGATTTGAACTGAAACAGGGGGTTTGAGTGTAAAGTGCTGACTTTCAGCTTCGATTTGAGAGTGTTATATGCATATTGAGTGAAGGTGTAGCACCTGTACTCTTGTAATTAACTTGCTGCACTATTCATAAATTGGGAATATGGATGAAATGAACTATGAGGTGAACAGTGGGAACAATTCACCTTCAAATACCATTAAAGCTAAATGTGAGAGGTTTAAAGGGCCAGTTCACCCAAATTACCAAAAAAACAATTCTTTTCTCTGTTACCTTTACTGTTATTATGTCATGTGTATAGTTTTGATTTTATTTGCCAAGGTTTATCCTTTTCTGTGATATCTGCCACCAAGCAGTGAAGGTTAGTTAAATTTAATTTGTGATCCTCACAGCATTAAAAAAAAATTACATTTAAAAAGTGAAACAGAAGCATATATTTCCAGAAGCAATGTCTTTGTTACATTAGATACTTAACAGACCCTTTAACATGAGTCAATTTCATTTTAAATCCAATGTTCTGCAGTACAGTAACCACAATAATGAAAAATATGTCCAATTGGACTGTCCATACTGCATATCGACTTGGATGTACATGTACATACAGTAGATATATGCATATATGCAAAAAAGTCAGCCTCCCTCTGTGTCTATCTCTTACTCTCTTTCTGTGATTAGCAGATTGCCTTATGTAAGTGTCTGTCAGGCTCACCCATAGAACTGCAGAGATTCATCACTGTTCGCTCAGAGGAAAAAGGAAAGAGCAGGGAGTAATGATAGATGGTGAGCTGATGAAGTGAGAGGGAGAGACGTGGGGACACGGTTGAAGTGAGAAACAAAGTTTGATGCCATTAATTAGTGTTTACACACCCAGATAGATGAAGATGAAGGTGTAAGTGGTGCATCAGCCACGTCAGAGTTTGAAAGACGATGATGGATAGTGATGAATGATTAATAGATGCTGATTTCGCTTTTGACTGATTCAGCACCGTTAAAGTCTCTCATTACTTTCCTCCGGGATGTTAATCTGTGATCTATGGACACCACAGAAAAATAAAGCATCTCTTTAGTGAGCAGGAATGGATTTATGTTCAGTTATGATGATGAGAACGAGAATGAGAAACCTCTGAAGATGTTCATCATGTGCTTCATGTATGGGTGCACTCTGAATGACCTGGTTCTGATAGTGGTTCTGTAGTGGAAGGCTGCCATCTCATCTATATCACCTGTAATTAACATAGTACAAAAAGATTGGTTCAGAGTTGACTAGAGCCTCTTGTCTCTGTGCCACATGACAAGCCGTAGATTGGGATCATCACCTTCATAATGTTCTTTTCTCTTTCTCTTGGTTATATTTTATAAAAATCTGAAACTTTATCTTCTCTCTTTTTACTTTACTCTCTGAGGACACCTCCAAAATGTTTTTTTTCTCTTGCCATGTGCCTCTTTGTAGATGAAGACCCAGACAGTGCTGTAGACGACAGGGACAGCGACTATCGCAGTGAAACCAGTAATAGCATCCCCCCTCCCTACTACAGCACATCCCAGCCCAATGCCTCTGTCCACCAGTATCCCATCAGCCACCAGCACCGCAATTCCAGAAGCTTCTCTTACCCACACTCTGGCAACAGCCAAGACCTTGAGTATCAACATCAGAGGACTGTCAGGTGTGTGCTCATCACAATTTCCCTTTTTTTTTGTCCGAACAACAGTCCAATTCTCTTTCAATTCATAATGGTTTAAAACAGAAACATGCAGCAAATTCTCAGACTACATAACATAAAAGAATAAATAACACAATCTTTCTTTTACTAATGAAAATTTAAATTCATACACAATCAAATGCACCGGCAGCTTTCACCTTACCCGATCTGGTATGATCAGTATATTATGGCTGCTGGTGTTAGCTAATGTTAGCTAACTTTAGATAGATATTACTGACATTATTGAGTGAGGTTTCTGACTTTCTGACTCTTATCTACTAGGCTATGTTTTAGCATTTAGCATTTTGCTGTTAATTGCTGCTTGTGGCCACAGTTGCTGCTGCTAAGCTTTAACTGATTAGCAAAAATATTAGCAAATTGATTTAAGTTTGATGTGGAATGAACTAATTGTCGGATCACTAAATGTAAAAGTGATGATGACTTTGTGGGGATTTTAAGGACATTTTGATCATTGTTAAATTGAGAAAGAACTAGTTTCAGTTTAAGGCAAAGTCGGAAAAGCACAGGTGTCGCTAATAACCTTAACAACATCTCTGTTCCATTCAAGTGGCCCAGTGTAACAGTAAGCCAACATGCACAATAGCTGGACCCTGCAACTGAAGCATCTAAATGGAATTCAACCCTCATTAATTTTATTATTAACACCTGTGCTTTTGCGCCTGTTACATGTCTATAAAGGTCTGTTTGTTAATAAATATAGTCTATGAAATTGCAAATACAAATCCCATTCCTCTATCAGAATTGTTTATAATACTGCTAGATTTCTCATCTTTTATTGACATATTTCTCATGGACTGGGAATGAAACTATGCATCCCTTACCTCTTGCTTTATGAGTTATTCAACTGGCAGTCTAATGGTCAATACTGCACATAGAATTAGCAGCTTGTCTGAGTGTACTGAACAGGGCAACCTCCCCACACCCTCGCCAATTCTTCTTCATCTCCTTCTCAGCTGTCTACATTCACTCCCTCCCTGCACTCTTTCCTTCTATTTTGTCTCTGTGCTTACCAATCCCTTTCTGTCTTCACTATCTCCCTCTCTCCCCATCCATTCCCCTTCCTTCTTGGTGCCTCTATTTTGGCTTTAATAGCCCCATTCATCAAGGAGTATAAATACTTTTTCCCTGTTTGTTGCATTTCTGGATTTCTTGTTCTTTTTTCCTCAGCTTTTTGAAGGCCTCTCACCTTTATGTTCTGCTCTATTTCCTGCTGCTTCTTGTTCTCTTGTATCATCAGTGCTTTTTATTGATTAGGTATAAGCGTTATTCCTGGTCACCCTAAGACATGTAGCAAAGGTTTTTAGTAGGGCTGTCCGATAGCGTACAAAGTGTACAGGCCATAAAGCTCTTTAATAAAGTGCCCTGTAAGCATTTTTGAGATTATGGTTCATAAAGCATGGGTAAGCCACTCATTATATATGTGTACATGTATACATGCAACCTTCTCTTCTCTTCTCTTCTCTTCTCTTCTCTTCTCTTCTCTTCTCTTCTCTTCTCTTCTCTTCTCTTCTCTTCTC
>JBBPCS010000393.1:7963366-7973583 GCA_037974645.1 Hollardia meadi | reverse complement strand
TCTCTTCTCTTCTCTTCTCTTCTCTTCTCTTCTCTTCTCTTCTCTTCTCTTCTCTTCTCTTCTCTTCTCTTCTCTTCAGTCCCTCGGGGAGCTATGCCTCATCGGCAGAGCTAAGTCGGTGCAGCAGTCAGCTAAGTGAGGAGGACTATGGCGGTGAGTATGGGGAGAGAGACCCGTACGACGAGAATGACTCCTACCACTCCTGCCACTCCTCGGTTAGCTACAGTAAAGGTTCTCCAGACTGGGACCCAGATGAGACCCAGGGGGCATACAGCGATGAGGGCGACTACAGCAAAGATGGAGGAGAGGAGGCGGCTCTGTACGAGGAGGAGGATGGAGGACTGTATGAGGGAGAAGAGGAGGGTCTGTATGAGGATGAGGAAATGATGTATGATGACGAGGATTTGTACAATTTGGATGGGACCCTCAGTGAGGACATGGAGCCTCCATTCACCCCCACCCCAACGTCAACAGCCCCCACAGCTCTGGATGTACCGAGCTCCAGACCTCCTCTAGAGAAACAGCCCTCTCTCCACCAACAGCAGCCCCCTACTCAACCCCTGAACCAAACATCCAACCAGTCTCATCCTCCTGACATGGTCCCATCAGCACAGCCCCCTTCTGGTCAACCAACAGCCCAACCACCTAAACAGCCCCAGCCCCAAACACAGCCGCAGCCAGGCCCATCTGCCACTTCCTTCTTCTCAATGGCCAAACCTCTAACAGCTGCAGTCACTGGCTTGGCCTCTACTTTCCTGTCTTCTGTTCCCACCGCCCAGCCTGCCCAGTCTCACCCTCCAGCCTCAACCTCAGCCGCATCTCAGCAACACCAGTCTGCTGCCGCTAATGCTGTCCCTCCATCCCACCCAGCCACCATGGCTAACTCAGTCTCCCAGCCCCCTTCCACTGCCATGGGCTCTTCCTCCGAACAGACCCTATCATTTGGACAGTCTCAATCCCATCTTAATGTTCCTGCCACCACAGAGTCAGCTGCCCTTGAGGACCAGGCTCTCCAGCTGGAGGAAGAGCCATGGCTAGAAGAGGAAATGATGTTGGAGAAGGAGGCCCGAACGCCCCCAGCTCAGCCAGAGGAGAAGCCCCCCATGGAGGAGACGGAGGAGCAATTTGAAGAAAGCAGGCCGCTGATGTCAGAAGAGGAAAAAGAGTTGCCGCCTGAGAGGTAGGAGTTGGGTTGGATTGAAAGGGAAGCAGATCAATGAACTAAACAACAAAAATAGATTAGAAGAGAAAAAACACAGTTACCACCAATCCTAGAAATGTATCAGCTGAAGAATGAAAAACTGTTGTTTTTTTATGTTAGTCCTCCAGTAATAGAGGAGCCCAAAGAGCCAGTGGATCCAGCAGTCAGAGCCAAAGACAACTGGCTAAGGCTCTACAATAAAGTCTTAGATCAGCTTCGGGAGGTAAGATTACAAGTTTATCCCAACTCTGGTTTGAAATTCCATTCCAGTCATCCACAATAGTCCAGTCCAAGTCCTGGAGTATTAGGGTTGATTAAGCTCCACCCTGTAATCTAAAAGATATACCTGAGTTGAAGAGACTCAAAAAGTGTCTACAAAGTCTTTGAAATATGCATGTGTACTGTATTATTTATGTGCAAAGACAGGGTACATGCAGCAAGTTTTTGAGTTCTATTTTAATGGTACTTTTTGCAAGACACCAGAAACCAGACGTAATGTGTTTCATATTGTATGATTGCTTCCTTTTGGTTTTCTTCTTAAAATAAAATAATGATGGCTTCACAGACATCAAATATTTATTTTAGTTTGGGTGCAGCACCACACTAGTCACTCCTTGACAAAACTGCTTGATTTAAATGCACACTTTACATTTTGCTTGATCAGTTTTCACTTGCATATTTTACTCACATATTATGTTGCTATTCATTACGTTTGAATTCAGTTGTGCAGAGAATTAATCACTTGCTTCAATGTTTATGTTGATGTATGTCGCGTTGCGTTTTTGTACATTTGGCTTCCCTTCGTTTGTCTTTTTTTTGTTTGTTTGTTTTGTGCCGACCCACTTTGTTTTCTTTCCAGTTTCATGTCATTGCCATAGTGACACTCGCATGCACTTTGCTCAGCCATCACTGGAGCATGCTGGCAGGTAGGTACAACCTGATTGGTAACTTGTGAGAAAGAAGGAAATGCGTGCAACAGATGTCTTGTTGAACTCCTCACTGTCTGTAGATAGGCTCCTTCACTCTGCTCATTCATCACACAGTCTGAACTTTTCTGTTGTAAGAGCTGTCATCAGCCTGATTATAAGCATCAGATTGTCCAAAAACATATTAGATGATTTCAAAATGTTGAATGTTATCGGTTTAAGTATTATGTAATGACATGAATAAGGGTAACATTTTTTTGATTATATATCTTGGCAGATTATACAAATAGTGTGAAGCTTCCAAAAGATTTTTGAGCAACAGCTCTATATAAGAGGTTTTACTGACCCAGCACACTTTCAACCACTAATGTAGAAACACATTAATGACATAGATTTTAGATGTGAAGAATCTGTTGAAGCAGTTTCATTATTAGATAACTAAAGTCTAGTGATGCAGCATTCATACAGTATATGAATACTAGAAAAGGCTAAAGGGATAGACTTAAGGTTGTCTCTCCTTCTGACATTCCTTCTTTGTCTCTCTCAGGCTCGAGGAGAAACCTCCAGCTCGCTGTGGTTCGGTAAAGGAGGGTGAGTGTCTGCTGTCAGTTCTTCAAGTAATGTGCTTTCTGTTACACGAAACACATTATGTATCACACAGTGTTTTAGTCAAGCTCATGCAATTTTAAAATTAATTTAAATGATCATCAGATTATCATGGAAACCACCACTGCTTTAGATTGAAAATGCCCTTCTTTAGTCCGGGAGTCCTCTGTTCCTTTTTCATTCTGATCCACAGGCTTATTCAGCTCATGGCATTTGGCCAGGGAGTATTGAACGGCAGTGGGCTGCCCTGACTTAGCTGGCAGGTCATTTGTAGATGAGGCAGACCTCAAAGTGGAACTGAGGCTGCATACTGAAGAAGTGCTAAGTTAGCCAAATAGAAACCCAGCAATTATACCCAGGTGTTTGGGGTGTCGTTGCCACTGTTTTAGACGAGACAGTTTGCATAACTCTCCAATGAGGTCCTTGACTGAAGTAGTATTAGAAAAATTGACAGAGGGAATTATATTTGCCCCCATAGTAGCAAAACATGATTTCATAGTAAGTAATATGGTAACACCTTATGGTAAGGATACATGAATTATGGGTGCATTCGTGTTCATAGTATGTTCAGTCTGCAGTTAAAGGGACTGACCACAGAATGACCTTCACAGCAGTCCATATGTATTGCTGTGACTGATCAGGTCTTTGGCAAAGAAGACTTGAACATCATTAATACCTCAGAAATCATGATAATTTTAATTTTACATTAATTAGGATATTGTTCTTGCATTAAGTCAAGGATGAGATACTGTTAATTCTAGCACACTCCTGTTTATGTATGAAGTCATGCTTGCATTACATGATAATTCATCTACCCTTACCATTAAGTGTTACCAGAAAGTGTGATGATAGAATCATTTTATCTGCCATAAATATTGACGAACATTTATAAGACTGAATATTGTGAATGATTTATACTTTTCTTATTCAGAATGGGAGGTGCACTCTACAGTATTGACAGCATGCCTGACCTTCGCAAGAGAAAAGCCATTCCTCTTGTCAGAGATCTGGTGAGAACCAAACATGGACACACATACAAGCATAATATACACCATACCGTATTTTTGGGTGCCCTGGAATCATTATACTTAATATTTTATAAAGTGAATATGAAAGTGAATGTTGCCCCTTCCACAGCCGTGTCATATGCTTGGTTGTTCATAAATTAAATGCTTGAATATCTATGGCGTCAATGTAATTAATCAGTGTAGTCATACTGTTCTCTTCTACAGTTGAGGGCATACCTCTCATTGTGACTGACACATACACACACAGTGCTTCATAAATACTTGTACGGCTTGATGTTTAAAATTCTATAAATATTTTACTTTTTTGTCTCTTTCCTCCTCTGTTTCATCACTGCCTGACCTCATCAGGCAATGGTGAGTACATGTTTATCCCTTACAGAAATCAAACATTAATCTGAAGTCCACAGTGTAGCTCACATTCAAACATAAACACTTGTCTGTTTGCCTTGTTCCCAGTCTCTAGTGCAGAACTCCCGTAAGGCTGGAATCACCTCTGCCATGGCTTCCACCACTCTCGGCAATGAAGAGCTGGTGGGTTTTCTCACCTCATTTCTGGATCTTCCAACATTTAATCACTGGTATCAAACTTACATGTCTCTTCTCCGTGCCCTCTGCAGAAAAGTCACGTTTATAAAAAGACCCTGCAGGCTCTGATCTACCCCATCTCCTCCACTACTCCACACAACTTTGAGGTGTGGACGGCCACCACCCCCACCTACTGCTACGAATGTGAGGGGCTGCTTTGGGGTATCGCCCGGCAAGGCATGCGCTGCTCTGAGTGTGGTGTCAAATGCCACGAGAAGTGCCAGGATCTACTCAATGCTGACTGTCTGCAGAGTAAGGATCTCAGAATCACATGCACAAAACACACTTTTAAACATATGCATCTCTTTTTATTTTAGTATGCATTTAGTATGTAGTCCACACAAACTCTAAACCTATTTTAGCTCCTCCTCTGTATCCTCTTGCTCAAATGACATCCCATTATTCTTGTTTCTATCCACTCTCACATTCTCCTCCCTCTTCCTTTCCAATTTATCTCCTGAGTAATGTGCTGTCATACCCCTGCCTCTCTGTCTCCTCTCGCTCCTCTCTCCCCTCTCCCCTCTCTTTTTTCTACCCATAGCCTTTGCACCCATACTGCTTTGTCTAATTCAGCTCCACAAGGGGTGACTTATCCAATTACCATACTGATTTTGAAGTCAATCTAAACAATGCACAATTCAACGCTCTGCTGTCTCTGAGTCTTTTTAAGGTCTTGATGCCAAAAACATCTGTTGGTCTTTTACTTTCCGACTATCTCCTTTTTCCTGACTGGATCAGTGCTTAAGTGGATACAGTTCCCCCCATAATATTGAGAGGTTTGAGGTGTGATGTTTTGATTGATCTGATTTCAACCTGGCCCTCAGCTTTAATGACATGTATTTGAGAGAAACAGGGACTAACATGCTATAATGGCCATGTTGCCTTGAATATATTTTACGTTATAAACTATTCTTACTACACCCCTCTCTTCATTCATATGTCTCACCAGGAGCTGCAGAGAAGAGCTCCAAGCACGGGGCGGAGGACCGAACCCAGAACATCATCATGGTCCTGAAGGACCGCATGAAGATCAGAGAGAGGAACAAACCAGAAATCTTTGAGCAAATCCAGGAAGTGTTTGGCCTTGACAAAGCAACGCATGGCATGCAAATGAAACAAATCAAGCAGAGTGTGCTTGATGGGACCTCCAAGTGGTCAGCGAAGATCAGCATCACTGGTGAGTATTATAAAGCCCGACATGCTGTTCATAATTTATGTTTGTGATAGTGACGTAATGGTTCCTGGCGTTAGTGCCATTGTTCTTTTTTTTTTGCTATTTTTTTTTTAAATAAAAAGATTTTCTAATAAAATAAGTATAAATATACTTGACTTGTACAATAAAATATATCTTTACAGACAGCTGTCTAGGTCTTTGCTTAAATCTCTCTATGTCTCTTGTCTCTTCCTCAGTGGTATGTGCTCAGGGCCTGCAAGCTAAAGACAAAACAGGCTCCAGTGACCCTTACGTAACTGTTCAAGTTGGTAAGACCAAGAAGAGAACGAAGACCATCTACGGCAACCTCAACCCTGTCTGGGAAGAAAACTTCCACTTGTGAGTACAGTGGAAAGCTTTTCTATAACAATTCAAAGGCTGATATGTAATTTCATGTCACTATAATGACTAATTTAGGGTGATATCTCAGAAGAAATTACTTTGAAACACCCCGTATTTTTTTGGATCACCAACACTTACTATACCATCACAATTTGTTCCTCTGCATCACAGTTGTTGACTTCTGCTGCTTGCTAACAATTTATGTCTCTGCGTCATCCAGTGAATGCCACAACTCATCTGACCGCATCAAGGTTCGCGTGTGGGACGAGGACGATGACATCAAATCACGCGTGAAACAGAGGTTCAAACGTGAGAGTGATGACTTCCTGGGTCAAACCATCATTGAAGTCCGTACTCTGAGCGGCGAGATGGACGTTTGGTACAACTTGGGTGAGTTTTTAAGATAAGAGAAAAAGCGATGGATGAATTAGACACGGATGAGAGGAGCAGCAAGTTGCACAGAGATAACAGACAAAGAAACAGACAATTGAGGTGCTTGTCTCTCGTAGATGGAACAGGTGTCAGCCAGCTAAGAAGCCATGTATGTCTTACTTTCATTTGACAGACAAGAGAACTGATAAGTCTGCTGTGTCGGGAGCCATCCGGATGCACATAAGTGTGGAGATCAAAGGAGAGGAGACAGTTGCTCCTTACCATGTCCAGTACACCTGTCTACATGAGGTCAGTCCGAGTGGACATCTGGTGGAAGTCTTCCAAGTGTTGTTGTGATTATTGGCACTTGAAATAAAACATTAAATATGCAGGAGAGCAACCTGCTATTCTGAGTTCATTAGTTTCAGTCAATTTAACTCTGGGTTTTACATTAAGACAATCAATCACCTTGTAAATTCTCTGTTTTGCCTTTATACCCTGGGAAATTTGCTGCCTTTTTATAAAAAATAAGTTGCCAACATTAGGTCTGTCGTAACAGTTTAACAATTGATATCATTAGTAACTGTCTGGAAATATTAAGCCATTTTCACCAATATAGGGGGATATTGAATTCCTGCATATGGAACAGGCATGGATATGGTGTCACACATTAAAATCTCATGAAGTCCTATAGACTATTTCACAGTTAAAATCTAATCCTGTTACAGTGCAGTGTTGTAAGGACTATCCTGAAATTAGTGAAGCACTGGGAAACTGCTTTGGCAATCAGCTGTGTTCAAGTCCAAATCAAACTGGATTTAGGCATATTTTTAGTTTGACATTGTTTTCAACATTATTCTATATTACATATACAAGTAGCAAATGTTTGTTTTGTAGACTGTTGACTTGAACCAAATGTATCAGTCACATCTGCCCTCTGCTCGTCTCTTTATACCAGCTGGATGTGCATTATTGAATAGATAAACAGATCATTTTAAAGTCTTCCTATCACGTATAAAGCTTTGAACAGTCAAACAGATGAATATGTTGCTTTGGGTTACCTCAAATTACCTCCAAGCCTCGGCCTTGCCCTTTTTATCTAGCTGATCGGATGTATTTGTTTTTTTACAATCTGCAAATTATTAACTTTCTGTAATATGCTTTCCTTCAACTGCTTCAAATTAATACTGATAATAACAATAGTCTCAGACTCAAAATCATGTGTACACTGTCCTTTGTCTTCAGCATTTGTTCCAGTACACCACTGAGGAGCAGAATGGCGGCGTAGTAAAGATTCCTGATGCCAAAGGGGACGATGCCTGGAAGGTGTACTTTGAGGAGACAGCTCAGGAGATAGTGGATGAATTTGCCATGAGATACGGAGTAGAGTCCATCTACCAGGCCATGACGTCAGTCCCTCTATCCATAATTGATCTTTTTGGCATGTCCAGTTAGATCATGTGTATATATAGTTTATTATTTTTTCCCAATACATAGGTGTGAGGAGCAAGTAAATGGGCTAAATGTTATTTTTGCCACTTCCACCCCACAGCCACTTTGCCTGCTTATCATCAAAGTACATGTGCCCGGGAGTGCCAGCTGTAATGAGCACCCTGCTTGCCAACATCAATGCCTACTACGCCCACACCACCCAGTCCTCCAATAATGTTTCTGCCTCGGACAGATTTGCTGCATCAAACTTTGGAGTGAGTCCCTGAGAAATACCATATTTCCTCAAATAGTGACTTCACATACCTCAACTGCAGAGGGCACCAGGCCTTTATTGGAAGCAGCCTTATATTAGAGACAGGCCTTTATTTCTAGTTCCCTCTGTCTGATAAGTATATTTGGTCATATTTTAGTATGAAGTTTTGTTACTGCATATGTTTAATGCTACAAAATACAGTTTGGCTGGAACATTAACACACATACAACCACAGTGTATATGAAATACAAGAGGCTTTGTATTCTAACTGAATATCGGTTTTAAAAACTGCTTAGAAATGAGTACCTCCCTGTCCCTCTGGCAACGTAGATGAATGTCATTTTAATGAGGCCCTACCTATTTCTCCAAACGTCCAATCAGCTGAGCATCGGCAGATCCAGCCTCGGGTTTGTGTACTCAAATGGTGACAAATTATCTTTCAGCTGTGTTGTGTTTCTGAGCGGTTTGTTCTGTTTTTGTGTCTTTCCCTGTGTAGAAGGAGAGGTTTGTGAAACTGCTGGATCAGCTGCACAACTCCCTGAGGATCGACCTGTCCATGTACCGGGTACCGACTGCCTCTCTCTCTCTCATAACAAATCCAAACCACTTTGTATGTAAATGTATGGGAATGCATATTCTCTGTTTTGAGACTGAGACGAAAATGATCTTGTCTTGATATGGTCACTCCTAATATTTGTTTACTTTATCTTACTACCTGAAGAAGGAGAAAACATTTAAATATAGATAACCTTTTGTGCTGTGCTATTTTTTCTTTGCTTTTGAATATACTTTCAGAATAACTTCCCTGCCAGTAGTCCCGAAAGACTACAAGACCTCAAGTCCACAGTTGATCTTTTGACTAGCATCACATTTTTCAGAATGAAGGTAAGGATATTTGAAAGATAGATCTTTTCTTTTCTTTTATTTCACAGTAGCATTTGACTTCGAAGTTAACACAGCACAAATTTCCAGTACTTTCTGTAAAGTAGCCTAAGGTATAACCTTAACATTAGCCTATCCAAACAAGCTATTTCAGCAACCTGTGTGTTTGTGTGTGTGTTAGAGTGTTAATGTATGTTGGTGCAATTTGTGAGTTTATGGTTGAATTCCCACTGAGATAACCCCCTGCTAACCCTAATGTTGTGTGTATATCTGACAGCCCTTTGAGGTGATTCAACTAAATGTTTTGGAACACTTGTGTTCAGGTCCAGGAGCTGCAGAGCCCCCCGAGGGCGAGCCAGGTGGTGAAGGACTGCGTAAAAGCCTGTCTCAACTCCACCTACGAGTACATTTTCAACAACTGCCATGACCTCTACAACAGGGAATATCAGACAGACCCTGTAAGTCTGTGTGTGTGTGAAGCAAAAGTACTTTATATGTGTGTTTACATTAAGATAATTTCTACTCTTCAGTGCCACTTCTGTGCTCTCACTACAAAGAACGTCTTGCTGGATGCAGCTGCTAAATTGTGAATCCATAATCTCTTTCTGTCTCCAGTCGAAGGCAGTCCCTCCAGATGAGCAGGGTCCCAGCATCAAAAACCTGGACTTCTGGTCCAAACTCATCACCCTCATTGTCTCCATCATAGAGGAGGACAAAAACTCCTACACTCCTTGCCTTAATCAGTGAGTCTCATTATATCCTGAAATTTAGCATGCAGAGGCAGTGTTGTCAAATTTCCAAGCCAGTTTAGGAAAATTTTAGAAGGTAACCACTGGATTCTTTTTAAAGAAAAAAAGCAAAGCAATAGATTATGGAGAGGAGAGTGTCAGAGCATTAAGAGAAACATGAACAGGCGAAACAGCCACACATAACAAACATCCTTTGTTTGTTTTAAAGCCAAAAGGTGTGTCCTGTCAGAAAAGATCGACTTACAATATGAATATGACGAATATAAAACTATAAAAAAACAAAAGCAAATGACTGACAATATGAACATAATTTCCTGTGTTATAATGCTGTGTATTTTTGCATTTGCAATGCGCACTGACAGTAAACCCTTAACATGTGTGTACAGACAAGTCATTTTACTTTGATGGGTGGAGGTAGTTTGGATTTGAATCCCAATTACTACTACTCTTATGATATATGAATATATATTAGTTATATATATATAACTATATATATATATATATAACTATATATATATATATAACTATATATATATATATAACTATATATATATAACTATATATATATATATATATATATATATATATATATATATTAGTGATATATA
>JBBPCS010000393.1:7891233-7957316 GCA_037974645.1 Hollardia meadi | reverse complement strand
CACACACACACACACACACACACACACACACACACACACACACACACACACACACACACACACACACACACTTTTGTACATTAGTTCAGGTTTAGAGTTGTTTGAGTTTCCAAACCAGCTTTAAACCATTGTGCTGTTGCTCCATAGCGCCAAGGCTCACAAGGTTGTTCCACAATAAGCATGCGTCACATCATATGTGTTTACACAGCAATACTTCCACGCCGGTGGTGTGGGCCTGAAGAAGACGTTCCTGGAAAAGAGTCCAGACCTGCAGTCTCTGCGCTACGCCTTGTCTCTGTACACCCAGGCCACAGACAAGCTCATCAGGAAGTTTGTCCTCTCACAGAGCGCTCAGGGTACGGCTTCAAACAAACACACATACACTTACACAGCAGGTTCAAACAATGACACACAAAAGAGCTCCACAGCTTTTTCTTACTGTAACTATGGTTTATGGAATTAATAGGATTATGAGATTAAATAGAATAACTTGATTACATTGTTGGCAGAAAATGTTTAATTTACTGCTTCAGTGAAGTACACTTACCAGCAATTGCAAAACTGCTATTTGCATTTACTGGTTTTAGTTCTATACAGTATAACTTGAAATGCCCTCAGATGGATTTTAAATAAAGAGAAAGTGGGACCGATAAGTACTTTTAAATATCTCATATTTAATACCAAGGACACCATATTTGTCCATGTATGTTTGGAAATCAGCCACAAATCTTAAAAAATAAAAATAATTGTATACATGCTTTCCCCCTGTTGTACTAATAAACACATGCTGATTTTCTTCTCTCTTCTCTCAGTGCACGGAGGGAAAGGGATCAGGTACACGGCAAACGAAGACACACCACCAGAGAAACGTAGGTGTCAGCTGTGTCATGTAAAACTTGCAGAGCAATTCACAGCAGCTCTGACATCCGTGTGATCAAACTGTCATCAACCAAAGATAACCTGAGACAGCAAGCAGCGTTAGTCCACACCCCAACTCTCTCTGCTTTGTCTTGTGTTTCCTCCTTCTTACTTTCCTGTTTGAACTCCTTTATAATCAGCTGTTCAGGAAAAAGCACAACTCATGCACCAGACTACTTGTGGTTGGATTGGTTGTTATATACAGTATGTAAAGCCATTTGCTCAACATTAGAGCTGGCACAAAGACTGCTACTACATCTGATTATGTGTGTGTGTGTGTGTGTGTGTGTGTGTGTGGTTTCTGCATGTTTAAATTTAGTTCACAATCTGCTGATGCATCGCAATTCTTATAGTCATATATTTCAGCCCTGCTACATTGTGGACTGCAACAAACACTGGTTATGGCCATCCAGAGTTAATTGGGCACACAGCAAGCACACACACAAGGAACCATTTACTGTGTGTGTCTTTTTACAGCATCTGGAGTGGATGCAGTTGGCGAGGTGGTCATGTGTGTGGACATTTTGCCGCAGCCTAATGGAGAACACAAGATCAATGTGAAAGGTAAGTAAGCTGAGCCGACTGCACCACTGTCCCATTTCTTCTCCGTCCTCTCTTTTTTAACTCAACCTACCTTTATCATCCAGTGGTGGCTGCTAACGACCTGAAATGGAAGGCGCAGGGCTTCAGGCCCTTCGTGGAAGTCTACATCATCGGCCCTCATCTCAGTGACAAGAAGAGGAAATTTGCCACCAAGTCCAAGAACAACAGCTGGTCTCCTAAGTTCAGTGAAAGCTTCCAGTAGTGAGTATCCAGGTCTTGATTTTCCCTTTGTTTTAGGCACATGTTGAGTTAAATTTACTGTTATCACTTTGTCAATAGAACAGAGAGAACAACATGCATACTAATAAAACCACCATACTACAAGTAGACATACTGCAATACACAAAATGTTAAATAAAAACAGTGAAGACAATAAGAGAAAAACAACACATATGAGTTGAATTACTGTAGGTAAGTTTAAAATGCTCTATTCTTAAATATGAGTAAGGACTCAATTTTCAAATATAAAGTGGGCACCAAATAAATTGTAAGCAGGATCTATATATCGCTTTTCTAGCATATGTGGAAAAACAATAGACCCTTCTCCATTAATCTCACTGTTTGGTGTTGCCCCAGTGGATACTCATTATGAATATGATGACCTTCTGCTCCCTGCTGGCTAGAAGGTTTATACTATCCAAATGGAAGGACTCTGTCCCCCCAACATATGGACAATGGATAAGAGAGGTTATGTGTCATGTTCACCTGGAAAAAATCTATACTGTTAAAGGGTCTACTAGGAAATTCTATACCACTTTGCAACCATTTATATCCTTTGTGGAAGGCATGGCAGTTTCCAGCATCAACATGTGGCCCATGTGTGTATGTGTGTTTTTTTTCTGAATCTTTTTCTTTTTTTCTTTTCCGTTGTTGCTTTTACTGTTATCACCTTGGCTATTTAATTATCTATATGTATGACTATTGATTAACTTATTTGTTTTTTTGTGAAATATTTGGAAAATAAAACAGATCTTGATCAAATATGAGTTTAAAAAAATCCTCTTAATAAGGCGTACATGTCTTCTGTTTCAGCTCCTTGGGCACTGAGGTCGGTCCAGAGAGCTACGAGCTGCAGGTGTGTGTGAAGGACTACTGCTTTGCCAGAGAGGACCGCACTGTGGGCATGGCCGTGCTGCAGCTGAAGGAAATGGCCAGCAAGGGCAGCGTCACATGCTGGATGCCGCTGGGCAGACGTGTCCACATGGACGAGACAGGCCTGACGGTGCTGCGAATCCTCTCTCAGCGCAACAACGACGACGTGGCGAAAGAGTTCGTGAAGCTCAAGTCGGACCAGCGCTCGGCTGAGGAGGGCCGCAGCTGAGGGGGGGGGTGTCGGAGAGAGCAAGGACACGCATGTGCACAAAAACACCAGAGACATACCCGAAAGACATAGTATTATGCACACATATAGTACTCACACCTACATAGATAGACAACCATGTGCAATACACAAGCACACACACAAAAAGCTCTATTTTCCATATATCTGCATACATTATGCAACATTTACATTGCAATGTTATCAATGCAACCATTGAGGAATATGTTTATAAAAAAATCCAATTTAATTTAGAATATTTCGACTGCTCGACTCTCAGTTTAGGGTTAGCCTGGCGTTAGTAAGCATTTGTCAATCCCTCACTCAGTCCTTCCTGTAACACATCACACCTTTTCTATGCTGTCTATGTGATATAATGCAGCATAGAATGACGACAGAACCATGTGAATAGAGTGAGAACGGCCACTTTGCACTTTTGCTTCTCTGTGTCTTCAGGAGAGCAGTCCTTGCCTAGCTATGCTCTGTCCGTCCATCCATCTGTCCGCTTGCCTGCCTGACTGTTTGTCGTTTTTCCAGTCCATCATCCTTTCTCTCCGCCCTCTCTCCCCTTCCCCCCGTCATTTACTCTGCGTAGTCCCACCCACCCACCCACCCACCCACCCCTGCTGTGATGTGTTGTGTAAGTTGGAGCTCAGGCACAGACCTAAGATCAGCTTCCTTTTTGCCCCCACCAAAAAAGACTGACCTTAGATCAGTGTCCAGGGGCAACATCACTGCCAGTCCGTCCTGTAATGTTCTAACGTCCTGCATGTTGACCCCAGGAACACTGTGATTCACTTTACTGTAACCATAAAAGATGGGTGCCTCCAATATTTTACCTGTGTGAGCATGGTGCATATATAACCCTGGTACAGTAATGACCTGACTAACTATTATAGTGGAGAAAACACACCGCCGGTGGAGAAATGCTGAGCCTGATATGTGTTGATAGAAGCGAAAGTTGTGGCCACAGTGTCCTTTTTTTTTTTTTGGGTTTTACTTTTCCTGCTTCACATCACAACAAACGGAGCAATACCCCAGTGTATAACACATCCACACCCCTAGAGTGCACATTAACTCCAAAAAGGGCTACGGGATCAGTGGACTGGGATGTCAGTTTCCGCACTAATACATACTGTCCATGCTTCTGTTGGCAAATTGACCCACAAGGTTTCCCAATGCGCCCCTCGTCCACCTGCTCTGCCATAGTAATGCCGCCATACCGCAGACACACTCCTGTTAAAAAAAAGTCTCTCACGAGTGACGATGTGGAGGAACTTGAAAATAAAATCCACACGAAGCCTAAAGGACACACACGACAGCTCGATGGAACTCTTTCCTTCTGACCGCCTGCACACGAATCTAAGCCCACCTCTTTAAGGCAATAGTGGTTTGTTTGTGTGTTCACTGAACCTTGTGGTTTTTACGAATAACAAACCGTCTGAAGACTGCTGTGTCTTCTGTGTTTGTGTGCGTGCATGTGTGTGTGTGCCTATTGTCACACCTGCAAAATGGGCTCTGAGATTATGAGCAATATATTGTACCTACATACCCAAAATGTATGCGCTGTCAATATAACTGCAGCAGCACCAACTGCAATATCCAGATCCAAGGAATGAGAAACTTGTGATTCTTGTTTTGTTTGTGTAAATTACAAAGATATTTTATTTTTGGACTCATAGAATCCCCATTCCTGTTGGAAGTGTCTAAGCTTTTTCTCATGTTTTGGATGAGAGAGAAGGAAAGAGTTTTGCCTTTAGTCGGACCAAATTTGCACGAAACCGATCTCAAGTTTGTCTTTTTTTTTTTTTTTCCAAAGAAAGAAGCCATCAGAGTCAACACCAAGCATTTATGTTTAAGTATTTGTTTCAGTCTTGTCGTGTGTAAATGAACCTCTTTACCGTTCACTGCAAAAAAGAAAAAGAAAAAGGTGAGCAAACAGTCATAGTCGGGCTTGTCTTGTGGTCTCTTTGTGTAACTTAATGATGTCAGTGACAGTGAGTAAACGCTGCAGTAGGTTTCCCTGTTGCTGTGTGGAGCTAGACCAGATGTCACTGCTGGCCTGTCACATGTTGTCTTTACTAGAAACTGTTGAATTCTACCAAAAACAAAGCTTCTGAATGTTATTTAGCCTCAGCAGAGCCTTCTTCCTACGATAAAAGGGATAAATCCAAAACAAAGACTAGCTTGGGGACACCAACTCATGCCTCTTAATTTAGGTGTCCAAGTTTCACGTAAAGGGATCATGGGTTCAGTCATGCTTGATTTGTGGGTGAACTCGCCTTTAAAAAGGAGCTATTACACCACTTTTAACACACAGTGCAGTTACATTGCTTGTATATGTTGTCTGAAAACTCCCAGGGCGCAAGACAAAACTTGACATGTCAGGCTGGAGCTGAAAAAGCAACAAAAAAAACAAAAACAGATCTAGTTTGGGGCTTGTTGCTTCATGTATGTACGCACAGACGCAACTTGTACACACACACATATGCACTGATGACACCTACACACACATATACACCAATCTCTGCTCAAGCACAAAAGGGCATATGTAAGATGACACACATGCATGCATGCACTCCGACACAACTCCATGGAGACCAATGATGCCCACCCTGTGAATAGAACGTACAATTGCATGATGGGAAATTTTATCGTGCCAGCACGTGTCTCTGATGTTACTTTTGTTTTCCTTGTTTGTTTTAAATTATTATTATTAAAGCGATGTAATAAGTTATCAATGTTTTTTTTTAAAAGGCTTGTGAATATGTCACCTGTAACCAATATGAATGTAGTGTGAACACAGAACTCGCATGAGAGAATTATTTTCTACCAAGGATGTTTCTAATTTGTTTCTTATCATTATTGATCGTTCTTTAATGAGGAAGAAGTGGACCTGGAATGCAGCCTGATTGTGATCTGCTTCCTATTAAAGGGACATTTGTGTCACAATCTAAACACCTGCTTTTTTTTTAAAATTCCTCCTCTGGTACCTGAGAATCACAATATTGCAGTTTGATTTTTTTCAGTTATTACATCTCATCTCGAGATCTTGAATTACACATCTTATAGATCTAACAGGAGTCCTGAAAGCAACAACTTGTACATTTCAATCCCTTCGCTCATAAATCAGACACGCTTTTCAACAGATGCCGTTTTCTCTCATATGTAGACAGCAGAGTGTTATGTTGACATAAAACCCTCAGCTGGAACAACCAGCCTTCCACTTCAGTGAATGCTCAGTCTGCTCCGTGTGACCTCTGACCTCTGTGGAGGAGGGAGAGCATCACCCAGCATCACTTTACACAAGTTGAAACAGATGTTTCCGCTCCTTCTCGACGGTCCAGAGACAAGAAAAAAAAAAGAAGCTGTTTCAGTTAGTCTGGATTAAAATAAATCAGGACATTTTATTTTTTAACAGTGGACACACTATACATTGGATTACAATAAACATAATGTGCTAAAAGTGTAGTAGTGTAACACTTAGACTTAAAGAGATTAGAGAAGTGTCTGTTTTGGGGCTGCAACTAAAGATTTTTTTTTTTTTTTGCACATCAATTAATCTGTCAATTATATTCTTTATTATTCTGTTAAAAAAAATTGGACTATAAAAACAAAAAATATTAGACATTCCTACATCTGACAATGCCTAAAAATAGCTTTTAAAAAAAAAATCCAACCAAAAGGCCAAAATCCCACAAAATGTTGTTTACTACAATGCAAGACAAATATTTGAAAAGCTGGAATCATGGAAACATTTGGAACTTATGCTTAAAAATTATTTTTGCTGCCAATCAATTTACTGTCAGTTGACATTTAGTTTTCAGCACCTTTAAAAATACCCACCCGAACTCGTCCTTATTTCTCGTCTTGTAAAACTAGTTTGTTTTAAAAAGTCTTTTTTTGATGAGTGACTTTAAACACTTGAAATAAATGGTTGATTTTCTGACTTATCATTTCTGCACTTCTTCTGACATTTCTTCTAAAACCACCCTAAAATCCATTTATATATTATATCTCAATGTCCTGTGAATTTGCTAAAGAATTGTCTATTTCAGATTTAAAAACAAACATGTCTGAACTGCAGATTTCACATCCAACTATTATTCATGGTTCTATCTGCTGCAGGCGTGTCTATACTGCCACCATGTGGTAACATTTCTATTCTGACCAGAAATAAAGACACAACACACAAGTTCATATTTTACAGTAAAAAAATGAAACCAAAAACAAGACTTTATTAAAGAAGCATAAAAAATAAAACTCTTGATACATTTCTCATAACCGTCAAGTCAGCTCAAATTATACGATTATACAATTTTTCCAGCTCACGGTTAAAAGGTCCATAAACTTTCAAATAAAATATATTTCAATTTTAAAATTTCTTCAATAATTTTTCTCATTTTGTTATAAATTGCCTATATGTAGTACACAAGAAATAAGGAAAATTAAAAAAATGGAAAATAAAAATAAATTTGAAGTAATAAAAAGGGTCACATTACTGTCTGGGATATTTAGGTAAGCAAATAAATTGTAAAAAATAAAATGTGTAAAAATTTTTTTTTTTTTATCTTAAAAATTATTAGCTAATGCCAGATGGCTTGAAGACATGCAGATGGTTAACTTACAAATAATGATACATGTTCTTTAGAAACTACACTCATCTTCAATTAAGTCATTTTGCTTTTGAAAACAAGATCCCAATGATTGTATTCAGGGTATATACACACACGCACGCACGCACGCAAACACACATACATACATACATACATACACACACACACACACACACACACACAAGTCAGGCCTGACACCTAGAGTTTGCTGACGTTTTACATTTTGGTTCTGCATACAAAGAGAATTAAAGCAAAAAATAGGAGAGCTGAGGCTTAAGGGGTGTCTGTCACCCCTTTCTGGCGTGGCTCTCTGCATCCCCCCGTTCTAATCACAAAAAAAGGTCAGAGGTCACTGGTTAGCATGCCTCAGGAAACCCTGTTTTCAAACCTTTAGGAAGGAAATGGGGGAGGGGATAAGTTTGGCTAAAAAAAAAAAATCTAAAAAAAAAAAATCAGCAGTGAATTCGAGAGAGAATTTGTACCTTTTAAACAAATAAACTACTGTACATTAAACCCTAACATTCTCTCATTGGCCAGAAACATCCCAGTGCAACATCCAGGATTTACATTGAACCCATTGAATACAATACATTTTATTCCTTTAAGATGTCCTCTTGAGACAGGTTGAAGAAGGGCTTTAAAGATTGGCCTCAGTCACAGTTGATCTGTTCATTCAGACACACTCGCAGCCCTGCATCGGTTCTGTGTTGCACGAGTACAAGACGAGACGTTTGACGTTGGGGTATCAAAGAGAGGATGGGCTGCCCTCCCCACTGCCAACTTAGTTTGTTCATCACTGCATTTTAGCAGGGAGTTGCACCAAAGCACCACGGAGTAGTCTTCATAAAGACTACCACTTCTGCCGCTGGGCAGGTTTTTCCTACACGTGTGGACACACAAATTAGTGCACTGCTGCGCTAAACCAGGGCAGCGGCTTATTAGATTCCATTGCGGAGCTACTGCCCTCATCACCTAAGTAGCAAACAAACAGACAGCAAATAAGTTCAACAATTAACTGGCTAGAGCATCAAAGCACAGCAACTGCTCATTTACTCAAGAAGAGCTACCCTTTATTCCTTGATATTAAAACTGTACAATCTGTGACTACGTCCAGGGAGGATACACTGCAACTGCAACGCCCTACATGCTAACGAACAGGATCTGCATGTGATGGCTGTGTAGGGACGATCAGAAAATAATTAATAAAGAAGAAAAATAAAACATTCTGCAGCTGCTGGGATTTGAACACAAAGTGTCTGGAAGCCCTGGATGACCTAGCTACTAGCTGCCATAAAGGATAAGTTGACTCTACCTACTGTGTAAGCCTGAAAACGTAATCGTGTGTCTGTGCAGTCGGAGGAAGCCCTTTGAGAATTAGCTGTGTGGTTTTAATTCTGTTGTCATGGCTTGTCTGATTCTATGAGCTGATTCCATGCATGTTCAAAAAGGGGCCACTAATGGCAACCGTGTACCATCGCTCGGACATCGTTCCAATCATACGTACAGTATTAACATTACAGGAGGCAGTTACTGCAAACTCACACAGAATTTAAAAAAAACAAAACACACACTAACACTAAACAGGAGGCAATCGCCTCATCGGGAGTCACTCAGAAATGCAAGGAAAAAGAATATCAGACAAATCTCTAACGGCTAACCACAGTGCACTACATTTAGCCATGAGTACAGCCGTATATCACTGTGTCATCTGAGAGAGTGCCATACAGCTTTGCTGTGAACGTGGGGTGGAAGACCAAAACTACCAAAACAAAAACAGTAAGAGCCGTTTCTTTTTTTTCCTTTTTAGAGGGGCCGGGAGACGCCCCTTGTTATTGTTTTGTGTGGGAGGAGCGGCCGTCTCTCCATAACCTTATTGGACAAAACATTCACGTGTGACGTCAGAAAAGCCCTGTCTTTTCCTAGAGTTTCAAAATAAGTCTGTTAGCCACACACTTGACAGTCAAGAGTCAAAGAACTACTAGACAACGCTAAATGAGCCAATCTAAGTGTAACGGACAAGAGGGTGTGAGGGGGAAAATGTCTTGCGTGGATGGATCAGAGCATCTGTATAAGACTGCGAGAGTAAAGTGAAGGGGCAGCAGGACAGAAACCTCCTCATGGTGAGGACACGATGATGCCGATGTAACAAAGAGCATGAGTGGGCATCATTCACTCTCACACACACAAAACAGAGATGTACAGGGATTGTCAGGCAGCCCAAACGCACAGAAATCTGACCTCGACAAATTCCTACAGGATCACTAATGGGACATTTCTCACTTATTAAATGTGAATGAAGTTAAATGTGAATCGATGCAGAAGCCACATTTGAAATGTGAAACTCATCCAACTCGTAATTGAATTTGATCAAGAATTAAGAGACATCTATTAATAGCAATCATTTGGCATTAGTGATGGCAATTTTTTTGTGTGGCAACGAGAAACAGGAAATCATCCTTAAGAGGTCCCTTGAGTGTACTGTTCCGCTAGGAGCCTGACTACATGCCGACCATTAAAAAAAGTCCCAAGCTTACAGAAAAATAGCAACCTCCATCGCTTTGTGTCACGAACGACGGCATGGGTGAGAGCAGAGGACAAAGCAAGGGATTTATTTGAACAGTTCTGTCAAGAACATTAAAATAAGGAGTAGAAAAGTGCAGGCCTCATTGACAGCTTCATCGAAAAATATCTGTTAAGTACAAAAGTGTCAAAAGGAAAGGCTGTGGGAGAGAAAGCAGGCAGAGATCTGAAGAAGCCAGAATGAAGAAATGTTGAGACAGACCGGCAGGCAACAGTGCCGGCTGCTCCGGGTCAAAATGAAGGCCTGAAGAGAAATAAGACACTAGTTTCCTTCCATAAGTTCACAACCGAGAGACTGTCTGAGCCCCAACTGTCTGCAGACCAGTTTCAATTAACTTCACTCTGAAAATAAGTCATTATTATTGTTATTATTAATCTTGACAGTTTTGTCAGCAATAAATCCAACATCCATATAGTATCATCGTCTCTATTAATGCATTTATTATTATGATCGCCTCCGCCACAGCTGGTGTCCCACTCTAGTCTTCTTCCTGCCCCCCACCCATATTTACCCTCAACCCCTTGCCAGGGCATTAGGAGAAGATGCGGATGCACTGAGTGGTGGGGGTGTGGCAGACCGGGCACTCTGGCTCCGCTGACTGGCAGATTTGCCCGGCGCACTCCATGCAGAACAGGTTGTGACCACAAGGCACCAGGGCTGCCGTCACCTCGCTCTCAAAACACACAAAGCAGTCCCTGTTGATCCCCGGGCTGACGCCGACCAGACCTGTGACCCCGGGTCCAGAGCCGCCTTTCAGCCGGCTGAGCATCCCAGAACTGAGGCCCACGCTGCTGCCACCCCCCTCTGAGTCAGTGGGAGAGCCGCCAGGAAGGGAGGAGGCCGAGCAAGAGGAGTAACCGGTCGACGAGCCGCCGGAGCTGGAGCTGGATGCCCCGGAGAAGGAGCCGCCTCCTGCACTGCTGGACTGTAGCCAGGAGAGAGTGCTGAGGGGATCGCTCTGGGCACGACGGGCTAATGGATGATCCAGGGGGCCCACGCCCGTGTCCTGAGGCAGAGTTGGAGACAATCGTGGAGTGATGGCGCCGCCGCTGAGGCCACTGCTGTTACGACGTAGAGGCTGCTGCTGGGAGGAGCCAGCCGTCTTATTGCCTGTTCCACCATTGACGAAAGGTGCCCAGATGTTGGAAGCACTGAATTCAAAGCCCAGTTCCTCTGAGGAGGGCAGCCCTGGGGTGGAGTCGCCCCCGAAAGTGAATCCTCCTCCTCCAGCACTACTGGAGCCTGTGCTAAAGGGGCTAGTAGGGCTGCCTCCCTCATTGGACTTGCGGGTGGTGCTGAAGCTGTCTGAGCTCATCCCACCGTTGTGCGTGTGATAGGCGACTGAGGACATCTTGCGGCCGGAGGAGTGGTGCATGGACATGGGAATAGCTGGAGGTGGGGAAGGTGGAGGAGGAGGAGGAGGAGCAGAATGGTGGCTGGTAGCCCTGGACCACAGAGATGCCCCGAGCCCTCCGCTCAGGGAGCCCAGGCCTTCTAGACTGACATCAGTGCCGTTGGAGTGGAAGTCATTGTCTCCCTGCAGGTCCACAAAGGTTCCAGTTCGCAGGGTGATGTGGGTCTCGATCTCCTCTCTCGCTCGGTCCACGTTCTCCGGCATCCCGGTCACCTCGAACACTGGGTCTTTCTCCCGACTGGGTGTCACGATGTAGGTGTGAGTCTGCTGCTGGATGCGCTTGATAGTTGCTCCCTTTGGTCCAACAACTAATCCAACTACCCTGTAGGGCACCCTCACCTGGATCAGCAATAAGAGAATTTTTTTAAATTAATTTTTTATGTTTTAATTCATTTTTAAGGACAGAATTACAGATATATATACACAGTGACATCCAGTTATTCTTTAGTTACCGAACAACACAGCACGATGACTAAGCCATGTGGATTTCTGTACCTGTATGGTGGTCTGTCCAGGTAAGTGTGGTGGTCCAGGCAGAGAGCCTCCTCCTCCTCCTCCTCCAGGCGCTCCTGCTTTGCAGCGGGACGCCCGGATCATGGAAAAATGCTCAGCCGCCGAGACAATTTCACGTTTGGCCATCTCTACATCCTCCCTGCGCCCCGTCACAATGAACACTGGCTCCTCGCCTCTGACTGGAGTCTTTATGTAGGTATTTGTCTTGGCACGCAAGGCCTTGATCTTACAACCTGGAAGACACAGAAGCACATAATTATCAGTTTTATGACATGATGAATGCCAAAACACTTTGTTCTCACAGACAGAAATATAAACAGATTTATTACAACATAGCAATATATACAGGTGCGATTGTTATAAACAAGTAGTGTAATGGTAACAGTTTTAACATACACTCAGCCCTTCATTAAGTAAAACTAACGTAGTCAGATATATGAGCCCGAAAATACATCCTACCTTCATTATATTGTTCAGTGTTTCTAGAAATTTACGTGTTTGTTGGACTACACTAGAAATTTACAGTTATTGAGTTGCATTGATTGATATGAGATGGAGAAAATATTAGAAATACCTCTTGGTATAATAATGCAATGCAGCAGCACCACAAACTGCAGCATCCACACTGGTCATGAAGTGGAATCATCATCTCAATAACAACAGTTTAACAAACCTGAACGTTATAACCTTCATGAAAGTTGGATTCATTACAGGGCCTGTGTCAGACGGCTTTAATTTAAACTACAGTAGGTTTTCATAATTAACCAGAAACTAGACATTATTGATTAATCTAATGAATATTTTCACAATAAATAATTTAGTTGATTAAATATCAAGACATTTGTAAAAAAAATCTATTACCTATTTCTCAGAGCCCAATGTGACATATTCAAATTGCTTTATTTGTCACACTAACAGTCCAAACCCCAAAGAGCACCCAAAAGCAGCAAATCCTTACATTTAAGAAGCTGGAACTAGAAAATGTTTGACATTATTGCTTAAGAAAATTACTTAAATTATCAATTTATTATCAAAAAAGCCAACTAATTGATTGATTGACTATTCGTGGCAGCTCTAGCTAAACACGTAATTTTTTCTCCAGTTTAAGTGGTTTTTAACATTGTACATCATAATACATTGTACAACAGGATATGCATGAGGAGCCTGTTTGCCCAAACATTGAGCCAATAAGATGCTGCACTCCTGCAGCATCAACTGTGTGCTCTGTTTCTTTAAATATGGATGCTTCGTTCTCGGTGACCAATAGGGCGCACGGAGTGTGATGTCATTCTGGGAAGCAGAAAGCATGGCTTTTTCAAACAAAGAGAACAATGCCGTAACGCTGCCGCGGCTGCGACGGGCTAACCAAACCCACAACATTAGTCCATTTAATGTATAAGGCATACGTCGATAAAAAATAAATAAAAAAGTACAATGCGTAAAATGTAGCAGCTCAAACGCGAGCAGACTGCATCGGAAGACAGAGCTGGGTCCAGGGCGTAACACCGCCCAGTCCCGTGTTTGTGCGCCTGCTTCCCCGTTTCAGCCTAAAATCTACTCAGCAAAGCCAATAATAATCCAGCATAAACATGTACATGGGTTAGGAGTGTGAGCTCACTTGTCAAATCTGCCACTTCAGATATGCGATACATAAAAGCAGCAGATTTCGGTATATTTCCTTTGTTTGGTGCAGGCTGCTAGACATGTCCAGACTCCCGACAATCTGCCGCTTTGTCTGACCCTCTCCCACCCCTCCCCCTCCCTCCTCACCAACCACACTCACTTTGTCAGAGCATTGTCTAAATACTGTTAAAAAGCATATGTAAATAGAGTATGTATGTCTTTTTTAAATGGAGAACCCGCATTATTTTTGGCTTAAAAAGACGCAGACAGTGAATGCAGCCCGACCCCAGCACCAAGTTCAGAGACCCTTCTCTCCCCAGGCAGCCACCCAAACAAAGAAACACCAGGCTGCATGCTGCCTGAACAAACTGTCCATAAAAACCAAATAATTCCTCACTAACAGAATCAAACACACACATATACAAATATCTGCTCTCACCTTGTCTGCCCACTATTTCGGCCACATGTTCAGAGCTAGGTACAGGTACACACTCAGTCATGTTGACACTTCTTTTCCTGCTGCAGAGGACGGAGCTTTGTTCCCCGTGGAGCATGGAGTGTGAGCCGGCCATGTGGTACCCGCCCGATCCGTAGTACTCTGGGGATGGAGAGCAGGACGTCGGCGAGTCCCGGGACCCATTGGCATGCTCCAGCATTTGGAGATCCACGTAGCCCCCACCGCCCACGCCGTTGCAACCCTCAGACCCGGGACCCTGGGTCCCATCCAGACTGTCAACCAACCCGCCGCCTCCGCTACCACCGCCGCCTCCACAGTCCACTTTCTCCAGGGCCATGAGTGACAGCTGGTCCAGGGCGAAGCGGAGCGCCTCTTGGTGGTCCTCTTCCCGAGACTCCTGGTCTGTCTCCCGGGGCAGACCGACCCCGCTGTGCTGGCTGCTGATCACCACGTCGTGGTCCATAATCTCGGGGTGGAATAAAGGGCTAGGCATATTCTCTCCGTGGATCTCACATCAGATCACGGATGCCTGTTTGTTGGGAGTGAGCTCACCCTCTTCTAAAAGAAAATTGGAAAAAAATAACAAAAAGTCAACTGTTTGTTTATCGTTAAACAACGAAACAAGGCTGGAGATGATCACCATGGAGCCACCGACCATTCATTAAGGGAAGCATGCACTAAGAGTGTTGATTTCGGCGCCTTGCTTTGTCTGTTGTTGTTCCTTGTCTGACAACTGAAACCATCCAGGAGGCTGGTTGATTGTCAGGATAAAGCATGCCCGCTTCAACACAACTGAACAAAGTATTTCCCTGCACACACATTAAAACCCTTTTGCGGTACTACCCCCGGGCACTCACATGTGTACTGGTCGAATTATAAATGAAGATAAAGGAGGGAAACAAGCTGTTGTTAGCTTCAACAGTCAAGCTAACAGGCTAGTCCCACACAGTCGGCACTCAGTCACGTTGTCGACCCCTTTGTTTGGGAGCACTACAGCTAGCTGGTTAGCCCTGTTCTGACAGTCGAACTTGTGCTAATTGTCAAAGGAAGCCGCGTTGTTTTCCTTTAAAATTAAACAAGTGTGAAAAACACATGAACTTACTTTATTTTGCCTTTGTCGACGAGATACTCTCCTCGCTTGTCACCCAGTTATTAAGGGAAAGATGAGAAGCAGCCAGGAGGAGGAGGAGGAGACCTGTGCTGTGCAGCGCTAGGAGCTAGCGGGCTAGCAAAGTAGCACGCTAAATAGGGGGCGTAGGATAAAAAAAAAAACGTTTAAAAACGAAAAGAGGGCTCTGTTGTTTTTTCTCTGTCTGAAGAGTCAAAGCATATTCCTGGGAGTGCCACTAGGTCTTCATTCAGCGTTTCGCCGAGGAGACTGTAGATGAAATCCAAGGTTAACAGTTACCTTTTAGTAAAAAAAAAACAGTGATTCTCGGCACTCTGCTGCTGACTGACCCCAGTCGATCCGCCGCCTTTGTCTCGCCAGGCGCACGCCGCTCAGTCTCCCGCACACGGCACTGACGTCACCCGCGACACAACAATGGGTTCAAAGGCCACATGCAGCAAGAGGAGCATCAACGCGCTGCCATTGTGTCCGTTAGTCTGCAAGACACTATTTTATCTCCCTTTCTTTAATGCAAATGCTTTGCATCTCGACTGTTTCATTGTTGCATTGAGACATGTTTAAAAACGTGGTCACGGTTGGGTGTGTTCATCATGGCTACCAATGAGGTGTTTCGTATTTCGGGTGGTCCAACTAGCATTGAGTGATGCTCAAGCAGTGTGTGCCTGCATTTATTTGTGCTTTCCAAGTAATGGAAAATGAGCAGTGAAAATAATTCATGGGGGACAATAGGTTCATTTTAAATAATGTAAATATTTTTTTTAAATACTTTTTTTTACAATAAGCTGAATAAATAAAACAATAGGTTAATATTTTTTCAAGTTTATCTGCAACACTCGCATCCAGACGGACACTGAAAGATTTCCCTATAAATGTTCCTCCTGTCCATAATGGCCTCTCGTAAAATGCATGTTTTTAGTACCAAATTTCCTCTTTGTATTTACTTGCTGAGCTGGGGTGAAAGGATAGTAATTAAAGTTTTATACTTTGGGAGATTACCCACTTCATTTGATTCCATTTGACTCTCTTATTGTTTGTGGCTCCAAAAGGACCGAGGATTTTGGAAAAGAGAAATTAATACAATATGCATAGGGGTATGTGATTGTTTCAAGATCTTTTTGAAAAATGTGAGCCCATCCTTTAAGGAAGAAAGGGCCACAAACTGGATATACATTTTCTGGCAAATCTAAAACAATGTCCACCTTCCAGAACCTCCTAAATTTTACGAATGATAATGGCTAAATAAATGACACTCTAAACCGGTCATAAAAGAGCTGCATTTATTTGACAGGGACACAGTGGTACAGAGACAAATGGTGAATCTTTTATGAGGTACATCAGTGTTACTGTTTTTTGCATTTTCTGGAGGGTACACACTTTCTGTTACTGCCTAATCTCAAATGTAGTGGGCATAGCAATACTGATCCTTTTATCAATACCTTCAAAACCATGTAAACTCAGGTTGTGAGAAAAATGAAACCTTTAAGGCCCAAATGCACTGAAAGCATCTGATGCATGCGTTTTCAAGTACACCTATTGGTTCAAATGGCTGAACACGCACCAAAAGCTTTATGAGGCAGATGCCCCTACTCCAACCTTGTTTAGATTTTGGCCCTTTATTCTGCAGCCGTAGCACCAGTTTGGAAAGAACTAATAGGAATATTTTTTAAAACCAAGGTGAGAGAAAGAGAGACAGACACTGCGGTGAAACCTCTCATCAGATAAGACCAAATTCAGCCATTCTCAACACTTATCTAAGCTCTGTAATGCTGAGGTAAATAAAATAATGTTCTGTTGGAATTGTGAAAAACTTTCGAGCCAGAGTCTTGTTGTTGGGTTTGACATAAGGAGGCTACATGTGTTTCTGTGTCTTTTGGGGTCTTCTGTCTCTCTATGGAAGAATATGAGTGCTACATATAGCGACTTTTTCACAAAATACTGCTGGTTCTGTTGTGTTGGTGTCTTAATTTGATTTTAATTAAAATGAGACGCGTCAAGTATTGTTTTTCAGTGAATTTGGGCCTTTAATTAAACAAGCTAAATTTTACTATCCACAGCCACAAGAGGGGCTGTGTGCATGTAAACATAATGCATACTTTCTATGCTTCCAAACATAAAAACACTACAGTGCACCAGTAAAATATAAAAGAGCAACAATATTCTGGTAGAACAGTTATAAAGAAATATACTTAAAAGAAGTTCTCAACATGATACATTCCAACACACACACACAAGTCACATACATCGGGTTTGTGTTTTTAACTTGGAGCTTGAACAGCTATTGACTAAATGTAACTTTGCATTGTATAGACCACCATCAATAACTGCCATTCTTTAGTAGAGGTAAACATGAACTGAAACTCAAAGCACCCTTGCAGGATTACACGGTCACATGTAAAAAATAATAAAGAAAACAGTCTTTGTTTAGGTTAACAGAATCTGCAGAATGTCTGCATTTAGGTTCTATTCCAGTTAAACGTGTCTAAAAACTATTCACAGAGCAAATTATTTGAAAATTAAAAGGAGTTTACCAGCAAACTTCATGTCAAACAAGCCTGTAAGAGAGATGGGAAAGAGACATGTTACATGTTAAGTCAAGTGTGGCAAAGAATGAACCAATAGAATAGCATTCAGCAACACTGGAACCAGTCCTGTGGTACCTTGGCTATAATTCCTCCATGTCCACCTGCTCCACCTTCTCTACTTTGTTGGCTGCTGCGTCTACAGTGGCGTCCTTTATATGAGCCAACATATCAGCTGTGAGGGCTTCCTCGAGACGCCTCCTCACATTCTGCACCAGGTCTTCCTGTTTCCTGAGGGACACAGACAAGGAGAAAATAAAAGTTGGCAATAACGAAAACAAACCTTTAAATGGCAAAGACTTGATGATGAAAAGGATTTAGTTTTAACATTCTGACAAGTAGTGGAGAAGTGAAGATTCAGGTCTGTTCCCTGAATCTTAGCAGTGTCTTTGTGCTCATCATCCACAGGTTCTTGGCAGGAACACAGGCAGCATTAGTACAGTTTCTGTGACATGTCAGAATCTGCCACAGCCATTCGTTTATTCAGACTATTACATGATGGAGTGTTAGTTAACCGCAAGAATATTCTGAATAAAATGTTGTGAGCAAAACACAGTTTGGCCATCTTGAACGAGGACTTTGAGCTCCCAAAAGTGAATTCCACAGCAGTGAATATTTAAACGTACATTCAGATTCAGTGTCCAAAAAACGACAACACTTCATGAATAGATTAATTTAAATAGACTATTGTCAATGCATTAAAACACAGCAGAGTAAGTAAGTCTCAACACATAACTACTGACCCCAATGTGTTTTTATGCGTTTTGTGCGCATTTTGTGTTGATCACAGGGGTTCTCAACCTTTTGTAACTTCAGGCCCGCTTCTGAGAAATTCTGAGGACCATCACCCCGAATAAAGGAGAAGAAATGTTAAACTACCTTGTTATTGGGTGTATGTGCCACAATGAACAGCACTTCTACAGTTTAATTTACATTTCACACCTTGAGTGGCCACCTTACCAAGAGCCCTACAACTGACAAAAACATTAGCTTAAAAGAAATGTGTTGTATTAATGACAGATAAACCCGACAGTGAGGAAAGCTGTGTGAACATCTTTACCTGATGTCATCATCAGTCACTACGAAGGCTTTGCAGAGAGGTTGTGCTGTGTTGAGCCACACTCCAGGATTTTTCTCCACTGCAGCCGTGAGCTGTCCGGTGACGGGGGCAGGGCTGGTGTGGAGGGCACTGGCGATGGCAGAAAGCAGTGTTTTATCTGAACACGCGGGCCCAACACCTAAGCAGAGAAAAACAGGAAGGCACAAGTCAAGCTTCTGAAAAAAAAATTACAGCTATGATTCATACAAGGTTGTCATATTTTTTTTGGGTTAACCTCACCCTGTAAGCCTTTAGGAAGATCCATAGTTTTCACCAGCTCCTCTGCGATATCAAATGCATTTAACCCACTCAACTTCCTCTCCCAGAACAGCTAAAGATTGAAACAAACCAAAACTAGAATTACTACGTCACAGTTCTAAGCCTCCACCAACAAAGTTAGTGTACATCCAAGTCGGTCCAGACTCATAATACATGTCATGAAGTCTTTGAAGGAATTTAATACAAGGCATTAAGTGTATTTTGTTTTTGCAAAATGGAAGTTATCACTATATGTATGATTCCAGTGAATAATTTGCAGTCTGACTGACGGACTGATAGAGAGCTTCGTCACATGGTGCAACAACAATCAACTGAAGCTCAATATCAGCAAAACCAATGAGCTTGTGGTGGTGTGTGTAGTGTGTAAGTTCATGGAGAGAAACACAGGAGAGTCAAATTCCTTGTATGTGTTCACATGCTTGGCCAATAAAGCTGATTCTGATTAACAAAAAGAAGCTACAAATTCTGAGTAAAACTACTGACTCTAAAGAAAGTTTGAAGAACTGAAATTTACATGTTTTCTTCCCTCTGGCTTACTTGTTTCGGTTGGTCCACAGCCTTCTGCGGGTCTGTCTTCACCTTGTTGTTGGGATGATTTGTTACCTTGGTCACTGGTTGTTTGAAGATGGATGCTGTCTGTCGAACTGGTAATGTTGTGTTTAAATCAGGCTTCGCCTTTAAGACAGACAACAACGTGATTGATTGGGCAAAATTCTGACAACCAGCTTTGACCAATTTTCTATTACAATAAAACAAACATTTTTTAGATTGTGACATTTGTGAGGAGTTACTGTACAATTCTCCAGAGTTGTATGACTGCTTTGTAATTAGTGTTGCCAGTACCAAACAGTAAATAATTCTACACAATAATTCTATGTAGTGTGACGGAACATTGTAAACATTACATTAATGTTACACAACATTATTATGACTCAATAATAGTTTGAAGGGAAACATCTCTCTCTAAAAGGCTGTACTGATGTCAATTTTATAAGCCACTAAATATCTCCCTGTAGCACAGTCATCAGTCAACACTACTACCACTACTCACCCTGATTTGATGGTTGATGTCATAGAGAGGCTTGTGCCTGCTGCGCTGCACTTTGGTCAGGAGAGAGCGTCCCGGCATGGAGTGGCTGAAATTCACATTAGTGTGAAGGTTGCTGCCCAGACTGCGGACAATCTGGGGCTTGTTGAGAATGCGCTTGACAGGTAACGTTACACTAGAGAGAACAACAACAGAAAAATCATCATCACAACATGGACCTGTTCAATGACTGAGGCATTAAAGGGACAGTTCAACCCAAAATCAAAAATACATATTTTCCCTCTCACCTGTGTGTTATTTATTCTTCTAGATATGTTTTGGTGCGGGTTGCCAAGTTTTGGAGTGATATCGGCTGTAGAGATGTCTGCCTTCTCTCGAATATAATGGAACTAGATGGCACTTCGCTTGTGGTGCTCAAAGCCCCTCAGAAGTACATTTGAAAAACTCAACAGCAACGTCTCTGTCCAGAAATCATGACCCAGTTACTCAAGATAATCCACAGACCTTGTTGTGAGCAGTTTCATGGAGGAACTATTTTCTTTCTACCATATCACCACGCCGAAGGAAACGTACTTATGGACGAGATGCTCATGACAGGGTGGGACATAAACATTAATGGCGTTCTCCTTGAGTGAGCTTTAACATCCATGAGTACACATTTCCTTCTGCGTGGTGATACACTAGAAAGTTCGGTAGAAACATGAAACTGTTCACAACAAAGTCATGATTTCTGGAAAGAGACATTGCTGTCGAGCTTTTCAAATGTAATGGCACCATGAGCCCCATTAGCCATCTAGTTCCATTATATTGAAGAGACATTTCTACAGGCGATATTTCCAACACTGGGCAATTCGCACCAAAACAATCTACATGGATAAACAGCACTACAGGTAAGAGGAAAATGTGTATTTTGGATTTTGGGGTGAACTGTTCCTTTAATGCAATAAAGGTCACCTGATTGCATTTCACTTTAAAAATGACCAAAAAAGGTGCAAGTTGTTGAGATGCCAATGCAGTCCATCTGTACACGGTACAATCATGAAGTGAAAACACCTGTGTGGGTGTTATTTGGATGTGTGTAGGAGGAACTTTGAGCAGCAGCTTTGTAATTTAACAGACTTGCTGCCTTTCCAAGCGTAGTAATACATTTAGAGTGATGCAAGTCCTCATTTAAGACGTACAACCGGACAAATTAGTGATGAGCTACACGTAAAAAAGGCAGCATACTCTTCACAAACAAGTCTTAACAAGATTACTGTGCTGCAGCTGGGATTTTTGCATCGTATTTCAAATCTGGCGCAACTGTGCCACGGCCCTGCGCAACGCAAGTCAAGCGTGTGTAAACAATGAAACTTAGCTAGCTAATCAAGCTAGCAGCGTTGGGAACGTCAATGTACCAGCGAACAGTGTAATTACTGTTACACCAAAGCCGCAAGTTTCCTCACGTAATAAACTCAAAACTATCCGAATTCGACATTTAGCTAAAATGACTGTTTAAATAACCAAGACGTGGTTCATTAGCTAAATGTTCTCAACATGCAGATCGTCCGTATGCATGCGTGCGTTTCCTGCAGAGAAACTTTCATTTTAACAACTCCTTCGGTTATACATTTAAAAGTCCCACCTTTTTCTCTCCATGGTTCTTGGTTGTTTTGCTTTTTCTTGCCTGCGATTCTGCCTTACAGAAGATAAGAAATCAGCTAGCTGCCTATGTTTGCAAACATAATATTTTCGCCGCGTCTGGTTTGTTATCAATCCCCACTGTCACTGTCAGGACCTTTACAACTGTAAATCACTCCGCCAGCCTTGTACCGTAATGAGTGGGAGACATCCGCCAAACGCCCGTAAACTAGTCCAAAGATGACGCTCCAGGTCTCACGTGGTCTTGTACACTGCACACAGTCAGAGGTGGAAGGTAACTCAAGTAAAATTAGTAGTTTGAGTAAATAAAGTTACTCAAGTACTTAGTTGTACCACTTTGTGAAGACTTGCTCTACTCCACTACATTTTAGAGAAATATTAGTTCCTTTCAACCCACTGTGTTTGTTTACTTTGCAGTTGCATGATAAACATGCTGTATAATAAACTCAGATAATGATGCATTTCTATACATTAAAATACTAGTAGTAGTAGCCTACAGTAGTCAAAGGGCCATTCTGTATGATGAGTACATTTACATTTGATACTTAAATCTTGATGCTAATAAATATGTAGTTTTATATTACTTAATCCCAGGACGTATACTGGTTAAATGAGTCCTTTAACGTTATTGCATTACAATTATAATTTTTTAGGGATCCTTCTACAACTGCAGTAAGTATGAGAATTGTGGTAATTCTGTAAAATGGCAGCCTTTAGTTGAGAAACTATAAATTTTGTACACACACCATCTTAAAATAAAAGCTCAGTATAGAAACAAATCTCTGAAATTGTTTGATATATAGACTGTTCTGATGATCTTAGAGGTTTCTTTTTGTAACTGATGTTGGTTAACACAAATATTAAACGGCCTATATTTTTTTGTTATGATCGTACCAACAAATTGAGGCACAATTCAGCGCTTTTTACTACGTCTTTCAGTAATCTGACCAGTGTCAAGTCCGAGCAATCTGTAGGTAAACTTCACATACATGATACAAATCCACTTTAGTTTGATTTGGTATTGAGAGCAGGGAGACAAAGTCAAATAATTGCACACAACCACAATATGGGATAAATCTCACATACTTTACTTCTTCTCTTCCAAACAATTAACAGCATGACATGAAAGACACTCTTTTCCCTTTGTGAATCAGGTTTGATCCACAGCGCAGAGGAGACCCGATCATTAAAAGAAATATCTGTCCCCAAACTGAGAAGGAAAAGAAAAGATAAGTCCGTTTATCATTCGTGTTCATCTTCCATCCATTCACGTATTCACTGGTTGAGGTGAACGTTGAAATGTCAAAACTCCAGCGTGTTTAGGAGGATGATGACGGCGAACAGTTCATTGTTGACTTGAAGATGACAGCTTCCAGTGGCCTGGTATGGAACTGGACCACAGTGCAAGGTACCAGCTGCAGCAGTTCTTTCTCATTATTTAAGTCTAAAAAAAAACCCCCGCACTGACCTGAACAGAGAAAAACAAGTCATTAGGTTAGAAAAAGTGGTTTTGCTGTGACAAACGCAACAAAGCTGGATTTAAAGTCAACGGGCTCAAAGAAAAACTTATGTTTAAGTGACATGGACAGGAGTGTTGTGGAGTTATTTTTTTAATTTCTAAAAGCTCACTCAACATCCAACACTGTTCATGAACCTTCTTAAAGTCAGAGAAGTCTATCAAAATTTTAATTTACATGCTGCAATACAATAAGTAAGCGGCATTGTCTGGGTTCAGATTTATATACATCTCAAATACAATTCTAGATATCTGAAATTAGATTCTTAATTGTTACAATTCCAAGTCGACGTATCAATAACTTAATTCAGTCAGAAATTACATATAAAGAATTTTATTTGATATCTGTAATGTAAGAACAACTGAACCAAACACTGTCACTACAAGAACTGAATTGTTGCTATCAACAATTGAGATTTCCACTAGTGAGAATTTAGTTGTATCTACCATTAATTAGAGTTGCAGTCAACTAGTCAAAATTACATTATGGATATGTCAAATTTAAATTCTAACACATCAGAATTGTAATTGAGTTTGAATATAAGAGTCACAGGTAAAAGTTGACTACTTGTAATTAAGTTACAGATATCTACAATGAACATTTCCACTAGTTAGAATGTAAATAATTAATGTTTTGTCTATTGAGGAATTCACTGTAGATCTCTTTAATTAGAATTTCTACAGGTCACAATTACATAATGGACAAAAGCAATTGTTGATATCTACAACTGCTAGTATCACTTCTGATAAAATGTTTAAAGGGCTTGCTATAGTTTTCTGCTTGGAGAACACTGGAGGGTATGTACACTCTCACAGGTTACTGCTTTTGCAAATCAACCTGACTTTTGACAATATGGGGGTGGAAACCATTGGACCTTGATTGACAGCTTCTGTTAACTGAACAACAGGTAGATTGTTTAGCCAGAGGCTTGTTATCCTGACCGAGTCTATTGTTTTTCCAACCTTCTTTAGATGAAACCAGAAAAATGGCAATATGGAAAGGGAACTTGATGAATTTACTGTTTATCAGACCACAAATGCGAAAATGATAGATGCCGGAGCAGAGGGTTTCGGGTGGCCAGGCCTCACCGATTAGTACAAAACCACAACTTGGAACTTTATTCACTGATCTCGATAAAACTGCATCATATTTTTATGGAGAAAATGTTTTCTGGTTTTCCCTCTGGTGTCTTCCAGCTGCTCTGGCTCAAATCTGTGATTTACAGAGTTTACAGAAGCTGTCAATCAAGGTTCAAGAAGGGTGTAATTGCGTTGAAAGTGAACCATCATAACTGGATCAGGTTTATATCCCTAAAAATTGTCATAAGTCAGGTCGATTAAAACGAGCAAATCTCAACTTCAAGAGAAGATTTACCAGTATTTCCTCCAGCACGCTTGCATGTGGTGGCTGCTTTGACTGCTTGGCGCTTAGTTCTGTACACATAGGTGTCATTTTTTTGCCTTTCTTTATGGTTTTTTTCTCACTTGTGGATGTGTGTATAAATCTCATTGTTAAATTTATGTGCGAGAAGCAGTTTATTGTGTATGAAAGGATATGATTTGCTAGTGAGCATGTTTTATCGTGCTTGTGGTCGAAGGTTTTTCAGACATTCCTGTCTTATTAGAAGCGGCTACATATGGTCTGAAAATAGGCCACTGTCCTGGATTCTGCTCTCCTGACATCTCTAAACTACCTGGCACACTGTCTCTGAATTTCATCTTGAAAATCAGAAAGACAGCTTCCCAGTTCCCGCTGTGTTGCCACCACCACCATCACGTTTCATCAAAGGAAAGCTGTTGTTAGCCAGGTAATGAGATTTACCTTTTTTTCCTTTTTTTTTTAACCAGATGTAGCACTTGGTATTCAAGAAAAGAAAGCTAATTTTGTGTTGAACCAGAGTTATTGTATGCCCAGATAGGTTATCACAATATAAGTTTGAAAAACAAAATCACATATGGACTTCTGTTTCATCTCTTTTATATATATATATATATAGTTTCATTACAATATTAGTTAAACTGTAAAAAAGTGCTCTGGCAATTTCCCTGCTTGGAACAGAGAAACATTTACATGTGTCTTATTCACTACAGATCTAGTGTGAACAAAATAGCAAAACATGTAAACAAGCAATCACATCCCTGTGCATGTGGTGATGTCTACAGTTATTTCAAAAATAAACTACAATAGACGTGTTCATTGAAATTATGGAATATGCCACTGATTGCAACAATATGGCTGTGATGAGTGTGGAACAGTTTTTGTACAAAAATGTAGTTGCAGATGGAGGCATAAGCTAAGATCGGGCTGTGGCTGCACAGACAATACCGGTTAACTGTATTAATTGCAGAAAAAAGAGCAAACCTCCAGTGCTGCCTGTGGCCTCTGGATAGAGCATCTGTGAGAGTGCTGCTCTTTGGTCTCATTTGGCAACTGTTCTCTTGTAGTGCTACCACTTGCTGCTACACCTCCTCCACTCTTACTTGTGCAGTCATCGCTTTACCATCCCTTGGACTAACCTGAGTGCCACTACTCGTCCTTCTTGAATTTGCCACTGATGTAGGGAACGTAATCTAAAACCAAACGCCAGTCTGTGACGTAGACCAGAGCTACGCCTCCGACTGTGCCCCATGCAGCCATATTAGGGACCCTGTGGGGCAGTAAACAAACATTTACTAATTTATTTACCAATTGTTCTTCAGTTAAAAGTGAACATACCCTTAATGAAAAGGATCAGACAAAATGTTAAATTCACAATATTAATTCCGTGAGAGCAATTCTCAAGGGTCAAGTTGTTTTGATGTGTGAGGATTGTTGTTTTGTCTCTAGCTGGAAAATTACATTGTACAATAAACATCACCAGGACATCAACAGCAACAAGTACCTCAGCTAACATCAGTTAGCTAGTCAAACTAAGCAAAGGACATTAATTTAACACTATCCCTTACCCTTATAGACTAAAGGATTAATGGACTAATTGTCATTCTGACTAATCTAAAACGAAAACAATAGCTTCAGCCCTTTCGGTTATAACGTTATCAGTCAAGCCAGCTAGCTAACTTATTTGGTTAAGTTAAACGTATTCAAACGGGGTAATAAAAGAATACAATTCACATATGTTCAATGTGATCAGGGGAAAAGCCAACAGTCATCGAGGAAAAGGTCATGTTTACTTCAAAATATCACATTAGGCATCTTCAGCCTGAGTTTAGCTGATAGGTAGCAAAAGTCGGCTGAAATCAGCACGTCCCCACAGCAATGACCTCGGCTAGGCTAACAGCTAATGTTAGCTAAGGACACATCAAGATTCTGTTAACACAAAGTCTGACTTATTTCCATTTTTTACCACTAGTACGATATAAAGACATCTTACCATGATTTGGCAATAGCCGTATATTTCTGACCGATTATTTTACCAATCATTTTAGCTACAATATATACTCATACACCAGACGTGCCGCTTTCCAAACTACAAGGGACTTCCGCTATTGGTTTTTCTCACATTTAGTGCGCATGGTTCTTCCGGTTGACTTATTATACCTTACAGTACATTGTTCTTATTCCTAAACTATTTTTTTTCAAACGACCTGATACTAATTTACAAACAGCAAAATTAAAGCTACACAGTATTTTAGCGCAGGAGTAGCCTACCGACTTGAATGCAGTGTAATTACTGGCAGTAGATGATAGTGCGGCCAGCTCATTACTGCCCCGTAGCGGACTAACCAAGGTACATTTCTGCTTGTCAGTCTATGGAATCATCACCAGGCTAGGTCTGTCCAAGTTGGGTGAACTTAATTTTACAAATCAAACATTGCAAAGATCAACCACCACTTGGTTCACTATTTTGCATTGCAGAAAGTAAATTATTTATAGGTTAAAAAAAAAAAAAGACACCGGAAAAATGTGGGTTTGTTATTAAAAATGGCACATTTATTGCTACATTACTGTTATATACACAACAGTTCTCGATATCTACTTTATGTATAAAAATAGGAAACAGGAGGCACTTTGAGGACATAGCCTACATAGATGATGTCCCCAAACATGATTGAAGACAGAGAGATCTGTAGCAGGTCGTCTGTTGTGGAGCACAGACTGGGTCTGTAAACTACAGACTTTAGGTGCATGTTTTGATACTTGGATATTGCAGACATATCTTTCACGGTAAGAAATAAAAAGTCTTCAGTAGCGACTTTTCTTCTGGAGAAAGGCCTAGAGTAACTGACAAAGAAAATGTTTGGGGCTAGTCCATAGGGCAAGATTTGTGACAAAAGTTAACCAAATACTGTATCATAATATCAGTATCAGCTTACAATGATAAAGCTGATGAGGACATATATATGTACATACATATCAATGCACATACATATCAATGTACATGCCAGTCAAGGACAAAATTATATTTAACAAAATCAGTTCATGAAAGATGAGACATTTAAAGTACAATTTTCAGTGTCAAAGTTGTAGACCAGGCAATCAGTCATTTTACATTTAATGATTCGCAGACACTGAAGTGGTCAATGCGTCAATGAGTGTAACTCTGCATTTAAATGTTGTCAGATGTTACTTAAGTATATATGTTTTCATACATCTGTATTATAAAAAGGTACAACCTAAAAATCCTGAAATGCAACATCATCCACAATGTAGCAGGGAAGTATTCAGGCACTGGTGAGTAACCATTATCAAAACTTCCCAAGTCAGGAAAATGACAAGGCCACCCTTTTTGATTCATTTGATCTTTCATATCATAATGAAACAAAGAATTATGCTGCAGATTGTGCAGACCATCCTTGCTACCCCTTCCTCAAACTAATCCACAAGCCCTTTAGGGAGCTGGACATCAAGAAGAGGAGAGAGGTGGTGGAGGGGGGTGGGTATAGAAGAAAAATATTGTTTCATTTTAAGAAAAAATGTTGCAAACACAAGAACAATCCAATTACAACTGGCCTGACAGGTTTGTGTTGAAACAGGCATTCAAAAACGACAAAAGAGCAATATCAAAACGTGATGTTACAGCCAGATCTTTTTTTTTTTGTCATTTCTAACATTTCTAAGCACCTGGCACAAAAGAAAACATCTCACTTTGTTCCTGGAATCTAAATTGAGAGTCATCTTACATTTAAACACTGTAAACAAAAAAAGAGCATTCCAAATGATAAAAACAAAACTCATTAAACTATCTTACAAAGTAAAAAATAAAATAAAAAACAAAACAAAAACAACAATGATAAATCAATTCTACAAAAGGAAGATCCTTACAACAGGCTTTGCAAATTGTTCAAAAGGAAAAAACACCAAAATGCTCAATACAGAGCAACAACCACAAGTCCATCAATGGCGATTAAGTAAATTCTCCGTAAGATAGCAGTAACACTCATGATCCCTTTAAATACCCAATTATTTGTCTTATAGCAAAATGTCATTTACCACAATACAAATTGCTCTGAGACTTGCATTAAGTGAGCTCACCGTGCTGTAACAGTGTCTTTAGGGATGATTTGACAGGGGGCGGCCTGATGTGAAACTGGCTGTATGTGAGTCAGAGGGTTCAAACTGATCACATGGCTGAGAGCGAATGACTTTGCGATGGCAGAGGATGCAAGCAGTGCAGGTGACATCTGTATCCTCGAGTCCAAAAGCAGCCTCACTTAGGAAAAGGTTGGGATTTGATTCAACACCAGTATTGATCCTGGATCTGTGTCGAGTCTTTGCTCGTGTTTATGTCGGTGGTTGAGTCTCTCTCCAGCAGTCTTTCTATCACACTTGCATCGTTGTGACAATAACAGATGTACAGCACTTAAAGAGATAAAACTTGGGAATCCACAGTTACAAATAAACAAAAAAACACACGTGAGCCAGACTGTGGTACTTTACAGCCAAAGCAAGAAATAAAAACCAAAACAAAATACAGCCAGAGTTACCAGCATATCAAAAAAAGAAGAAGGCTCTCTGATTGGCCAGTCAGAGCCTGGATGTCTCCAAACCTACGTGTCATCAGTATTACATGAGAAGATAAAGATGGCTATCCTTATCCTAATCAAACACTATGCATTAGGCCTCTTTTAGGCACATGGTTTTGTTCAATCATAAGATATAAACCTCTTTGCTTTTAAAGAATATAAGACCTCCTTTTCAGATGGGAATGCCAATAATTATCCAACAATACAAATCCTAACTCTGCTCACACGAGCAATTGATCCATAAAGTTTTATTTGATCCAAACAAGTTTTGCTCCCAACATGTAAAGCAATTTTCCCAAAATGTCTTACAAAAACATGATCATAAGAACGTCCTTCTGTCAAATTTCCACTGTCTGCACACCAGTGTTCTCGGTTCAAAGTATTCATGTAAAGATTAATAAATGTTTCCTCTTTCTCTAAGAGTGTGCTTGTTATTTTTGTATTCGTCGTCAGGAATGTGGCCACCAGCCTTGTCAGTGATGAGGCGCGTGTGTGTGCTTTCCAAAAGTTGACTAGCACACACTGAGATGCATGACAATGAGAAAATAAGGCCACGTGTTCAAGGGGCTGTACAATCAACAGGAGCTGGAAGAGGAAGGAGAAAAATGAATGAGTATCTTTTCACAAAACAAGCTGAAAATATATAAATAGTATATACATTGTCTTGCAGCACCACAAACCCAAGTGCAGAGTAGACTGACCTGAGAATTACATATGTCCATCTCCTCCCAGACCAGGGTGACCCCCACCAAGCTGCATCTGGGGGTCCACACCTGACACTTTTTCCTCCTCTCTCCTCTTGAGGCAGGCAGCCTTTGGGTTCAAATTACGCTCTTTGAACAAAGCACACATCCACAGATGAAAAACAATAAGAAGAAAGGGAGATAATACTTTAGATTATCTCATTATGCTTTGCCCTCAGAAATCTTTTAGGACATTAAAACAACATACAAAAGGTCAATAATAAGACAGGGTGGAGGAAGCAAGGAAAGCAGGAAAATGAAAAGTAGGATGAGAGCTGCACACGTTTGGCGGAAAAGCAGGGATATACTTCCTCAAATATTCTCCCTTTCTTCTCATTTTTTCTTAATTTCTCAAAGTGACACAGGCAAATAGCAGAGAGAAAGCCAAAGTGATTGTGACACAGTAAGTGAGAAAATAAAGAAAGACTTTCCTTTAGGTAACTGACTGGGAGCGTTTGTCCAGCTATGATAAGAGGCGGTGGTTGTCTATGTGGATCAGACCTTTCTGTACTGGCTGACCTACCTCGCACCTGCTTCTCCAGGCCCAGTATGACCTGGACAGCCTGTTGCAGGATGATAAGCTTGGTCTGGGCCTTGTCGCTCTGCAGGTGGACCTGACACATCCTGCCCAGCTCTCTGAAGGCTTCGTTAATGTCACGCACGCGCACCCTCTCCCTAGCGTTGTTAGCCAGTCGGCGCTCACGCTCCCTCTGCTCCTTCTCCTCAGCAGTCAGGTTTTCATCAGTCACCGAAACAACGCTGCAGCCAGGAGGAGAGGGGGTCGGTTGGAGGGGTTGGTTAACAAACCCAAATCACAACCCTTGCTGCACCTAAGCTAGATGTTCTCACCAACGCTGAAGTTGTACTAGTTTTAAACCTGTAATATTGCACTAACTTGATATGATAGCTCTGCAAAATCTTTGTTCTGTTACTGGGATATATTTGATCCTTTATGTATGTCTATAAAGGATGCTAACTTCAACCTTTTAGACCGGCGGAATTGCTGAAGAAGATCCCAGTGGAGTGGGGCTGTGTTGCAGGAAAGTGAGCGGAGGGGAATTATAATACATCTTTGTATAAATTAATAGATATATTCTCAATCAGTCACAACTTAAAGTGTTGTGGGCTGAGCAAGCACGACACTGAATGATTTTAAGCCTCGAGCAAAAATAGGAGATAAAGAAACGAAAGGCAACCCAAGTGACAAGGTCTAATAAATCTGTCATGAAGTCTAACCGACCAATAAACTTTTTTTTTGGTCATTAGGGTCCAGGATGGAAGTTGTAGGGGATATGGTGACTGTCCGGCAGAATGAGAGAAGTAATGAGGAGGGAGAAAGAAAGGGAGAGAGAGGAAGCAACACCCTCTGCCAACACAGAAAGAGCAAAAGAGCAAAAAAAAAAAAGCCAAGAGGAGAGACTGAGGGCATTGTGTAAAATACATCAGCAGAAGGAGATGTATTTATCTGAACGTGAGGGAGAGGCGGTCACTGTTGCCATCTGTAAAAAGAAAATGACAGGATGGGGTAGTGAGTGGAGAGATGGAAAGGGAGTTCTTGGAAACAGGGTGGCAAAAATTAAAAGGTTAATGCTTGAAAGGCAGGGGCAGGCAGCACAGACACACTGCAACAAAGCTGCAGACAGGTTAATAAGCATGACAACAGACAGCCCTGCTTTCATGTTGCCAGTGAAAAGAAACGTATTCTATGAGTAGAAGACAACACAATAATGAAAAAAAAACTGAATTGAAATTAAAATGACAGTAATAATGAGGCTGCAGTGAAATAAAAGAAGTGAGAGTCCACAAAAATGTGTTAATCCAGTCAAAGAGTGAGGCGGAGAGACATGTAAGCATTTTTACAGACAGCCAATTGTCAGACAACACATACTGCATCAGAACAAATAGTCCTGTATGTGTTGCCAGAGGAAAAAAAAAACCTTAGAAGATGAACTGGAGAATGGGCATGTCTTAAAAACAGTCACACAGCTTCATTTCCTTATCCCATGTCCTCAATTTGTTGACCATTTTTTTGTATGGACTGCATCGAGTATAATAGTAAAAGTATTACTAGTATTTAAGGAGGCATGATTACTTTGCCACCATAAGTGGCGTAAACTACCACGAGTGATTTAAACCATATTAAATGGCTAGCACGACATGCCAGGAGCCAAGAAGTGAAGCTGTTTTGGAGCTTTATTTTTATAAAGAGGCCCTTCCCCTCCTCTTCCTTCCTCCCTGGACACCCACTGACCTCGGACTTGCTGCTCCAGGTTGAGTATAACGTTAACGGCCTGTTGCAGTATGATCAATTTGGTCTGTGGTTTCTCATTGCTCAGATGGAGCTGACACATGTGGCCCAGCTCCTTAAAAGCCTCGTTGATGTCCCGCACGCGTAGCCGCTCGCGGGTGTTGTTTGCCAACCTCCGCACTTTCTCCCGCTCAGCCTTAATCTCCACTGGCAGATCTTCGTCATCCTCACCATCCAGACTAGCGAAGAGCCAATGGCAAATGAGGAGGGAAGGAAACAACAGTATGGGTACAGTTCACTGAAAATGACTTGCCAATTATGGTGTGTGATAAATTTTCCTAATAAGTTCAACACCACATGGAAAGAAGTAACTCAATGACAATTACCAATAGTGCTACAAAGGTGGATTACATTCGGGTTTGGCCCTAGCAATTTGTCAGTTTTGAAGCATCAAGAACTAAACTCAGGAAGTAAAAGTGTCTCCTGTTTCCAACACATCTGAGGAGCAATAAAGATTATGTAAAAAGTTCATGTGATATGTGGTGTCTGAGAAAGCAGCAGTCTAGGAACCAAACTTTGTACTGGGTTCCTGTGGTGAGAAGGCTGGTATAAACTTCATAAGTTGTTAAGGAGCATCCTTGGTTCCTAGAAAAGGTTTTGTGGTGGAAAAGGGCAAATTATAGTATGATAGACTTTTCAGGGCCTACCAAGACGACAGGTAGAATTCCACAAATCAAAACCATCACACTAAAAACTTGCAGAATAATAAAAAGGAAATTGCAACTCCAACGTAATCTTTTTTTTTTTTTATCAATCCACTAAAGGCAGAGTCTGAAATTTAGATAAAGGTGTGGGACTAGTCACTCTCTCTGAACACGCAGTGATTTTAATTAATTATTTACTGTTGAAATTAAATTTTAAATTAAATAAATAAATAGACTAGTTCCCATAAGCCTATTGATGAAGCAAAAAATAAAGACAATAAATTATCATATCTAGAAAAGATGAAAAACTATTTGCCCAAACGCATTATACTTAAACAACTGATTATATGCCATGTGCTTTCATGCATTGATAGATAAATATAAATGTTACATGACAAACAAAGTTTTAGACACCTTGTTCCAAGGTGGGCCTTCATGTCTTTTTTCTCATCCTCTGACCTGTCTGCAATGGAACAGTTCTCATCATCCTCCTTGTCCTCTCGTTTGATATCAGCACCGCTGGAACGGTTTAGGCTCCCGGACAGGCCTACACAGAGAGTTCATGAACAATGATACTGAATAAGACACATAGCCAAAACATATTACATAAAAGTCTAATGATGGCAAAGTATTACCGCCCTTTCTGACATGAAAAATAAATAGAGGAGTACAAGGCAACAGAAGGTCTCACCTGTAGGCTGAGAGCCTGGCTGGACAGATGCAGGGCCGTGGTGACCATGCAAGAGTCCTCCAGTAGAGGGCAGACCAGAGTCCTCAGGGTGACTGGACATCTTCAGAATAACAATTTAAACAAGATCAGTTTTCCAGTCATCTTGTAAAAAGTTTGTAGTACTAACAACTAAAGATAAAACAAAACAGGTATGCCACTCCCACTGTTTACTTTGATTTCAAATATCAAACTTTATTTGGTCCTTTGTGGACCGATTTCCTGTTCTGCTATTCATTAATCTCACCAGTCCTGGCAGGCGACTGGCCAGTCCAAGTGCTGCAGTGGTGAACCCTGGAGGTAAACCTAAGCCAGACGAGAGCAGGCTGTGCATTTCAGCCAGGCCTGGTCCTCCTTGTCCGCTGGCGTGACGCTGAAGAACATTGATGGCTTCATCCAGATGGTCCTCAATTTTACTCTGCTGCAGAGAATAAAGAACAATTGATGATAGAAGAAGTACGTATGAATGGCTGTAGAATCATTTGTTGCATCTCTCACATGAAAAAGAATAAAATAGACATGTTGACTCACCATGGACTGAATTCCACCCTCAAAGTTCGGTGAAGGTGTGGCCTGGCCAGAGGACCGTGTCCACTGGGATGCAGAGCCTGAAAAAAGATCACAGGGAACATTTGCCCATGTTAATTGTATCAACTGAGCTTAATACTGACATATTAACACACGGGAATGCCACACAGGGAGAGATGTGAGCGCTGTATTAGTCAATGAGAGCACTCACCTGGAAATTAGCTTTTCATGTCTTACTCATAAACACTAAATAGCAGATGACTGATGGAACTTGGGCTTAAGCTTGGGCCTCCTTTCCTGTCATATTTTGTGAGTCATTTTGGTCAAATGCTATATATGACCCACATTTAATCAGACACTAGAATTTAGGCCAACCATATGCAGAACAAATTTCTGTGAACCAAATGGGAAACATGTACTGTAAATACAATAGATATGAAATATATATTTGTCATCCATACTTTGAATACTACTTATGAATCAATTCCAAAATTTCAAAGTAAGGAATTTCCTTATTTCATTTTTATAGGGTTCATGATTATTCCTCCTTTTGTCTCGTCTCACGTTGCGCCATCAGCAGTATTTGATGAACAAAGTGTGCGAAGAGTTCATTTGTGTAGAGACAAATGGGGAAGTGACCCCACCTTCTTTTTATTTTTACTGTATTTTCCCTTCCTCTCTCATGAGTTATATTTGGATAATGTGTGTGTCTGAAAGATCAAGTGAAGGTTGAGCTGTAAATGGGGTATCATAAGTTAAATGAAAGAAATATCAATAAAAACACCAACACAAGTACCAATCAGGCCAATCAGATTTGTCAAGGGAGACCCTAAAACAGTGCAAGGTTCAGCCATGTTCTTATTTAATATAATGCTGAGGAGACATTTCATATGTACTGTAGCTTATTCCCTGTCTTATACACAATTTTGAAAAAAAAGATGCTATTAATCAAATTCATCTTTGATTATTGTGTGTTTTGTCTCTTTTTGGCAAATAAATTAAACTCAAAACACGAGTTTATGGATGTGAAGAGAGTCTGTAATCATAACTGTACAAAAGCATACAAAAAAAAATTATTACAACCAGATGAACTAATAAAACATCTGTGCTGGATTATTTACACCATATTATCATATGTGTATTATTAACACAATAACAACATTTCACTTTTTTAACATCATGGTTGTTGTCAATACTGGTATATTGTGACACCCCTAATTTACACACGAGAAAGTCAAGATCTGTCAATACACAAAAATAAAGAATTTCACATAATGTTTTACTTCCACTTTTAACCCATTAGATGGAGCTACACTATCACCAAGAACCATTCAGGCTTAGCCAGAAGATTCTATCATCCTCTTACACAACAGCAATGACCCCATGTTGACCAAACAAAACTACAAAACAGCCAGGTGACCTTGAAGCCTCAGGAAAAAAAAAAAAAAAGACTAGAGCTATTCCCTTACCTGACACAGCCTGCGGAGAGCCAGAGGGAGTAGACGGGGACGGAGGGAAGGTGTTACTGTTTGGGTCTGAAGGATAGATCTGCACACCAAAGTTTTTGTTGAGAATTAAATGAAACTTAATATTTTAAATGTAATATTCTACAGAAAGACGATAACAAAATATTTAAAGTCATGTATTTTATTACTACTTACAGATGCCAGGGCTTTTCCAATCTCATCACCTGAACTTCCAGGTACTGCTCCACGGTTGGCTTTCGGGGGAAGAAAAAAAGCATTTCAATTAGATCCTGTGCTCAATACCAATCATGCTATGTGACAATGTTGCATGAAAGCATAAAGAGCACTTTATGCACAATAAAGATGGAACAATAAAGAGTTTACCCATAATGGTGTCAGTGCCAGCGATAGGGGGTGTGTGGCTGGGGACTCCGAAGCTGCTGGAGCCAGAGTGGAGGCCAGCGGGGTGAGCCCCGTCCACCTCACTGCCATGCAGAGGGTAGTTTTGAGGAGAAAGAGGCAGTGGCTGCCGTTTCTTGGAAGCAAAGAACACCAATGATTTAAATGCACAACCAGACAGAAATCCTCAATGATGCATTAGCCAAAAAGTGTCAAAGACCTCAATATGCCTTCTTAAAAAAATAAGTCCAAAGTGTGAAGGCAGAGCTCACCAGTCTGTCTTGGGGATTGATGGCAGTGAAGGGACCATGCTGGTTCAGATGGGGGGAGTTTCCCACCATGGCAGAAAAACCAGGCTGAACCATCGACCTAGCAGACCCCCATGGATCAGAGGGTGGGTGGAGGCCTTCTGTCAGGGGGAATCCAGTGTGTGTTCAGAGGTTGGGGGGCGGGGGCGGGGGCGGGGGGGGCAGCAGGAGATGATGAGAGGACAATGAGGACAATGAATGCCACATAGGAGACGTCATATTACTGTGATGACTTCATTTGACTGTAGTTCACTATTCAGCACCCAGGCACCACATCACTGGCATACGGCTACACCACCTCGGTGTATCGAGCTAATTTTACAACCATACTGGCTATAAAAGAATACTCCAAGTCTTGTTATTTATGTAGGTGTGTGAAACATTTAACCACATTTAACAACAAGTGTCTCGGTCAGTCCGAACCTTTCAAGCCAACACAATGAACATGGTGAGGTTATGAAGGCAAATTTGGTTTCGACTCACTGACCTTGCATGTAGAATGGTGGTGGGTACACGTTTCCTGCCTTGGAGGCCGGGTAGCCAACATTGTCCCTGTTAAAATCCTCTCCTGAGACAGGTGCATAAACCTACAGAGGAAGAAAAGAATGAAACTGTTATATTACTGTAAAAAAGGGACACGGTTTATGTAACTTGTTGCATGAATGCCGTAGTACATACTAAATATGGCATTTTTCATTTGAGATAAGAAAGTTCCCTGGGAGCTTCCTTGTGCTTAACTAGAGGGGTGACCACAAATATATTTTTATATAAAATTAGGACCCGAGTTAAATTGGCATGGATTAAATACCTGATTATACACAGCTCTGAAAGTACGTGTTCCTTCCTAGGCTAGAATCTATTTTTTAGTATTTGGTTTTACTTAAATTCAATAAACAGGCTGTTGCAAAATTCCTGCAGACCGGAGCGCTGAGCATTATGTATTGAATGTGCAGAGTCAGTGACTTTATTGGGCTCCATCTCCCATCTCTGTAGGGCTTTTACATATTACCCACAGAAACACACTGGGAATGGTTTACAGATACATAATTCACACTCTTTACCACAGTGAGATGTGGCCACACAATGAGGGATGCAGTTGGATTTGGTGCATGGTATAATGGTTATAAAAGAACCAATGTTCTGAACCATTTTATCCTTCTCAATCAAGATTATTCTCGACGAAAAAGCGAGCATCAAACTGTATCTGCAAAACTCAAACCCAAATGGACTGAAGTTTTCTCCTGTAATTTGATTAAACAGAGAGAAAAAGAAGAGGAAAAACAGGGGAGAGGCAAAGAGGGAATGGAGAGATGCACTCCTAATTACTGAACCATCTGCCGAATCTTGGATGGCAGCCAAATCCACTGGCAGCTGGGATAGAGGGATGGGGGAGGGAGAGTGGGAGAAAGGGGAGGGAGGCGGGGGGTGGATGTGGGGTTGGGGACAGAGAAGAGGAGGAAATAGGGTGCCCAGAGAGCAAAAGTGGGAGGGAAAAAAACAAGGTGGAGTAAGAACCATCAAACCCTGGGATGAATTCCCTCCAGTGATTTGACGAATATACTTGGCAGAGGGGAAGAAATGTGGCCATAAAGTAAAGGGCCTACAAACACGACACACTATAAATACATGCTGCAAATGAGTGACTGAGTGACTGGGTGAATGAGTGGCTTTTTTCTCCCCTTCCTTTTTTTTAACCTCAGTGGTGAAGATACACAGCTGTAAGAGCTGGAAGTCCTGTATTGGAGCTATTCTATTGCTTTGCGAGCCAAGGAAAGGCTCAAGATGCCAAATGGAATCAGCTTCCATGGACTGAATGCAAGGGATGAGATATAGTTCAGGGCGGTGATGTTTCTGGAGGCTAACACTCACCGAAGAGGGCAGGCCAGGGGGCACCTTCCTGATCTTTTTTGGCTGCGATTCTGAGGGGAGGAAGACATCGTGAAATCACTTAAGCATGCATACACAAACAAAGAACTTAACTTATTGCAGAATACAACTACCAATGAGGGTACTCATTTATGCAGCCCCCCCTCCTCCTTAACCAATATATCCATCTGTCTTGTGACTACTCATTAATGCCGAAGCAAAAGGTATTTTAGTTGTTGATGTTATTCAGTGACTTTCTTCATTGAGAACTCTGTGATTTCACTCTTTTTTAAAAACCCAGCAGCAGAAGTGATGACATACACAGACTTAAATCTACTTATATATAGAACAAAGTTTTTTTTCATGAAATCTGTGATGATTGACTGTTCAAGACTGTGCTAGAAATGGTCCTTTACAATCTTACCAATGGGGTCCTGTGGGGATCTCCTGCGAGGATTGCTTCCCTCATAAGAGTAAAACTGGGAGTTGGACTTCAGGCCAGACGGGGAGATGGCATTGGGACTGGGCATGGGTATCTCACTGGGCATAAAGCCCTGCTAAAGACAATATAAAAGAAAGCACAGGCTCATGAAGTATGAAAGGACATTCATTCAGGACAGCCATTATGTAAATAAATTCAGAAAAACACAGGAAAAGAAAACTGTGGCATAGAATTTCTCAGAACACCTGCCTTTCTGACTGATTTACCTGTGTTGCAAATGACGAGTATGGTCCTCGCTCAGCCTTCCCTGCTAGGAGAAAGGAATATAAAAGCAGGTCATGATTGTGAAAATTGGGCTTTAATGTCAATATTAAATCACAATCTGGCCATTCTCTGTTCTCCATTTGGGTGCCTCCCATCTGTTGTGTGAGCCTATATGATGATGTGTGGTATTTATGGTTGTGGACAGCAAAACAACAACAAATTGGCCCATTATGAATGTTCAGGGGCAATTGTACCAAACCTATGTCCCCTCCCTTGACAGTTAAACAGAAGTGGGCTATAGGCTACCCTAGTCACAAGGGAGAGCCTTGTTTGTGCATGAGTACCCTTTACATCCCCCAACCCCCTCCCACCCTGAACAGACTAACTGCAACACGCAAACAAACCCCTCCTCCACACCCTCCATGATCACCCATTGCTACCTAAGCATAAATATGGTTTGGCCTATAGTGGTATATGAGTGTCTAACCTGGGAATGACTATTCTCTCCAACAAACAACTTGCTGTTTTGGTTCAGTCACATAAACCATTTATAGAAACTTGTATAATTCAATCAGTCCATTTTTCTGTCAAGACCTATTATTAGAAACTCAGGCCCCAAACTTGCCTGATTCTGTTTAGTTTTTGTTTTTAAGACAAAGTAAAAAACAAACAAAAAAACAACAACAACGTGAAAGCTGTAGTGTCTATTCTTCAACAGCTTAGTTCAATTTAAACCTTCTTACCAACAATCCCTGGTCCAAACATGGGGGCAGAGGCAATCCCCTCTTGCTCACCGTAAAGGCCTTCTTCTCCATAACCCTGAGGAAAAGACAGCAGAGGGATAGGGGAGAAATAAATGAATAAAAAATAAATAAATCCCATTATTAACACCCCTTTCACATCAAATCAATTATGTAAGAAACCCTTGTGTGTTCATGTGAATGGGTCAATAAAGATTATCCAACTTGGCTCTGACACCCTGTGTCAGGCCTAGCAGGTCTGACACTGCTCTATTTCGTGAGGACAAGTTGAATATGGGATTATACAGTGGATACAGGGTTACTATAGCATCACTAGACATCCATCAATCAAAAATACCAATATTTCTCATTTTGCATTTTTAACTGATGAAAATGTTTTGATGTGTTTGTGTGTGTAAATTAAGTTTAAGTGTGGAAAGATTGACCGGTCTGTTAGAATGATCCATTCATGTGCAGCCATGCAGACTGGAAAAATTAGTGCGTTGCCATCCACATGTTTTTATGTGCATTCTCAATTTGAGCATAAAATGACCTGAATAGAAATGTTGGAAATTCAGAATAACAGTCTAAATATCGCAGAAACGTGTTTAGTTGGGTATGGAAAGATGCATTGTCATTTTCTTTTGCCAATTTTCGGAAAATTTGGTTTGATTCCAAATTCCAAATTTGATTCCTGGTGAAGTTCTCAAATCTGACGCTAGTCTTAGCAGTCAAGTGTATTAAACTAAGGGCGTAGAACCAGGTGACAACTTACTACTTACCTATGACCAAACAGGTGACGTGTCAGTAGTCAAATGCAAGTTTAAAACTTTATCATGATGTGTTGTACTTGTGTGTGAAAGGGGTAAAAATTAGACGATCACCAAAACTTATTTAGTGTTTCACTCAAGATCAATAGCATGGCATCTACATGGTTAGATTCAACATAGTAGTAAGTTATGATAAACCGTACCCTTCCCTGGTTGAAAGATGGGCTGTTCTGTTGTCCTGGCCCCCAGGGACTGGACCCACTCCTCTCATCTATACCTGGAAGACAAAGAACTGGGTTATGCCTATTAACCATTAAAAGACAGACACACTCTTACAGGATTTGCACTTTGGCTTCACAAAGCTAAGTCTAACTTCAGAGAGTGATGAAGTTGACCTGTTTTTAAATAGGTTTTTCAGGCTGCTCCAAGTAACCACCACCGGAGAGCTTCACTTCACAGCTCACACAAAGACAGCATAGTGACAGCGCTGTCACATAGCATGGATATGAGCTGTAAGTAGTTTGAATAATTAACACCCTGTATAAGGCTCCCAGAATCATCCCCGACATTCTTCATTCTCCCACTCCACTCCCTTACATTTTCCATGGCAACAGTCATTTATACCCCCATTCATTCTCTCACATTTGGCCTACACATTCGCCCTAACACAGATGCAAGGTCTCAATCTCACATAGTTGACACGTTACCCAAGGCCAGAGCACACCAGCTTTCATAGAGGTGAAGGTGTTCGAAAAGGAGTGATTTTCAAGATTGGTGAAGCAGAAATTCCTGCCCGTCCCCTTCCTCTCAATCTCCTCTCATACTTCAACACAGCATCTCTTGGGGAAAGCTGAAGCTTAATTGTGTACTGATTTGCATAATTGTGCATATTAATGAAGCTCGGCTTTATGAATATTCATATTTTTGTTTTGTTGTCTAATTAAAAAGCGGAGAGCGGAGAGGGGAGGGGGTAGAGGCGGGCTAAAATCATGACAGAATCAGCAGTAGAACAGAATGATGGGTCTGCAGCGCTGAGAGCTGCTAGATTGCCGTGACAACTGTGATCTATATGCGCTACCCCTGCAGAATAAGAGATGAAGGAGACAATGTCTTGTCCCCTCTCTATGGCTGACAGTCACTCTCCACGTCAATCAAAGACCAATTCCAATTCAATATTTTGTGTTTGTGACAGTGTTACACTTTTGTTGTGATGTGGATTAAAAGTAGGTTTTTTTTGACGGTGAAACTGACGTAAATAAGTTCATAAACTGTATATTCAAGTCTAAGGAGTCTACTAATTTTTATACTTTAATTTTGAGGGCTGCTCTAATAAAGTGGTCACATTTCATCTGCCACACAACTACGTTATTACCATGTATTCAGAACCATGGAGCATATCAGCCAGCTGATTTAGTACCGCAGTAAAAAGATTTATAATGAGTTTATGGTCTCAACGGCTAGTTTCACGTCTTCTACAATACAGAATGATGTTCATTTTGTATAGTATGGTCCCATTTAGAGTAAAATAGACATAAAGCAGGATATGCTTTAGGGGATGGCTACCTTGTTATTGACAAGTCGCTACCATGAGACCGGTCAACAAGGATAGAGGCGTAGCAATTTCCTTTAGTGTTCGGTTGTACTAAAAGACACCCTAAAGAGGCGGCTGTTCATTTTTTGTAGCAAGTACATTTTGTTTTAAGTCTGCTTTTTAAACCAGCCAAAATTAGAATCCCAATTCTTGCTATCTAAGCCATACTAGCTAGCACTAGTGTTAGCTGATAATTAAGCATGTGCTAAGTGTCCTTGGGTTCTCAGTCCGATCCACCTCGTTTTCACCCTCTCGTCAAAATATGGTCACAAGTCTTTGATAAGAATACCTTTTTCCAGGCACTCGAGTGCAGGGTTAACAGGTGTTGTATGAATCACTGGATTGTGTTGAGGAAATAACGGGAGGATTAATTTGAATATTCACACCTGAAGGAATTGAATAATTGTATGAATGTTTTTAGACATGGCAGAATGTACTCAAGATAAACTATAGAGTAAGTAAGACTAACTAAAGAGTAAGCCTAATTTAAACTAACAATGTAAATTAACCTACATATTTTCAGAATCACTTCCATGAATCCTGACAACTCTATTTAATGAATTAAATACTAAAAACCAAGTGAGATTATTCATTGTTTGGATTATTATTATTATTCAGGTCACTTGTGTAGTTTTCTGAATGTATTGGAATAATAATCAATCATCATAATAATCAATTTCCTCTATATGCAAATCTCTTGTGGTTTCAACCAGAGGAGTAAAGCAAAAGAAATAAAAAAACTTCCACACATATACTGTATGTACATAAAATGAAAATAATGATAAATGATCTGGATCACCTGTTCATAAATATAATCCTTTACATACAGTACAATGTTTTAATGCATGCCTCATCTGTGATGTTAGCTTGTCTGAGTGACTGCCTGACACACATTGTTGAAATGGGTAGTTTTGTTGTTCAGTTTTGTAGTCGTTTTCTCGAGTCTTGCTTGTGGGTGGATAAATGTCTCCATATTCTACTTTAAACAATCATCATCATCTTTAAACATAAAACAGACCACAGAATGTGACACTTTTTTTCAATATGAGCACATTGTTGTTTTTTCTGTAACCAACATTTTTTAAATTAAAAAAATAATAATAATAATGCCCTCATACAAGGAACACAGGCTTCATTATAGTGTCTTTCAAACATCAAACACATGTTTAAAACACAAGATTTTTACAGAATGATTTTCATTACCATCACAATAAGTGCCAAAACTATAAGGAAACCATGAGTAGTGCGCTACTCAGACAGACTACAAGGACTAGAAAGAGAAAAATAAAGGGTGAGTAACATCAGACAAATTCTCTGGTGGACACCAATGCACTTCTCCTCCCAGCATGCAACACCCCTTTAAGCATGGCTAGTCTATAATTACACAGGAAAAGATACTCGGAACAGACAGCCAGCCTGAGTCATATGCTTCATGAGCAAAACTCTGGCACATACATTGACCGAACTTGCAGGCATGTCTTTTTTACAGGTTTTCACAGGCACACAGCCCCAGGCACCTATAACTGAGTGTGCCATTTTGTCTACACACCGTCTTCCTTCCCTTGGCAAAGTGAGTCACGCAGACACAAAGGATGAAGTCAGATCAAATCCCAAGAGAGTGTTCACTGTTAATGAAATATTGAACAATGTACAATAACACGGCTTGGTTGTTTTAACCTGTGAGTCACAAAAGGCTTTTCAAACACAAGTGTGCTCCAATTCAACTAAAATACAGCTTTAAATGCTCTAGTTTGGACACTGTGTGAAATTACAATTTCAACAGGAATCTGTGCCAGGTAATCCACTTTTAAAAAGCAAATCTACTTGAGATTTTTTGTGATTCACTAACACATCTGTTTGAAAATGGAACATTTCATGCAAATTTGAAACTTCTTCCCTTCTGCATTTTAGCGCATACCAAACTTTAAAAATATATTTTAGGATTCTCGGTTTCCAGAGACCAAAAAATGAAAGTACACTGAAAATTACTTTAACTAACTAGTGAAAGGGACTGAAAAGGCACATGGTGTAACACCAGAGCAGATATATCATCATTACTGAAGGCTCTAAAAGGGAGGCTCCCCATAGGCACACGTGCTAAACCTCCACATAACCCAAATTTTAACCATACCGACTCTATAAGGAAAACACATGGCAGCTGCTCGACAAAAAGCAGGAATATGGTTTGACCAAGTCAGGTTCTTTGAAACTAATCTTATGCAGTTTTATGTAACAAAAAAAAAAACAGAAAATGATTTACATGACCAACTTTACTAAAGCTGAATTGTGTGCGAGCTTCCTTCAGTTTTTCCCTAAAATTAAACCTTTAAGCACATATATTCTATGTGAAATTTTTTGAAATAAGCTTTTCTTCTGGGAAAATTTGTACACACACAAAAATGTGAAAACAACGAGATCTAGAAAGTTACATGCTATCTTTTGACAAAGAAAAGTTTATCAGGCCAGCACTTTGGTGTAGCGCCTTTGGCTACAGCATGGATTGCCAGATATGGTCAGTGAGCACAGTTTTTTAGTATAGGTCTATGTACAGGGTTGATGGTACCAAACCAGGAAACCTCAGTGTGACGAAAATACTTCAGGAAGTCACATGCATCCAACAGTTGATCACTAAGAAATACAGTAGCTACAGCACGCTTCTACTCCTAAAATCACAAATTGTTGTTTTTACATTTATGTTTGTATACAGATTAAACAAATGAGATAAAACTTGTTAACTGGTAAGCTTTAAAGATGTTGGTAGGCATATTTTTGGAAATCTGGGAAAAGCCATGCTAATCATTTCCCTCAGCTTTTAGTCATGATGCTAAGCTAAGCTAATTGCTACACGGCTCCAGCTTCATAGTAAACGCAGAGAGATGAGAGTGGTAGAGATCTTATATCACTCTGAAAAGAATGCAAATAGGGGCATTTCCAAAGCATGTCCAAAGAAACTTGCCAGTCCTTTGTCATAATCTACTTCTGTGTTGTCCATCCTAAGATCTGTATATTCCAAATCATCATTGTTTTGCCAAAGCTTGGCTAAATACCCTGGTGCTGTACATGCTTCTATGGACCACTGTGGCAATCCACCATAAATAACATGAATTAAAGCTGATCATAGTAGCTGCTGTTCATGAGGAAGCAAACTATAACATTTTTACAGCCTTCAAGGGCGAGTGTTTGATACTCAAAGGATAGAGTTCAGGGGCGTATAATTTCAAGGTAAAAGGACAATGTCATGAGCAGCCATTGGACTGATAAAACCAACGTGTATCCTTTGTAAGCACACACCTTGCCAAGACAAAAGAACATGTAAGTGGCCCTCAAGTGAATAGAAGGAATAGAGCCCACTATACCCCACCCTGTTACCGCCTGCCTTGTCTTTCATCTTAGCTTCAATATCCTGTTTCATTTCTATTGCCAGCCCAAAGACCTACTGCACTTGTAGAGATATAAGGGTGACAGAGGAAGGTTCATATAGAGCAAGTGGATCTACTACTGTAGAAACAGAAACACCACAAATGAAATCAAACTATGTGATCTTGAGTATCTCTGAGCATGTTTGTTTATAGAAAGCTGCATGCAACTGACTCCGAGGCTGGTAATATTGATGATGATAATAAATGAGTTACGTGAAGGCGGGAAAGTAGGGTGGTAGATTGCTGGACAAGGGAATACACTTTGTCAAAAGGTAAACATAGGAGATTAATTGGGCTGATCCCATAAAACCCTACTCTCTGTCTTTGTCCTAAAGTTATTGAATGGCAACAGCTGAGAAGGTGAGGGAAGGGACACCTGCAAGGCAAGGGTGAGGAAGTGTAAAGGAGATGACGCTTGATCTAGGCCTACATAACAAACAAAAAAACTGAAAATCTTTTCTTACAATTATCTGTGATATGAAACACAATTCATGAGAAAAAGTGAAGAACAATTTCCTTTTCTACTAACATTCAAAACACCATGAATAAATGGGGATGGAGCAGTGAAGCTCTAAAAGCCCATTACTGCCATGCTCTGCTGTCAAGAAATGTACTAGGGAACATTACACACCAATAAGGACATTTCAACACTAGCTTGAGGTGACAGGACGGAGGAGAAAGAGAATCAGACCAGTTATTTTATTTCAGAGGCAAAGGAATGGAAATCCAAAAAGAAAAAGGAAATCAGAAAGAAAGTCAAAAAGAAAGAAATCATTAAAAATGAAAGAACAAGTAAATTATTTGTTTTTGTTTTACCTGAGCCTCCAAACTGACTGCTGGCGAGAGTAGTTGGCCGGTTCTTGCCATTTGAAACTGGAAGCTCAAACATCTGAAATGAAGAGAAATTAAACTGTAAACACACCAGTGCAAGTCCATCTTATACCCCTTTGACACTGGACTAAAAAAAATCGAGTAACACCAGCCAATATCTGGCTTTTGTCATTAGTGGGAAAGGATAAAATTGTCATTCATTCCGGGGTCAAATGTCAAATTTTCAAACCGTGAATGAAAAAAAGGTCATGCCTGCACACTTCCATGCATCCATGCCACAAAGGTTTAATAAAAACAATGTTTTAATCCCAACTGGATCTTTCTCAGCTCAGAATGTTTGAAAAATGCAAACCACACCCATATTCAAACATCATGCACACTGATAGGCTGACAAGCTCTATGATGGCCATCCAAACCATTTAGGGTGATAAACATCGAAACAATTAACAATTCAATAAAATACACAGAAACAGATACATAGAGGAAAATGGTGATTAAACAGCATATCAGAATCATCATCTCAAATCCACATTACTTACGTTTACATACATATATAGAAGGGCAGTGAAATTGTTAAGCAACACATTTATTAATGAACAATTACAAAACATATTTTTACTGCGTGTGCCTGTATGTGTTTAAAGTTAGACAATTAGTACAAATTATCAAATGTTAGTAATATGTGTGGGCTTACTTAAGAATAATAACTGATTGAAGACATAAATTCTAACATTTTTAACATGTTTAGTATTTGAGTGATAATTAGAAATTGTATAATTTAAAACATATACAGGCATGCACAGTATAAAAAATAATGTGTGCTCCTAATTTCTTTTTCATTTAGGAGCGTATGTGCCCCATGGGAAAAAGTTAGTGTCGAGCCCTGAGTAGGCTTAGAAAGTAATGTTTCGCTAGATAATGCTGGACTCATATCAAGAAAGGCAAGTGTCAGTCCATGCAAAATGGAAATAGGTTAATTGTTCCTCATACACTGTTGAGGCATGGTCTAACATCTGATCATAGCCACACACACACACACACACACACACACACACACACACACACACACACACACACACACACACACACACACACACACGAGCAGGGTGTGTCCTCCAGAGCCAAAGTCTATCCTTACTTTGGGGATAACCCCATTCACTTTTCCAGCGGTTGAGGAAACAACAGACGGGACTTTTCTTATAATTGAGAAGCTGCAGCATTTATAAACTGTTACACTGTAACTTACTGTTCATCAACTGCCAGATTGTCAATTTATTACTAACCATACTGTTAACCTGCTCCATTTACATTCACTTTCACTTTTCCTGCTGCTAATTCTCTCTCACTCACGCAGCCATATACACATTAGGCACTGCCCTCAGGAGCTACTTGTACGCTATTCTTAATAAACATTAACTTATAGCCTATCGTACAATACTTTTTTCACAGTGTTGTTCACCCTTCCCTCACTTGTTACCGGCTATGTCGCACAGAAAACTCTGCTGTGGAACGTAGGACTCATAGTTTATGAACGATTATCAGAGATTAGCGGTATGCTGTAATTTTTACTTTCACACTGTGCACGTAAATTCTTTTTACATTCACACGATTTTTAGGAGCAAATGCGAGTGAAATGTTCGCAATGTCGAGGCCTGAGGTTTAGCCGCTACATTACACATTTGAATTAGCGCTGCACAATATTGGAAAAAAACTGGCATTGAGAGATCTTTTTTTCTGCACATTATATTGAAAAATGAAGAAATAGAGAAAATTTCACCATACACATGTAGTGTGTTTCACTATATAAGTACATTCATGTACTTATACACAGTTAATCATCATTTTCATCATTTTGGGTACTTTAAAAATCTATCCCCTTCTAACACAGTTGGTTCAGCCCTCTGCCACCCCTCTACTGTTGCTTTCGTGCACTTTTTTTTTTTTGGACAACATTTAACATTTTAGATTAAATTGTACTAAATTTGGACTGTTTTCTGAGTTTTCTTACTTGTTGATTGGTCGAATAGTCAAAGTTTAAACTTCCTGTTTAAACGTCAGGGAAATTAGCCGTTAGGAACATCCCTACCACCAACTGTGTTAGTGAAACTGGATCATATTTTATGGAGAAAATATTTTCTGATTTTCCATCTGATGTCTTCTGGCTGCTCTGCCTCAACTACTGTGATTTATGGAGTCTCTTGTGGAACAGATAGCTTTCCTTGTTGTTAAAGTAACCACTAACTACTGCTAACTGTAGGCTGACAATAGGAAAGGAGTGATATACACCCACATATACAAATGCATATCCACACCAATTTTGGTGTAAAATGGTGTAAGACTTTATTGAGCTGTATGATCTTCACTTGTGAAAAGGTTGATTAAGTTAGAATCTAAACTATCCTATCCTGCATCCTATCCTTTCTAGCCAACAGCTACACTGAGCATGAAACAATCTACACATTCCAGCTTTGACTGAGTGACTGCTAAAATAAAAGTGACACAACAATCATGCAATCTTAAGAGAGATCTTACCGCACTGAAATCCAGCAAGTCGTTGAGCTCCTTGTCTGTTTCCACTGCAGCCATTCTCTGCTGCTGTTTACTTGGCCCTTTCAGTCTCAGCAAGTGACTACGAGCAGAGATAAGGAGAATATGAGTATATTTTATCTATTTGTGAGATGCTTAACTACTCTGTCCAGCAAAGGTAGATGGGAGTAGGGCCAGATATTACCAAAGTCAAATGTGCCAATGTTGTGCGTATGACAACTGGTGCTTTCTACAAAATACAATAAAAACAAAGGGAAGGTGAGATCGGTTGGCAGTTTGTTGCATTCACTGTTTATTTCACTCATTATTACACTTTAATTGGGCCAGAGCCGCCCACTTAAAGTGTAGGAAATTGTATTAAGTTACTTAGCTGCAGTCTGTAAAAGTGATATTTTCCTATTAATTTTACAAATTAGATCTTATTTTTTATCGCTTTGCTTATTGTTCCAATCAGTTATGACAGCATGTTACTTACCAGCTGCCGAGATATAAGGACACAAAACCTCCATAAACAGTTATGGACGGGGCAACAACACAAGCAGTCAGAAAGTCCTAGTCCAATTTAACATATTGTCTCAGCTACTAACTAAATTATCTAGACCACTTTCACTCGAAATTAAAATTGAGGCCAACATTGAAATTATTACTCAAACTCCACTCACAATATCCAGTGGAGTAAAACTGATTCATGGTTCAAACTTGACTGAGTTGGACATAAGAGGCATCTTTGTTTTCACCAACAAATAAATGGCCCAAATATATTTAAACTGCAGACCTGTTTAAACCTGTCTAACTGCCTGTGTTGCTGTCTCCTCCACTGAAAAGTTTGTGTCCAGCTGGTAGATAAAATGTTGTCACAACCAATAGGAATGATGGCAAAAACTATGCGAGTGAGACTGAGACAGTAAAGATCTTGCGTTATGAAGAGAAAATATTACAATAAACACAACTCCAGATGATGTATACTTACATCACAATGTCAATTTCTCCCAGCTTTACACAATTAAATGACATGGTGGGAAGTCTTACATAACTAGGACTCAGGTAATCTTTCAATTATACACTTAAACCTAAATAACTAATGCCTTCCTCATCTAGTAGTATATTCTTCTTGCGAGACCGAAACAGTATTAACATATAAACATAGCATTGACCCCAAAAAAATTGAGCCAGTTTAAGATTTTCCCTGGTAGCCCACATCTTACACTGGTGATCATGGTTCAGCCACAGGCCACTTGTTGTTAGTCAGGCCCTGTGTGCAGGCAGCTTCCTCTACCTCAAAAACCAACCTGCTTTAACAGCTCTTTTGAACAGCTTGCAGAGTAATTATAGCTGCTGCACATTGCTGGACAATTTGAGGAGGAGGAAGAAGGAGGAAGAAAAGGAAGATGAAAAAAAAAGAAGAGGATGAAGACAAATGACAAATACAGGAGGGTCCATCTGCAGAACTGTCTGGACCAAAATTATCATTAAATCTTGAAGTCGTCTCTGACCGTCTGAGTGAGATTAATAACATCCTCCTCAGACACCTTAGTTCTTTGGCCACTAATAGAGAATCATTTGCCAGATAAATATAGGCATTACTTTGACTACCAGCTGAAAATTGATAAACATGTCAAGACAATTATTCAGTCCTACTACTTGTACTTTCACCTCAGGAATATTACAAAAACATGCCCAATCTTATCTTTCCAGCAGTCAGAAATGGTTATCCATTTTAAAAAAAATGTTTTTGTGTCCTCCTGGTTAGATTAGCCGTGTAATGCTCTTTATTCCTACCTTTTTTAATTTTGATATTTTTTATCTCTTTTATCTCTCTTTATCCCTACCTAAGTCAAGATGCTGTTATCCAGTTAGACTTAGTCCAAAACTCTGCTGCAAGACAATTCACAAAGACCTCGCATCACTCTCACCTCATCTAGTTTCAGGAATCTAACTCAAACTCCTCTTCTCATCAATAAGGCTTTGAATAATCTTTCTCCCAAATATATTACTGAGCTGCTGAAGCCATAACTTGTGCTAGGCCCCTCAGGTCCTCTGAACAAGGCCTGCTAGTTGTACCACGTTCAAGACTGAAAACACAAGAGGATTGTGCACTTGCTGCCCTGGGTCCCAGACTGTGGAACAGTCTACCCATGAGAGTCAGGTCAGCAAAATTCACTTCTGTTGAGTGTTTTAAGTCATAACAGAAGATTAATCTTTTTGTAAATGAGTCATATAACCTATTTTGCTCTGAGATGCTTCTGTTTTTTTTGTACTATTTTCTCCTGTTTGTGTTGTACTCATCTTTTAAGCTTTTGTAAAGCACTTTGTAACCTAGGTTTTGACAGGCGCTATATAAACTAAATGTTACTTACTGAGATCATTTCATTTCATTTCAGATTCACTATCAGTCTAAAATAACACACCAGAGCTAATCAGTGTCTGTTATTGGAGCTATTCAACTACAAAAGCATTATTCATCAAATTATTTGTTTTCTAATTTGTTTTACCACTAATGCATGCATTACATGATTGCTACTATTTCCAGTGATACTCCTGGAAATACTGACTAAGCTCAGTACTTTTAACAATCAAGTAAAGCCATGACAAAGACAACACCAACAATTGACAATTTGTCTACACTTAAAACTCATAAAACAAAAATAATAACTGTATCTCACAGCATGAAAGAATGCAACCACTAGATCGAGTCTAACGGGAAAAAACCCAAAGAATGCCTATATAGTGGTACAACGAGTATTCATCACACAATTAAAAATGAACGACTAATAAAAATGTGTTATAACACACAAAAAAGCCAAAATATTACGACACTACCTAATCTAGTAATTTCAGTATCACCGAGTTGAGGTCAAAATGGGGGATAAGTGTTTTAGCCCCTCCTAACAAATGGAAGTTGTGTACGCTTGTTTGGGCACCCCCTCCCAACTTCGGCCTGACCATTTGGCTAGAAGTTTTACGGCAGAAATAGCCACACAACATCTCATACCTGGCGTCAAATAAGAGACAAACCTGTTATCAATAGCCATCGTTTTCGGGGTTGATCTGTAAGTTAAAACCCTGCAGGATGTTTAAAAGGACCTAAAAAACCTGTTGCCTGTCCTCTCCTCGTCGAGCAGGAGAACGGGACACTAATGAACACAAAGACTCTGACCACCAAAGTTTCAGTTTAATGGTCAAAATGCAACAAAATAAGAATAAAACTCGAAATTTTTCAAAACAATTGTTCAAAATGTATTTTATATTATGCCGGATGGCGTAAATAAGCCTTCAGATGCATGTTGCTTGTTACAGTGGTGGTGTGTCGGTAGAGGTGGCGGGGGGTTAAAAAATATATATAACAGTTATACTTCTAATTAGAATTGTAATATTATTGCACCATTTTGTGGTTTATATTCAAGAGTACAGTGCCCTGGGCTAACATTACATTAGCGAAACTCTATCTCGATAACATTTGGAAGAGAATGCTAGCCACAACCAGGAATGTGATACTTAACTTAGCTAACGCTAAGACAAATCAACAACGGTCGTCTATGTTTATGTTTCACGGCTAAAGCTCATACATGTGTACCTTGAAAACATACATACTAGTAGCGTAGACAGCAAAATCCCGGGGGGAGCTAACTGGCTTTGGTAGTATGCTAATGTACTGGAACGATATAGCCCATTGAAGTGAACAAAGAAGTCTTTCCCATCACACATACGCTGGTAATACTCAGTACTAACACAGTATGCTCGCTCAGGCCGAAGAGAAGAAAACCCGAGACCCCGCTTTTCCAGGCTGTGGCACTCGGTACAACTTGAACGATGCGCTTAAAACTTGATCATTAATGTTAGTCCGGTAACAACGTGGCAGACAACCTCTGATAAACGTGCATATGCTTGCTATGAATGTGTATTTTGTCCACATGTTTACCTGGATTTAATTATGTAGCATCCAACAGGGAGTAATCAACGTCTGGAGTGGAGAGAAAAACAAAGTTATGGATAAGATCCTTCCCCCCGTGGTCCGGGCTGTGGGCTTGATGAAAACGAAGAAAGGCAATTGGAACCACTCCTCCGCCGCCTCGCCTCGTTGTCGTCTTCGTCACGAAAGTAAAAATACGCCTCGAACACAAACCATAACTCTTGTGTTACCCCGCTTCCTTAATGTTAGAGAATTTCTAACCATTTCATTTTCCAAGTAGACATTTTAACAGCCTCCACATTGTCGGTATCACTCCGCAACACAGCCCGAGCCTACGGGAGGACACGGACGCTGAAACATAAACGATGTCCAATCGGAACTGAAACGAAGTAACCGAGCGAAGCAGTTTCAACAGTCTTTGTATAGACAAGAAGATTATCTTAAACGCCACAAATGTCACCGTTTTGTGTCAGTAAACGATACAGAAAATGACCAGTGTGCCGATTCGCGGGGATCTATGTCGACTAGCGGATGAGGACAGCGGAAAGCCCAACAGACTCCACCAGAGGAGAGGATGGAATGATAATATCAGCGGAAGGACCAATTGAATACAGCGAAAATTTGATTGACAAGTGGGCCGGCCAAATATGTTTCATCATCAACCTCCGGGGCAGTCTCATTGTGCCTACGGGTTCCTTGCACTGTAGTTTTGCTCTCGAACAGTGTTTGAGCTACAAAATGTGCGTGCGCGTGTGTGTGTGTGTGAGAGAGAGAATGGCGAGTCCTCCATGTTCAGTTATATTAAACAAGGGTAAAATTGTAAGAAAGTTTCTCTCAAAGGTGGATTGTAATTTGCCATGTTGTCTAAATTCATGGCCAAAGACACCAGATTATGGGGTGACCTTGCTATGAATAAATAAAAAAATACAATAATCTGATAATGTACAATATTACAATACTCAATGTCATCACATGTTCACAATGCCATTTTTTGTCCAGTTTTACTTAAGTGTCAAGGGACAAAAACAGCTGTAGTTTGAAATATGAAAACATCTCTGAGAAATAATTATTCTAATTACAGTACCCTATGTGTATAATAATCAATGTCAACTATTATCATGTATGTTTGAGGAGAAAAAGCATCAGTAGTTAAAACGTATTAAAAAATATTTAAATCCATCACAGTCGCCTTGATGTATGATAGTAATTGAAATCTTGCAATATATAATTATGTTCACAATTGGTCAAGTAGTTTTAGCTCAGTTTTAGTTTTGTGTTTGGAGAGGGGGGGGGGGGGGGGAAACCCCAAAAGCAGCGTGTTGAGTTCAAAACATGTAAATGCATGAGTGAGTGCTTTTGGTGAAAGTAGCAGAAAAATGTATGGTACAGCTACTTCCCTTTGTCAAATCAGAATCAAAAGTTAACAGCATGAGCAAGTATCTAACTCACAAAAAGGGCCTGGCTGCTTTTCATGAGTTGTATCTTGGTTGTTATATAAGCGAGGCTGCAGTTAATGTGAGTGTTTGTTTTGAGACTTTCTAAAGAAAACCTCAACTGGTTTGAGGGGAAACAACCTAAATAACATCTGTGCTGGCCTTTACGAGAAAACTCAGCCATCCACTTTGTGGTTGGCTGACACACACACACACACACACACACACACACACACACACACACACACACACATGCTCAGCATACATTGTACCCATGCAACTCAAACACAAACCTGTATGCCATTAACAATGGGACGTAAGTCTGGTTATCATGTTACCCCTTTAGAACTAAATAAATGTATAAAAATGTACCACAGGAACAGGCGATGCATGCTCTGCATTGTTAAAGACAGACGCATGAGTAAGGCTGTAGGGATACATCTCAGCTCTATGTTTTTGATACAGGGTATGGAGCGTTCAATCAGAGTGTGGGCAGATCAACCTCATTATGACAAAACTGGTATCATGCCACAGATTCAGTGCTGAAGCTACAGTACACCTGGGGAAAGAAGGCGCATGTATTTGCCATGGAAATGATCATATCGCAGCTCTACACAGAACATCAAACAATGTTTGGTCTGTTGCCTTTTAAAAAGTAGGACGAACAGCACAGAGGCAAGACAACATCATGGTTGTACCTGAAGGCGCTAGACACACACAAAAAAAAATCTATATTTAGAGTGGAACTCCATTTTCCCTAACCCCCCAGTGTGTACCCTCCTCTCCACCCACCCTTTCTCTCTTCTTCTAGACAAGCACTATAACTTTGTAAATGGGTTATCCCCATGCAGTCACCCACGCATCAGGTACAGTATGAAAACCTGGGGCATCCTGTTATGACTTCTGGTTTCCTGTTTCCTGTGAAAAATACAGCCCCCTCTCTCACACACAAACACACTCGTGAACACCCCCGCTCGTCACACACACCAAGCAGAGCGGGGCTGGGATCAGCTGCTAACACCGCATTCCAAATATATGAGTTTGAGTGTTTGTACATACAATCTGGGCTCAAGCATTTGGGGATATACTTAGTGGAAATATCATATTGCTACCTGAATTCCTTTGACAAGAATATAACGTGCTTTCTCTTTTTAGATTATTCCCAACAAGGCTCAATAATACTTAATCATATTTTTGACAAGGTATTACAGACAGTGACATTGTTGTGGTCAGTGTTCAGCCCTGTAAACTACAGCAGCGCTGTGAGAAAGTCATTATGCTACAAGGTGACAACAACAGCTGTTTTCCTCCATTCTTCCCAACATTTAATTTGTTTTTATTCCCTCTATACATATCCTCATTTTACTTGACAGGGGAGGAAGATATATCAGTGTCAAGGGACCACTGAAACAGCAATAACAGTGCTCAGTGTGTGCTTGTGTGTGAACTATAGGCCGCCCGTTTGACAAAAATATGAAAAATAACACAGTTTGTGATGCACAGCATGCTGCCACCGCACACATGCACACACACACACACACCCCCTGCCAAGATACCTGAGCGTCTCTCTTAATGAGCAGAAATCTCTCTACCTTCCTGTGGTGGCTCTTGAATGCCACGCTTAATCTTTTGGCACAAACGTATAGACCCATTCTCCCCTCTTTTACGCTGTCGGTGCTCAAATAGAATTCTAACAATCTCGTTTAGTGTATTTCTTCATATGATTATTTTAATCAGTTTTGTCATCTTTTTCTTTGTTTTCGATGCCAGTCAAAAACAGTGATGTTCTTTTCTTCTGTTCAGTGCAGGCTTTATATTCTACAAACCACTCGATCACTCTTTTTTTTTTTGCAAGAAAAAGCAGAATGCCATCCTTTTCTTTTCCCTCGTTTTTAGCTCATCAACCCCTCCTCCTTTCTTGCAGATTCGAATTCATTAGCAATCAAAGAGCCACTGACAAACGCCCCAATCTTAATTACCCTCTCATTTGCATATTTGCATATTAATGACTGCAGACTTTGCTGTTTTTCTGCTGCAGCAGTCCCCCTCCCATCAACATTGCTCAGACTTGGCCTCCCCACATGCTGCAACACTACGCCTTTCTCTGAGCTCAAGGCCCCACACTTCCAGCCTGAAGTTGACATTTTATTATCAATCCACGAGAGGGAAACAGATGAATCATTGTGCTTGTAATTTAAATGGACTCATGTATTTTAGCATTCACTGTCCTGCTCGTTTTCAGTCAGCATAAGCATGAGTTAACTTGGTTGCAGCAATGTACACACAATACACGCACATTTATTGCCATGTATATTTTGATATTTCTGTGTGGTGGCATACTTATAAGCAGAAGCCCGCAGTGCATTCCACCTGATATGCTTCCCCCTTCTGGTGGCACCAGTGTAAGAACGCAAAGTGATATTTTGGCAAATGAAGACATCACATTTGTTACAATACATAACAGCCATAACAGAGGATGCACTTCAATGGCAAATCTAGCTGGCTAATCTATGTCCTGTTGTTTACATTACAGCAAAAACAAAAAAAAAGCACCATTTGTTTTCGCTGACTGCTGAGTGAGCTTGCTCGAGAGATAAAAGTTGTCCATTTACAGCAGATAATGTGCAAGGATAAATGAATGAAATAGTACCAGTATTTCAGTATTTCCAAAGGCAGCCTCTCCCCCCGCTGGAGCTAATCTCAAGATAACGGTAGCAGAACAAGCTGAGGGTGCTACTTTAAATTAACACCACCAACATACAGAGGAAGCATTTAAGTTTTTTTGGCTTTCACATGACGGTCAAAATGTTTAAACGTTGTGCTTCACCTCAAGACATCTCAAATTTTGTCAAAATCAGTCACATTAACAAATGCAATAAAAAAGAAACTTTCCTAGACTCATCAATCATCTCCTGCTAACAGACACAACCCAACCTGTAAAATACGTTCAGTAAAGTACGTTTCATTTTCTTTTAAGGGATATATTTTTCAGTTTTCATACTGCGTATATAGTCTGTATGACTGAAACATGGTGGGTGCGACAAAAAAAAGCTAATGGCTTTTATAGCATTTAAATAGCAGAGATTTAATGGCCCAAAATCTTGAATTGAACTTAACAAAAGTTAGTGATGACCAATGTTCTCTACATTGCCAACAAAAATTCAGGGAAACTATATTGTATTTGATCTAAGAGGGAATATTTATGGACAACAGAAGCAGGAGATGATTGATGAGATGATCACTTTGTGTTCTGACTTTCCACAAAGTGTTCACACTGTATTAGTAGAGGTCGGCTGAAAATGGATTTTTAAAGGCCAATATAATAATAATAGTTTGGATTATGAAAAAGCCCATAAAACTACAAACACTCAGCTCCTTGGGTTTTGTTGACATTCAATAGCAGGTTGTTGTCTATGCACCACTCTGCAAGATTGATCCATATGTGGAGGATAGCGTACCAGCTGTCATTAATGTGACTGTCACCGCTCATTTGTCATTTGTCAATGATCAGAAATGTATAAAGTACACGTGGAAGCATTCTGACATACACTAGGTGTTATTTTTAAGGTGTGTGATGACTGAGTGCAGGGCATTGGAGATGTCATCCTCTGTACATCTATTGATTCTAAATGCAAACTGGTGTGGGTCCAGGCTGGTTGGGTTTGGTTGGATTTGACGTGCCACATGGCGGTAGTCATTTAGACAAACACTGTAGTCTGTTTGGGTACAGGGTTGATGGTGGCTGTCCTGAACCAGGTGGGAACAGTCTCCTGTGAGAGTGATATGTTAAAAATGTCTGTAATAACATCAGGTAGCTGATTCACATGTTTTTAGTACACGGCCAGGGAGATGATCAGGTCCTGCAGCTTTATTCATATTTCCTCTCAGCAGGCTTTTATTTCTTTGCTTCTTGGGGTCTCGCTACACACAGCCTCTGCTAATGTCTCCTCTTTGCCTCCTTGATACCAACTTTCAGTCTTGCTCTGACGGTGTTTTATGTTTCCTCGTCACCTGACCGAAAGGCAGTTTTTTGGTTCTGGATAGAGTCATCATCTCTCCATATATCGAGATTTTCTGGTTGGGGAATGATTTTATTGTCTTCATGATCACCACATCATCAACCCATTGGCTGATGTATGATGTCACTGAGCATTCCTTAAGATTGACTTGATTATCCTAGGTGGCAGCATCTTTGAACATGTGCCATGCTATTCAGTCAAAACAGTCCTGCAGAGCTGCTGTAGCTTCATCTGTCCACACTTTGTTTTCACTGATAGTTTGACCCTTTTTATCAGCTGCCATTAAGTAGGCAAAAGCAGGGAAATATTGTCTGACTGACCAAAATGAGTACTGGAAAGGGCCTTAGCTGCTAGTAATATTTGTTTTGACACAGTCCAGGATGTTATTGGGTGGGTGCTCCAGTGCAATAGCTTGATCCAGGATGTTGGGTTGTCGCCAAGTCTCTGTGTCTGTTAAAGCAGACATTAAAGTGGACCAAGTGGCACAGATAAAGCTGTCACAATGCTCTTCAAAATTTGTTTTAATTTAGTAACAAGGAAGTTGATAGTTAATGCTAAGAATAACCAGTATTATACTTGAGTTTTGCTGGGGATTAACAGGGTAACTGCCTATGCTACAAAGTGTGTTATTTTCTTTTCCTCACTGTGGATTGCTCGTTCTACACACATGACTCGGTTGGTGTACTAGTGGAACAAAATGGACTCTGTAAAACATTTAATCGAAATAACAAAAAAAAAGGATGACATATTGGAGTAACGGGCTGTCACACTAGACATAACTTTTTCTTGCTTTCTTCTAGGATTTTCTTGCTGCCTCATGGTTCATGAGTGCTGCTTGTGAACTTGTCTCTGTGGAACAGCTGCAAGTTGTTCACATTACTCTGGATACTACAACCTCAAAGTGAATTTGCTTAGCTCTCCAAAGCTTAAGATGGCAAAGTTGCTTATGCCCATTCTAAACTTTCAATGCACTCTTTAGAGTTGTGCCTCTTCCAGTTTTATAGGTGGTCACTGTAACGAGTTTATAGTTAACGAAACCAGTATAACAATCCCAAAACAGAGACAACATGCTTTTGGCAGTGCAGCAGTTATCTTCAAATGTCAAACTATAACAAAAAAAACAACACTTCATATACATTTAACTTACATTTAAATACAAGTTATCTCAGGAACACATTGACATTAGTTTGACTTATGTATGGAGTTTCCATGTGTAGCCAAGTTCCGTCCCACCAGTGCCAATTAATCGGCCAAACTGATGATTCGGTCGACCACCAGTAGATACAGTATCTTCCCTAGCATGTGATCACCTATTTTACACGTCGGTAAGAGTTCTTTTGATAGACAGAGACTTAAGATGTTCACCTGAGGGAGAATGTGGCAAACAACGTGTGTATGTTTAGGCAGCCGCTTCTCCGTGTTTACATTAATATACTGTATAAAGAGTGTGTGTTCAGTCTGCAGGGCGTGTGGGAGTTCTAGGTTGGTTCAGTCCCATGGTTTTACAGAGCCAGCCAGCAAAGTCTACCTCCTCCACCTCAGACCGCTTGATAAACGTATGGTTCTGCAACAAAACAAACAGATACAAATCAAATACTGGACAGTAAAAACTTAATAATTTAAATGAGCACTTTTCTGCTCCTTGAATCTGACTTCAGTATGTACGAATCACACTTCCCTTCACAAAATGTAACTAAGTTTAACCCCAGTGCTGCTTTGGAAGAGGTTTTTCTACAAAAACTTTTTTGTTTGTGGTCTCGACCTTCAACCTTACAGATATTGCACATGTTCCAAAATGGGTCCAAAGAGGAAAGTGGGAGCTTAAATTCAAACTTAGGCTGTAGTCTAGTTGAGGACACTCACCATCAACATTTTTAAATCAGCCCTGTCTGCTGGATTTTTGATGAGACTGAAAATAACGAGAGAGAAACCTTTTAGAGAGAGTTTACCATTCATCGAGTTGGTCAGAAAACATTGGATGACATGTTTATGACAACTTTTGAAAGCTAGATACACAGTCAAAGAAGAAAACTAAGTAATGTTTTCAGGCTAAAATGTTTGTCTTACCACTTTGTCACAAAGTCCTGGAAATCAGAGGTGAAGATGCCATGTGGTAGTTTGGGAGGGGGCTGTAATACAGAAAGACAGTTGAATGAACATCTGATCATATCACCAACAGCAGAGAGGGATACATTCCTGATTTTGCAAGGATTTCAGTAAATGTCAGAGGACAATTTTTCATTGTTCTTTACACAACTTCTTAGATACTTACCTCATTTACTATGTAGTCTAGCAGTTCAAAGATGGCCATTGCAGTGCCATGACCTATAAAAGAAGCCAAGGAAAATGTGTTTTGTATTAAAAATTTCAAGCAGGACTGTTACATATACACTAATATAATCAGCCTGAATTACACTGAAGATATACAGTACAACAGAATCCTGCACGTTAAAGTTTTTATCTTATCTTGCCATAAAATCGATTCCTATGGCAGGTATATAATTTTCTACCAACAAGAACTAATGAAACAAAACATAACTACAATTACTGCCTTGCAGCTGTAAACCTCTGTGCAGTTGAAGTTTACATCCATCTCTGTCAAGACAGGAGGAATTTAATAAAAGATAATAAGTGTAGTTCTTGGCAAAATAGAAGTTATCAGGGGCAGAGACACTAAACTCTACCCTTGTGGCATTCAGCAATCACAGACTGGTCAGGTTGGTTTATCTTAGCGTGAACTTTACTTACACCAAGATGCATTGATTCTCATGCTGCCTTGAGCTGTTTCCTTTTGCAGTTTAAAATAGCTACATATTAAACTGTGTGCTTTGCTCACTAATAGCTCTACCTTTTGGTCTGGGTCTGGGTGAAGTGCTGTGCATCTCTCTTTCACTGTCATCCATAATGGGACGTCCAAATATGGCCTCCAGTTCTTTGGCATCTGGAGGAGGGATGGGGAAACGTCCAATTGACAGCTCCACCAGTGACAATCCCATACTCCACACGTCTGACTGCACAGAATAATGGGTTCCCTGCAGTCTCTCAGGCTACACAGCAAACATAAACAACACACAACAAATAACACTGTATCAACAACAAATATAAGGAACTGTAGCTCACTGTTCCAAGCATTAAATAATATGAAAACAACAAACAAGTGAAGTTGGACACAAAAACAACATATCAGAGTAATGTGGATAAACTAAATTGAGTTAATCTTTTCAAGGCATAATTCAGAGGGGATCAACATACCGACATATACGATCTTGTCCCAACAAAAGAATTGGCCATAGAGTCGATGAGCTGCCCGCTTACACCAAAGTCACACAACTTGATCTCCCCCCGCGAGTTCACCAGTATGTTTGAAGGCTTCACATCTGGTGGTAAAAGGATATGGATGGAAAACTATAATAATATACAGTCAAAATCGACCATCTTTACCCAGCCATAATATGAACATAAATGTTAAAGATCCCCTCCACACATGTATTAAAAAAATTCTTTTTTGTAGAAAAAAATTATAATCACCACAATGAAATGATTAAAACGGCACCTATTTCTTTCCCTGCTGGACACAAGATGTCTCCTACTTCACTGTAAAATCGATTTTCAGTGTATGTGCACTGGGGGCTTCAAGTTTCCACATCACACTTGTGTATGCTGAATATTGGACATGGATTGGCTTCCAAACTATTTGTGACGTCAAATATGATGCTCGTAGGCCCTCCTCTTAAAATCAGATTTTCACAAGAGAAACTTAATAATGTGCAAATATCCTTATAGTGTCAGACTCTGCGCATACATCATTCTACACAGTGAAGCTTAAACATTAAACTGTAGGATCAAAAAGAAAAACACATTTTTGACTGGGGGGGCGGGGGGCTTTAATATTTAGATTTTTATTATCTTTGGCATGGGACCTTGTGTATAAACATGTTTTAAGAAAAATAATACAACAATGAACCTTACTATTGTGGATTATGCAACACAGATAAAGCTCCACATTGTAAAATACAAGAATCTGAAATGATCTCCATGAAAAAACAAGTACCTCTATGCATGATTTGGTGTTTTTCTCTTAGATAGGCAAGGCCTCTCAAAACCTGTTTTAAAAAGAGGAGAAATTACACTTTAATGTGAAAACAGCAGTCAGAAAGAAGAATGAAGCCTGTCCAGGCCCATAGTGTGCGAATGTATATTTAGTCCACGGTTTATTTTGAGCTCAAAACAGTAGAAAGAGCTGAATGATATAGTAACCCCTGATGAAATTGTTTTATATAAAGAGAACAATTTAAAAACATCATTGTGTCATTGTCAATAAAGTAATATTACATAATATTAGAATATAGAAGATAACAACACACTTACAGCAATGCTGACTTTGCCCAGAATCTCTTCAGGGATCCTTTTTGCTTCTTTCAGCACCTGGTCCAGAGATCCACCATCCTGAATAATCAAGTGGCACAACAAAGATTACAACAGGTCAAAAAAAGAAAGAAAACAAGTTGGGACAGGGGCAAGAAGAGACTAGGAAAGTTGTGGAATGCTCAAAAATACCTGATTGGAACATTCCACAGGTAAACAGGTTCAAATGACAGGTAATAGTATTATGGTTGAGTATGAAAGGGGCATCCTCAAAAGGCTTAGTCCTTCACAAGCAAGGATGGGGATCAAAAGATTCAGAGAATCTATAGAAACCTCTGCATGTAAGGGGCAAGGACGAAAACCAACATTGAATGTGCGTGACCTTCGATCCCTCAGGCATCACTGCATTAAAACCTGATAAAAATCCACATTTCAAACAGTTTTTGGCTTAAGAGTTTGACATAGTTTTTAGCTAAAGAGGAAAAGGATCATACAGATTGTTACCAGCGCAAAGTTCAAAAGCCAGCATCTGTAATGGTATGGGGGTGTGTTAGTGCCCATAGCATGGGTAACTTGCACATCTGTGACAGCACCATTAATGCTGAAAGGTACAACAGGTTTTGGAACAACATATGCTGCCATCCAGAAGACGTCCCTGCTTATTCCAGCAGGACAATGTCAAGGCTTACAACATCGTGGTTTCGGAGTAAAATATTGCGGGTACTAGACTGGCCTGTCTGCAGTCCAGACCTGTTCCACATTAAAAGATATGGCGCAAAATACAACAACGGAGACCTCAAACTGTTGAGCAACTGAAGTCATATATCAAGCCAGACTGGGGGAGAATTCCACTTTCAAAACTTCAACAATTAGTGTCCTCTCTTCCCAAACGCTTACTGAGTGTTGTTAAAAGAAAAGGTGATGTAACACAATGGTAAACAAGCTCCTGTCCCAATTTTTTTGACACCTGTTGCAGGCATCAAATTCAGAATGAGCATATATTTATAAAAACAAGTATATCAGGTTGAACATCAAATATCTTGTGTTTGTACGACATTCAATTACATTTAGGTTAAAAAGTTGTTTGCAAATTATCGCATTCTGTTGTTATTGACATTTTACATAATGTCCCAACTTTTTTGGTATTGGGGTTGTACAACTTAGATTGTTGGGACGCTGTTTAAAACATGAAAAAAACTGAATGTGATAATTTGTTAATCCTTTTGACATATACTCAATTGAGAACAGCGCAAAGACAAAATATTTAATGTTTTACTTCATCAACTTCAAAAGAAGTTGTGGGATGCTCAAAAACACCTGTTTAAACACTCCATGGGTGAACAGCTTAATTGGTAACAGGCGAGTATCATAACAGGGTATAAAAGGAGCATCCTTCAAAAGGCTCAGTTGTTCACAAGCAAGGACGACCGAGGTTTACCCCTTTGTGAAAGACATAATTGTATAAAGGATATTACTACATGGGCTGAGGAATATTTAGTAAAGCCAATGTTAGTAAACACAGTATATTTACAAATGATTGCATTCTGGTTTCATTATGTTTTATGCAGCATCCCAACGTTTTTGGAATCAGGGTTGTAAAAAGGCCATGGAGGATGTAGTATTTTCTCCTTGATTCATTGTTGTGACCCTCGAAATAGGCAAAAAAAATTGGACTTTTAGTCAGTTAAAGGCTTATTTTACCGGAACTTCACCATGGGTATGCAAGATAAAAATGTCCAAAAGGGAAAAGAAAAAGTAATTTTCCCTGTTGAGATAATTTTTATCAATATAGAAATATTTTTAAAACCTTAACTGGACACCCACACATGCAATCAGCCCCCTCCCAATTCTCACCATGTGTTCCATACAGATGCTGATCTCCCCATCACTGTAAAATGCTCCATAGAAGCCCACAATATAGGGAGAGTTACACTCATGCAGCACCTGAAGCTCTCGGATGATCTGGTTCCTGATAGCAGGTTTAATTTCAAGATGAATGAGCTGAAAACAAAAGAGAATTACATTGTTTTATGGTATAACCACTTAATACATGTTTAAAAATTACTATTTGATCGTATTCATATCAATAATGAAACAGTGTATTTGTAGCTCACCTTTCTGGCCATGATTATTCCTGAAGGTTTGTGGCATTCCTTATTGACGACTCCCCCATTGCCTGCTCCCAGCTCACAGATACGATGGAAGTCATCATCTCTCATTTCGCCCACCTTGGCCTTTTGGGTAAGAAAAGCTTCTAACCTTTTCTTTTGTTGTTCATCCAGGTCTAATTCTTCCAATATTTTTTTAAGTGCTTCTAAACTGGCCCTGAGCAAATGGATACATAACAGAATCTTTCAGGTCATACAAAAGACTGACGTATTAACTTTTTATACCGTATATGAGGATATTGATGTGGATAGTAGAATGACTTACTCAGATGCAGCATCAGAGGTGATGGTGGTGGATAACCCATCGCCAGCAGGAGCAATATTTAGGGGCACTGGTCTCTTTTTAGGAGCCATGCTCACTTGTGGATAGGCTATGAACTGGGTGACAAGTGACTAAGTGACAATTTTCTCCAGGTTACAAATTAAAATTTACTAACCTTAACCCGTAAATAGGTGAATACGTGTAGCAACGTTATTTGTGATCAGCCGTAGATGCTATCCGGACAACGGATCAAGGAACTTTACGTTTCCTGTCAGTTATTAGGTTGGAATGTTAACCTATGTAATGTTAAATATTACCCAACTGAATTATCGGGTTTAACACTTGACACGGGCTTGGCCCAAGACTTTGAGTAAATTACCCCTGTATGGTTCAAAACTCAATCAAGACTAAAAATGTTAAAGAGTGGGGCAGTAGAACACTAACGTTAGCTCGTCGGCTAATATTAAGTTAACGTTTGCTAGATAGGTTTGTCTATGATGAGACCTAACGGCACTTAGCAGGTCAGCACAATAACTGGCATTACGACAACTGCACTAACGTGTAACCAGTTACTTTTAAATTCATAAACGCTGAAGTAACTAGCTACAACACAACGGCAAACAGAATATTTGCCAAACCACAGCCACCACTAACGGCGGCGCTTCACGTTAGCTGGCTAACGTTAGCTAAATTAATCTGCTTACTGTTGCATAATAGTATAACATTTAGCTAAAAGCAAGCAGTTGCTTTACTTTACAAACGCTTCCAGTGCTGTTCCCCACCCATTTGTTTAAGGTAGAAACATCATCTTAATGGGGATGTAGTGTCTGCCAGGTTATCCTTCCCCCTCTTTCCGATGGCAGGTGTGTGGTTGCTACAGGCAGACACCGGTCCTAGCGTCACTACCCGATCTGAGTCGCTGCACGATGTGAGTTGCGCATGCGTGAGCGCGTTCGTGCGTTCTTTCTTTCTTTCTTTCTTTCTTTCTTTCTTTCTTTCTTTCTTTCTTTCTTTCTTTCTTTCTTTCTTTCTTTC
>JBBPCS010000393.1:7853329-7867646 GCA_037974645.1 Hollardia meadi | reverse complement strand
ACACACACACACACACACACACACACACACACACACACACACACACACACACACAGAGCCGTTCTTCTGATCTTCATCTCCAAACACAGAGAGTCTGTCAGTCACGTTGGTCTGCCTTCAGCTTGTGGAGGGAGACTCAAGTAATAACTGGAACAAATAATACACCAATTGAAAACCAGTATGGGTAAATTGTGTGTTTTGACTGAAACAAATAAAGAAACAAACAATTGGCTGACTGGCTTTTCATTTTCTCTGTGATGGTTTCGTGCTGTGGTACTCTGTTGCCATCTGGTGGTGTATAAGGACACTGCTGTCCAGATTAGTTAAGGTTAAGGATCGAAGGAAATCTACAGCATCTGGTTCAAAACCAGTCCATCATCATCATCCGCGATCAGGTCCTTTAAAAGTACCCCCACGCCATCCTCAGGAAAAATTAGACCATAAATCACAAAGATCTCAACATTTTTTAAATAATTTGGATTGTTTTTTATTTAAAATGTTCAATTACACTTTCTGTAAATTTCATTTCCTCTGGGTGAGAAATGCTGAACCTGTTATTCATATATTATTTAAGTTGAAATAAAAGTAGTCCAATTTAAACTTATTGGGTTTAAAGATACTGGAAATATACACATCATGTGTATATTTGTAGGTGTAGAATAGACTCCCTGCAGGTAGGGCCATTAGTTAGTAATTCTGAGGTCATGAGCCCAATACTCCTCCTTCTGGAAGTTCTGATCAGACACACTAAAATAAAATGTTTTATTTGGATTTGTCATGTTTAATTCAGTCATTAATTGCTCTATTACATGTACATAATAGGCCATATATGTTTGAAAGCCTAGATTACATTTGAAAAATTGTATTATTGGGTTATAGTTACTTTGTCAAGGATTACTTGATTACTTTTTTGATTGCGTAAAATATAGCAATTTTATCAAATTATGAAACTTCTTTTATGATAGTCAGTGTTCTACGAACACATGAAAAGCGTGTTTAACATATGAGAGTTCTTATTAGACAAGTGCTCCACTTTGTAGTGGCAGGAGCACCTTATAGGCCTATAAGGTGCAATATTTTTGATGTTTGATATAGAAGTAATCCAAAAGATTACATTTTTAATTCAATTCATTGCATTACTACTTTACTTATTAAATTGCCACATAATTTGTATTCAGTAACTGACATTAAAAAGTAAAATGGCCAAACCCTGGGGCATGTTCAGATAACATAATTCGTCATGTGGCGCTGGGAAAGGTAAAATAATAAAATGAAATGATGGCTGAATTCCAATTAGCTGTTTCAGTTTCAAGTCCTGGTATTGTGTATGTTGGCTCACTGTCACACTGTCATAGCCTATGGGACATTTGAATAGAAAGGAACTTCTTTGCCTATTTACACATTGATCAGTTACAGTGGAACTAAAATTAAATAAAAAAAAAAAACCCTTTTAGTTCACATCCACAATAAAACTGTGCCCCTATTTATGTAAAAATAAATAAATAAATATATATATATTGTGTTTTTATATCAAAATCCAATCAGGTTTTCTTTAACTAAAAAAAAAAAAGTCTTTTTCCGTAAGCTAGTTAATATCACGCAGAGCTAGCTTAAAACATCAAGTCAGAAAGATGTAGTGGGAGCGCCGTGTTTCTTGGGGCCGGGCCTAACTGATTACTGTACAAATTTTTGGTGAAACTGGATCATATTTTATAAAGAAAATATTTTCTGGTTTTCCCTCTGATGTCCTCCGGCTGCTCCACCTAAACTCTGTGATTTTCCTGAAGAACAGATGGCTTGTTGCTAGCTTGTTGTTACTGCTAGCTTGTTAGCAGTCCCATTAGCTGACCACCGAGGTGCCAGGAGCCAAACCCACCAAGAGAACCACCTTGGTCCCGGTCTTCAAATTGGCCTCTGTTTGGCGTTGGATGCTGTAAAGTGCAGTGAGAATGAACAAAAACAGGACTGTTGTTGGGCAGAAAATCAAAACAATGAGCTCAAAGATGTTATAAAGCTCTGTAGAGCGGAGAGGAACTGCAGCAAGCAACACCTTTTTCATACAAGTAGTCATATGTTAATATAATATATAAATATTGAGCAGCTTTAAAGCAGCTTTAAGGGTTGGTGCCCTGCCTACCAACCTAAAGCGTCAGTATCTGACAATCCAGGAAAAAGACTCAACATCTTACAAACTGCTCCTTCAAACGTCAGGCTGCACAAGCAGTTAACAACAAGAGACAAAGGACACTTTCGACAGAGTCACATCATGCTTTTATGACGAAAAGGAGTTCATTTACAAGACAGACGGTATATAAAACATACATTGAAATAAAAAAAGAACTATGTGTTTTATAGACAAGCACATTATTGTCTCATCTTTCCCTCTGAGACCAAGCAGCCATGGGACTGAGCAAAACATGGGTGATCCCTGGAGAAAAGAAGCAGCACTTAAATCCTATATTATTATACCTACACTATTTACAGTTCAACAGTCATTGTCCTCTGTCAGACATGGCAAGGAGGTCTACAGATTAGATGACATGATATGGCTAGGCTAATGGATCTATAATATGTACAGTTTCTGTTCTTCACATCCAAGGATCCACAAAATATAACTTCGGGTACAGGCAGAGTATAATCTCTTTTATGAGCCAGTCATCTGCTTTAATCATTGATCAGATCACACCGTTCAATCCGACAAGCTGAACAACTTGTCTTTATGTTAGCTCTGTATTTAATTGGAGCGCTCAGCACACATTCCTAGGTTTCAGAAGTCAGTAATGACTGTGTGAAGGAGAAACAAATACGCATTAGCGTAAAAGCGTGATTGATTGAGGAATATTCTGAAATGTTTAACGAGCTTGGTGCCAGGTTGATAGAGAAAGACAGAAAGGACAGAGAAAGAAAAGAGAGAGAGAAGAGAGAGAGGATAAGTTTACCCCAGCCAAATTTTAGACATAAAACTCAATATTTTCCATTAGAGCACTCCAAAAAATACAGAGCTATACCAATAACAGCTTCCTCTGAAGAGTGGGAGAGGTAAGAAAGTGTTACATCGGCTCAGACCTGGAGTAAAAAAAAGAAAAAAAAGTCGAAATCTGGCACCATCTCGTTCTTAAAAGAGGAAAAGTGAAATCTTAAAAAGGTAATGTGGAAACCTAGGAATGAGTGCCAACCAGGTCTGTAAGAGCTCTGTACGCCTCCTCCTACTCCAGAGAGACTGTGGGAGAGTGACAAGGTTCAAGATAGATCAATGAAAGTATTCTATTAATAATCCTATCCCCATACAGCATTGATCAGTCCCACCATCCTGCTTGGAATATCAATCATTTTATCTACAGCTCACGCATAAGAGCAGATCCTTCCGTGTGGATAGATATGTGTAAAAGTACAATCATCACAAGTAAACAACTGCTTCTTTTGTAAGATGCACACTCCGTGTAATTATTCAGGAATGCAGGAGCAGGTGACGATTTGCCCCCCTGGCTTTGATTTGTTCCAGATTACAAACACTTTAATGGTCTCTCACTTGCTCTCACAGTAAGTTTGTTTCAACCAGTCCCATGGCCAGCAACAATGGCACCCATAGCTCTCTGTACAAGTGTAGGTGAGAGTTTGGCAATACCAATCACTGTATAGAAAAGACATGCATAGATTAAACCTGCTAAGACCACAAGAAAGAAGGTTGTTTTTTTTAATCCCCAGAAAGGAACCGAGCGTGTGAGGATCAGCTCTCAGTCATTATACAGAGAAAGAATGATATTGTGATATTTTATTAGGTTTTTTTGTTTTACTGTTTGTTGTGAGGGTGGTGAGACTGGAGAGGGGGGCATCAGGAAGTATTTGACTAATCTACAGACTGAGTCCCAGCAAACCAGATCAGAACAGTTGGTTTTGATCGGATGGAGGCCTCTCCTGATCAACCCAAATGATGCCCCAGACGGACACCCAGAGCAGTGAGGAGGTCACGCTATGGCTATAAGAAAATCAGTGACGCACTGACTTATGAAGCTAACAGTCTAATTGCTCTCTGCTCTATGAGACCCAAAGCTCCCACCATGTACAACACTGGTGCATCAGCAGTATGGTCCCATTTGTTGCTGTTACTCGCAATGACCACATGGGGACAGTATTGTCACATAGAAAGGGGGGGGGGGCACTTGCAATTATTTGGTCAAGGTTAAAATGAAGCAGTTGTCTGTCCAAGGTGCTTTAAACAATACGTCAGCAATATCAATTAACAGTGACTGCTTTGTACGACCAGTGCTTTGTCCAATTAGAGAAAAACAATATTATATCTCTATCTAACAGATATCAAAAGCTAAAAATAACTAAAATCGTATCTGTATTTGCTATGGAAATGAGACTAATAAGCCAGCCAAGTATGCTTCTCCTTCATCCCACTAATGCTCCTCTCAGCTCTGATAGTTCAACTCAAGTCGAACCCAATCACAACAGAAGCTATAGGATCTGGAGTGGGAGATGGAGCTGAAAATAGAGTCAGAAATAAGCAACCAAGACTGTAGAAGTGCAGTGTTAAAGGTAAGATTGAAAGCGCTTTTTCTTGACCAAATATTAAGAGAGCAAAGCCAAGAGGACTGAAAGCAAAGCCTCTCTTTAATGGAGACATAAAATGGAGACAGACGAAGAAATTCAGGTTTGGCTGGTGGCATCTCAGGGTTGGGATTTATTTTGGTCTGCGTCTTTGAAGAGTTCCCCAGCGGAAGGTATCCTGATAGTGAGGTTGCCGCTTCTGCTGTTGTAAATGGGGCGTCTAGACTACAGTACACCAACCCCAGGCCAAGGACGAACCGAAGGAGTGAGCGGGGTATCAGCCTACTTTCTCAAGTATCACAGCAGGAGATGAATCATGCTCAGCTTCACTGGTTTCAACAAACACTGAGAGTCTGCTGGCCAGGCTGGGGCTGCAAAGCTGTATGTACTGGCACCTTTCCCCCCCCCCTTTTTTTTTTAAATAGAAAGCTGCTTAACAATTGTTTGACAAAGTGTCAGTTCTAAAATGTTTAACATATTCCTAAAGCCTTTGATAATGGGAGAAAAAAATTAATCTGGAGGGGACAGGAGCATTTAAGTAAAACGAGTTCCTCCAGCTTTCGAGGATTTGTGAGGCTTGAACAGATACAAGTGCTTAATTTCAACCCTGATCGTGAAAATTTCAGTTTCCAGTGAATGGACTCAGTGTACCACAATTGGCAGAAAGTCAGTGTAGGCTCATAGTCCCCCTTTCTACATTTGTACGTTACAGTGTAACAAAATATCATCAGATAAATACATACAGTACTTTCTTCATATCCAGAGAAAGATCCCAGAGTGGCACTGTGCAGAGCGGGAAAGTTCCAGACATGGTTCTACAGGATTGAGGAGGGCGTGAAATGGGAGCCAATGTTTGTTTGTTTTTTTCTTTTTCTTGTTTAGGGAACCTGGGTCACCCCTTTCATCTTTTGTCTCCATTGATCCAACGATGGCTCCGTGTTTGATGGCATCACGAGGAGCTACTAATCATAACACAACAACACTGACTCACCGACCACACAGTACACGTGTCTACTACCACACAACCATATTCCAGCCTAATACTGTGAACAGGGACAACAAGGGTTGGAAATGTTAGGACGGAACAGGAAGAGGGGAGGAGGACGGTAGAGAGGGGGGGAGAAGGAGAAGAAGGTAATAAAATGAAACACATCCTCGCCTACGCTTACATTTGTGATTGATGCTTACACAATAACACCATCAACAATCACTACAGACATTCTCACTGTCTTCTAAACCTAGTTTTCACTGAGAAATACGTGGGAGTGGAAAAACAAAAGGGGTCGGCTCTGGGAGAAGAGATGTCCATGAAGGCAACGTCCTGTTCTCAACACGAAAATGGCGGCGGTATAAAAAGCAGGCCAATTTGTTCATCAGTTCTCATTTGGCCCCATGAATCTTTAACGGCCGTTCAGTTATTCATCCTGACACAGAAGCCGTGGTTTCATCATCCATCACGAGGGGCAAAAATCAACTTTCGTAAAAGTTCTGAGAGTATGACATTCTCTCTTACCTGGGGCCAATTATTTCTAAATCATAAACTTGTCTTTGCACAGTGTTGTATGCTTAAAATCAGTCAGTGGTCCACAACTTTTTGCAGCATGGCCCCTTAAAATTAAAAGCGATGTGTACATGCAACTCATGACATATTGCACACATCAATGAGTTAAATTAACGTCAATTAATGTTATTAACTACGAGCTAGTTTCAAACTATGGTATATTATACTATGGTATACTATTTAGTAATTGAGATGTCATTAAAGGTTAAAATGTCTTAACTGTTTGGTAATGTGTTGCAAAGAATTATCTGTGACGTACAATAATCAGTAGTATGCTATAATAATAATACTAATAGGTTGGAATCACCAGGTTAGGAATCATTGCTTTAGATTGTGTCTCTTTCCAGTTTGGTTGAGATACAAACACGAATTATCTACTGTATGGGAATGCTCTTAGGTGTTGAGAACAGAACAGTCCCACATGGAGGACAAGGAACTTTAAAACAGCCAAAAAGGTCACGGAGAACAACAGCTGAGGAAATTAAAATGAGGGACAAACAAGAAGCAACAGAACACTTCAACGAAAGTTTGTTGTTGGTTTCTTTTTTTTAAGTTTCTAAAACCACAGTACTACTCTCCACTATACGATGCACATGGCGTGGGTAGGGTTAACACGACTTCATTTACATTTGAATCCTCAGTCTCCAGCCAGGGACCCCTCCCAAAGGAGGACCCAGTGGGGGTGTGTGTGTGGGGGGGTAGGGGTGAGGAAGGGGGGGATGCACTGGGCTAGGGGGGCAGAGACATTCGCACACCGACCGTCTCAGAGATAGAGAGAGAGCAGTCAGCGTCACACTGCTTTTTTTTGGTTTTTTTAATCAATTTGTGTTTATTCGTGTGTAACTGCAATTGTTGTTTCTATCAATCAAACAAAAAACCTCTTCTGTGTGTGTGTGTTTTATGAGGTGCAACCTTATGCAAGCCCAGCGACAGCAGATGGTCTTGTGATCATCACGACAGCTTGTAAAACGGGAGCAGCAATAATTGTTATTATATAACTGAATCATGCACATGTTACTGCATAAAAAAATAACCTACACATACTATGGCTTCGTTTCTTTACGCACAAATTTATATCCGCTTTTCTGTTAGAGAATGAATTTTGGCTTTATGGCTCTACATACAGTATTGCTGGAATGTTATATTTTTACAGAGTGGGTATATGTGGTGACACTCACTCTGTAGGGTACATATTACACTTTTCCTGAGAAAAGGTGCTATACATGTGCTGCTATGTGTGTTTATTTTAAATGACCCCTGCAGTGTTACAGTGTGTCCTCTGTCTACCTCTGAGTATGACCCAACTCTCCAGGCTGCTCCCCCCGGGCAGCGGTAGTGAGGTTAGGCGTCCGCCAACACAGCAGAGGGCGGGGACGGAGGGTGGAAGCCGGCAGGTCGCCCCTCTCATGCTGATGAAAGAGCATGAATGGGGGCTTGAGATGAAGGGAAGAGGAAGAAGAGGTCTTACTCCCCCTCCCTTCCCTTCTACCCAGTAACCCTCCTGAGGCCACCGGCCACAGTCTCCCTCGCTCTCTCTTGTGTTGGTCGTGATGGTTTCTGTGGCGGTCCGTGTCCGCTGGGCTTGACTTCCTAACCAAACCCTTCGGGCCACGGGCAGCCACAGCAGCTCTCGGCCAGTGCGCTCGTCCCAAACTCACACAGCTAACGTTGTTGTAAAACCTCACAAAGAAGAAGAAGCCAAATGGTGTTTCTTTATCTATTTGTCATTTATGAAAATGATCCAAATCCATCACTCCTTATCAGATATTATTATTAGACCATATTTTAAATCCATTAAGCTTTAGCACATTAAATCAAATGGAATATGATAATGTTAATGAAGTATTTGACCCGACAGAACACTCCTCGTTGTTCAGCTGTGGTCAGGATAGATGAAGGCTTTTATATATTCTATAGAAAACATATTCAAACTGTCTTTCAAAACATTTGTTTTATTCTGTGGTATGAACTTACAACTTAACTCTCAACTGCATTTCTACATGCATGATTCTTAAAAAGGCAGACTTTAGTGGAGCATAGCTACTAATTCTATAAATGGATGACAGCCAGGTCTCCTTGTAATAGGCTACATTTCTTTTAAAATTCCTGACTGCACAGATTAGAGTGAAGGCAAATTTAAATTAACAAGGAAATTGATTTCATTTTCTCCTTCATGTAACCCGAGAGACAGGACTACCAGTATTCGACAGCTCAATAATCATGCAAATTTCCAAAACTTATCTCCTATTATTCTTAACTCTATTATTTTTCACCACTTTCAAATCAATGCTGTAGTTCCTTACCGTATCCTTCAAACATGCTTTTCACCACAAGCTGAATAAAACCGCTGAGAGACAGAGAGATCAGGGTCATTTTGTTTTCATTCACAAATCAAACCTAATCGAGCCATGGCTCCACTTTTGATGTGGGTGCTCAATTTTGACTGGAGCCATAGACAGGAACTTATATATTATGCTTTCAAGCTTCTTTGCGAGTCAGCGGCTGTGTGTGTTTGTGTACGTCAAACACGTTTTTGGGACGTGCTCATGCCTCCCCCGAGGGACCCCTGGCTGCGTTGTTTCATATCATCTTCATGTTGAATTTCCTGGTCCCTCCCGAGGAGCCTCCAGTGGCGGGTTCAGATTTCCGGAAAGAGTACTCCACTGTGAAGTTGTTCTTGCGTTGGCCACGTCCCCGGCTCCACACGAACAACAGCAGGAAACAGAAGAGGACCACCCCCAGGAAGGTGATGCAACCCATTGCCGTGGAGACCAAGATGGTGGTCAGGTCCAAGGTGAACTTGAGGAAAACACGCGTGCTGTTCAGATTTGTGTCGTTGAAGAAATCGCCGCTGTATAGTGAGCGATTGAGAAAGAAGGCTGAGGCGGCATCTAGTGGCTGGCCACGCACTGTGAGTGTGGCAAAGTAGGTGTCATTACCTCCGGCATTACTGGCAATGCAGATGTATGTTCCGCTGTCAGTAAGTTGGGCATATCGGATCTCCAGGGTGCCACTAGGGAGAACAGTAATGCGCCCTGAACTCTTGGCTGTGATCCGTCTGCGCTGTGGGGAAATCCAGACAATCGCAGGTACAGGTTCTCCTTCAGCTCGACACAGAAAACTCACTGGCTGGCCCTCATGAGCAATCACCTATGGGAGGTGGAGGAAAGGGGTTCATGGACAAATAAATGCAGGACAGTCAGAGTAAAACAACCGAAAAATATGCACAACAAAATCTGGCAGTATTACAGAATACTTTTTGTGCTTGTAAAAGCAATTAGCATAACCTCAGTAATCAAGCCATGAGCATTTATTCATTGTTTTTGGTTTTTGTATTAAATGTAAATGTAATCATCTTCATTACCTGTTGCAGCTTACGGTTGCGTATCTTAGGTTTCTGGCATGTAAAGTGATCGAAGAGTGCAGAATCGGTGAAGGCGCTCAGGCTGACGCCTTGCACCTCCACCGGCCCCGCACACACCGGCACTCTGCCGTCAAAGTTGAGGGTCTTGCGTCGTTGCAGGATCCACAACAGACGGCAGTCACACATCAGGGGGTTCCCATCCACTCTGAGGGTCTCCAGACTGTTGACGGAGTGGAAGGAGCCCTCTTCCAGAGTCTGTAGGTCGTTGGAGGAGAAGTTGAGGACCCGGATCTGTCGGAGGCCTCCAAGGGCATGGAGCTCCACTGTCATCAACCCTGTGTTTACCATGATGAGCTCCTTCAGCCTCAGCAGGTCCTTGAAGGCCCAGGGCTCTAGTGTGCTGATGGGATTGTAGGACAGGTTGAGGTGGGTGAGGTGCACCAGGTTTTTGAAGGAAGCGGAAGGGACAGAGGTGATGTTGGTGTTGGTGATCGAGAGCCAGTGGAGGTCCAGCCCTTGGAAACTAAGAGGGGAGATGTACTCCAGGTACGGCCAGTGATCGATGTCCAGACCTCGCAGGTTGGAGAGCTTGCGAAAGTTTTGGTCCTCCAGGGCGATGATGCTGAGGTGACGCAGGTGAAGGGTGACCAGGCTGCGGAGGTAAGACAGTGTCTGGCCAGAGATGGATGTCAGGTTGCAGCGCTCTACTGTGAGATCTTCCAGCCCCAGCAGCCCTGAGAATGCCTGGGAATCAGGAAGATAAAGCATCATAAATCATATATACAGTATATAAATATATTGTTTCTATTCGGAAATTCTTGGAGTTTGTGGGGTCATGAGTATTATGAAAGGGCCTACAATTTCTTTTAATAACCAAAATATATTTTTCCACACTTATAGGCCTACATACATGCTTGCAAAATACTGTAAAAATGTGTATTTATTGATGAAGTTTAAGTCTTATTTTCCTTTTTTTCATGGTAAACACATCGTCTTCCTTTGTCAAAGGAATAGTTCAAAATGTAAATATAAGGCTACAGCGAGCAGCCGGTTAGTTAGCTTTTCAATAAAGACTCTGAAAAGTGAACAAAATCTGCCTACATAGGTATCTTATTGTCACTACGGTTGCCAGGCAACCAGCGGAGAAATCACTACACCCAAACAAGAAATAGTGCAGTACATAACCCACCATAAAACCCCAATTTGTCATTTTTACACCTCAATTTTTGCATGGATTACATAAAAGACATACAGCATGTTGATTAGTGAGCTTCAGAGGTGCTCGTTGACAGATATGGTTACCTTTGGTATAAACCTGTTTAGCTTGTCTTTGTGTTAAGAGCTAACTGGCCACTGGCTGTAACTTACTACTTAGCATACTTAGCATAGCCTACAGACAAAGTGATATAAATTCTCTTATCTAACTCTTTGCAAGAATGCAAACAAGCCTATTTTCCAATGAGTTGAACTACATATTTCTGAGCTAAACCAGGCATTGCTACAAGCACTATGGCTGGCAAATATCTGTCTGGCAATGCTGTCTCTTTAAAAGCACAAAATATATTCCAGTACTATCAATATGAAAGTGTTATCCGCTGGGATCTCATTTCTAAAGAGGAATTTAAAAAATGTCCTTCCTCTAATTTTTGATAAATAACAGAATGTATATGGTACAGACAAGATGCTGGAGAGCTTACCTTGTGGGATATATAAACCAGGTCATTATCTCCCACCTCTAAGTGTTTCAGACTCCTCAGATCCTGGAAGGTGTAGTCCAATAAAATCACCATCTTGTTCTCGCTCAGGTCCAGGCTGGTCAGATTGCCCAGCTTGGCAAAGGCCCCCATGGGCACTAACTTCAGCTGGTTTCCCCTTAACTTGAGAACTTTAAGATTCTGGAGGGTGGCGAAGGCATTGGGCTCTAACGTGGCGATGAGGTTCTCACTGAGGTCCACTTCCTCAAGTCGTGGGTATGGTGCCAGGTCATCTGCTTGCACCCAGCGGAGCCGGTTCTTGCTGAGGTCCAGAAGTTGTGTCTCTGTGGGGATGCCCTCTGGGATATTAGTGAGCCGCCGCCGCTGACACGACACTGACCTCAGCTGAGCCGAGCACTCGCACCGTGGCGGACAGGCCTGGCTACCTCCTGGCAGTGTCAGGGTTATTATGGCAACCAAAGAAGCACCCAGGACCCATCGCCACATCCTTGGCCATGGCACTAAGGCACGCCCACCAAGACCAGGAGAGCCAATCATGGCCCTGGTCTTCTGACTCCTCGCCTGTCGCAGGCAGGGTCAGTGCACCATACACCTGCAAGGCCACACAAAGGGAAGACAGGACAGAAGCAAAGAGGGGAGAAATAAAAAAAGAATATGAGAAGAATGAATAAAGACATGATACTAGAGATTTACCATCCATCATCTCCCAAGCTCATAAAAATTACATCCACACAGCTGTAAATTATCCATGCTTCCTGCAGTTTAAGTAATATTGTACGGAAACCTGTGGAGATTTGAGACATCATGACATGGCACTAAAATACAACTGGTAAGACCCCATTACAGAAACACGGATCTGTGAAAGATATTTAAGATAATTTGTCTTTCACTAATTCATCTATGGTTTCAGTTTGGGGAATAGGGACAGTGGGAGCCATGCGAGGGAGCTTCTTGCTTCAGCTGAATTTATGCATGTGCTCTCCTTGCAGCACTGAGACCGTCTGCTCCATTTTGACAAACACAATGAATTTATTACCACCATGCATAAATACAGACTGTGCTCCTCACCAATCACGCTATGCCTGGAAGCCACACATGCTGCGCTTATGAGATGTGAGGTGTTTGAATCACTGTGTACACGAGTCATATTCTTTGTTTGATCAGGTATGTGCTGATGCATGTATACGTAGGACATGGCATTTTGCTGGGTATGAATTAAAATTTGTTTTGGTCCTCCTCGCACAAAGATGAGATGAATCACTTGTGCTTTAACGTTCCTTCAGGCAACCTGTCATCTCTCCCACTCACTGTTTCAACTCAGAGACAGTCAGAGCACCTGCCATTAGATCTGCAACACAACTCGGTGTCCATCTAATTAGCAGGAAGTGGTATGAATACTTTTATACTTGAGGAAAATGCTGCAAAACTCACAAGTGTGGAAAAAGGAAAGGTTTTTGCTCTCATGCTAGAAATGCTCACCAGGAACCCTCAGATGTTAACTCTTGACCATTTGCATAGTTTCCTTTTCAGATGAAGTGGAAATGAGAGAGAATATATTATCATCACGAGGGAGTGACGTGTTAAAATGCACTCTGACGCTGGCAGTGGAGGGAGGCACAGCCAAACACATTAATAATATATGGGTTGGTTTGTGCTTAACGGGAAGTGTTCAGACTCACAGTCAAAAGAGCCAGAACTCACCAGTTTCTCTCTTTGCTGTGGGGTTTTGCCTCAAGTCTCCTTCTAGCAAAGTTGCATTTGGAAAAGAATCTCTTGAGCGTCTCATCATTTCTGACTGTTTCAATGCGTTGGCATCAATGGGATCAAACAAGATGAATTAAGCTCATTTTAAATGATGGCAGACATAAAGTCTGTGCACACATGCACAATACTCATTTTCGCACATGATCAAACATACACAAACTGCATCGAAACCCCCCAGAGATTGTGTCTCATCTACTAAGTGGAGAAGTCCCACAACTTTTGACAGGCCTGGAAAACACTCTATTTACAGATCTCGTATCTGAAGGATCTTGTTGAAAATCTGGCACAATTTTTTTTTTTTCGCCTAAAAGTCGCAGGCACACAGAAGCTGCTGTGCAGACTGCTGTACAAACTGACCCAGTTCTCAGCAGCAACTCAGCCTCACACTGTCAACCAGCACCAACTCACCATGACCACAACAACAGAGCAGCAAACCTGAGCATCTCCATGGAATAGAGCCCATTAGAGACGTCTGAAAAACAAACATGAGTGTACAGATGTTCTGAAATAAGCTATTTATAGGACAAATTCAAACAAAATTAGCATCTGCATCCCTGCACCAGTGAGATTATTTTAGGGCACTGACATGATGATATTTCCTCTTCTTGCACCTTTTTCTCAACTAACTGTTTAGGATTTTCAGCAATGCTAATGATGTGTCTCTATGGATGGAAGTCGGTCAAACTACAAAATTTGGTCCATACTGAAATAACTTGAAAACTCTCAACGGATTCCTAGATTTTGAATAGCCAGTCGTGGATTAATTTGAATTGCTTTGGTGATTTTTCTAGTTCAGACTCTTCACTTATACAGTGATATATTTCAACAGCCAGAGGATCAATTGGCACAAAATTCTGTACACAAATTCATGGTGCCCAAATGATGAATCCTGCTGACTTTGATGATAACCTGACTTTTCCTCTAGCGTCAGCTTGAATTTAATATTTTGTTTTTTCTTTTACATTAATCATAAACATGCTATAGGCTAGCATTATCATTGTGCGCATTTTAGCATGCTCTCATTAGCATTTTGCTCAAATGTGCTTAAGCTGCTAGCATAAACTCTTGGTCTTGTTATACTGTGAGTGTATACAATGTCTGTGTGTGTGTGTCAGTGCACATCTGCCTGGCTCTTATGCAGTGTGATGGATGTAACCTGTCTCCACTACCCCCCTGAGAGTCATCCTATGGGTCATTGGCAGAGTCACAGCATGAATCAATGAACTGACATCATGGAAGCACACAAGGTCCTCACTGGTGGACTCAAGGACAGGCAGAGATCCTTAAAACACACACACACACACACACACACACACACACACACACACACACACACACACACACACACACACACACACA
>JBBPCS010000393.1:7830549-7853229 GCA_037974645.1 Hollardia meadi | reverse complement strand
ACCTTGCATGTCACCTCGTGTGTGCCTTACTTCCAGTGTTTCGTGTTTCTAGTGTTAAGTTCCTCTAGTGTTTTTGGTTTAGATGTATTTAGGGTTTTTTTTTTACCTTCACCTGCCTATAGACTTGTGAGTCTCTTTTAGTTAAATAAATCAGTTAAATATATCCTGTTTTGCCTACCGTCTCTGCGCCTGGGTCCTAACCCCCCTGTTCTCCAGTGTTTCCGGCACAAGCCGTGACACATTCAGCTGTATGAGAATTTTACACTTTTCTTTAAGCCTGAATTAATTGATTGTTTAGCGCAATAAGTTGTAAATAAAGTTGATTTGACGGATGTGTTAGCAAACAGCTGCTTATTTCCTCATCCTGCAGAGAAGGAGAATTATTAGCATTTATTTGGAGTTGTGTTTGTGTCCAACCGATAAAGTAAGTAAAAGTAGTAAAATTAAGTCCAATATTCACTTTACTTTTAGCTCTTTTTCTGATGTCCACCAACTCCCAAGAAAATGATCTACTCTTTAGCTGCTGAATGTTCACCAGATAGTCGATAAATCTGCCGGCTGTTTGATGCTGAGCAGGTAGCGTTCAACCAGTTTAACAGAGCTTGTTCACTGGAAAACAGCAGCCTGGAAACAGGGTTAATACAGACGTTAATACGATTTTGAAAACATGGGACCCCTTCAGCTTTCAGAATCTGTAAACCACAAATATAAACTTTGTAAATATAAGAACAAGTTTTGTTCAAAAGTCCAGGCTAATTTTTTGGGAACCCCCTTCCCACGCTGATGGTTACGAACCATAAAACCAAAACAATGAACTGCCTAGTGGGGTGATAATTCTTAGTAGGTTTGTCACTACAAGGAACACCTTTCACTTAACACATTGTCATTTAAAGTGGCAATATTATGCAAATTTTTAAATATATATATTTTTGTTTCAGATTTATACTGGAATATATTTACAGGGTTTAATGTTTGAAATACACATTATCTTTCCCACACTGTCCATTGCAGCAGCACCTTATTTAACCTCCGTCTAAAACACTCCTGTCTCTTTAAGATCCCCTCCAAAAAAGCCCAGTCTGCTCTGATTGGTCAGCTGACCGTGAATACGAATCATGTTGGGGCTGTACTGTTGAGTAACAGTGGAAGAAATGAAGTTTAACCAAGGATTTCTTGCTTTTTCTTTTGGAAGTCCACACAAAGGGAACTTGCCCTCGCAGTGAAAAACACAGCGTCTCCTCGACATGGCGATAACTCTAACAAAACTCTTCCTGGTTGGGGGGTGTGCGCCAAACTACAGCTCTGCCCAATGGCATGCCAGACTAGCTGTAAGGCGTGCATTATGCAAAGTGTGACATAGTGATGTAACAAAGTTACGGAAGTAAAGGCTAAACTACTGATGAGACGTTTCAGGCACTTCAGGGGCAGTGTTTTCTGTGGGAGTAAGGAGCTCCCTTTGCCACTGACTTTGGGCTTTTCAAATTAGCAGACCTTGTACATGCACAAAAAGATATATAACACACTAAAGGTAATGGGAAAAACCCCAAAATGCATAATATGGCCTCTTTAAAAAAAATATTAATTAGAGCAGCTTTAAACATGTTCAACAAACATTGTCTGTCTCAGGCACTACAGGGGACTTTGCAAGTCTGGGACAGTCTCTATCAAGGCTTCTTCCATTATCACCTCAATCTTCTTTTATTTAATGTTATGACACTGTCCCCATCTTCCTCTCTCTGTTAATTATGTCCTCATCCTCTTATCCTTACAGTGATCTTACAATATTTCCAGTCTCTGACTCCATCCGTGTCTCTTATCGGTACTTTACAAGCTTGGCAGTAGAAAAGACAGTGATGTTATGCTTCAGGTAGCTGTCACACTGCTGTGCTAAAAGGGTTATACTGCTGGCAGGAGCATGTGCTTGTTTTAATGTAGATATCTGTGTTTCTGTAGGAGTCGTACGGTTGTAGTGATCATTACCAGTAAGGTAATAAGGGAGGTAGTAAGGGAGGAAGACAGAGAAAAATGATAAAGAGAAAGCTTGAAATACAGGGGTTTGAATACATAAAGTAGTGCAAGGACTCAGTGGAGAAGAAAGGTTGTGATTGGGAGAGGGTTCAACTTTCTTGCAAGTCTTTCCTCTCTCAGACACCAACAGCAAGTTCGCCCATATGCTTGGAGCAATCTACCCGCCAGCTCTGTTGGGTGAGTTTTTTTGTTTTGTTTTCAAGAAGTCGAGACTGCGAACAGTGATAAAGTTAGAAACCCAAACAAGTTAATGAGGAGCAGGAAATAATGAGCTGATTGCATGATTAGAGGCATAATTCTTCACTACACTGAAAAGCCCCTTCAGCCATTTCCCATTTACATATCTTTTCTGGATACTGTATGAGAGCAGCAATAATATGAAGTGACTGCTGTGTTCTGGCTTCACTCTGAGGTTGCTCTTTGCTCAGGTTCAGGCCACCATAGTAAAATGGCCATGAAATCCCTGCGCATCCCTCACTTTGATTGTTGACAGGAAACTAGCCAGCCATGCTGTCCGGAGGGGTGCAGAGTCAGGTAAAGGTAATTGCTTAGCAGGAGAATGAAACAGGAGATAGGATCAGGAGGAAAGGGAGAGAGGTAGCAGCCTATAATTGGAAAGAAAGAAGGAAGATGGTGGAAAAGAGGGAGAGAGAGGGAGCAGAGAGATGTAGAGAAAGATGAGTGGCTGGCTAATACACCTCATGCAAACCTGCTGTCATAAGCCATGTGCACTCTGCCACAACGTGACATAACACATGGCCACACATGTCATGTTACCCCACATGGCAGTGTAGCATGGGTAAACAGAGCTAAACATGTCCCAGACCAGAGTGCACAAACAAGTCTTCAGCTTTTTCTCAGCAGCCATGCATTCATTCAGATTTTTTTTTTTATGTGTACAATTTATGATTGCACACTGCATGCAGGACAAATAACTTGCCTACAAAGTTATTATAATGATTGATGCTGCAGCCACAAAAACACGAGTTGAGGTGAGACTAATGTGACTGTTTAATTTGTCCGCCGGGAGGTTTATTTACATGCATCAACCTGACAGCTTACAAAAACCCATTATGAGACGCTGCTAGTGGTGTTCAATAATGTTATAACAAGATGGTAAGAAAGCATGACCAGGCGTACACAAAGACACACACATAATCTCGCCCCCTCGTCCTCTTTTCCTTGCTCCAAGTATCTGAGGGCAAGTCGGGAGACTTGTCAGGGTGGGTAGTCGTCAATCTGCGAACATGCACTGTTGCGTTTCAAGTGTTTCTCTGTTCTATTGCTAAAAAACGCAGCAGCCATTGAAGATAAAATGTACATGCCAGTGTGTATGAGTGTGTAATGTAAGTCGACATACCCAATACTGAAGTGTGGTTCCTGATGCCTCCTCATCTGTCCAGCTGTGTGCATATGTGAATTAATTTTCCTCTCCTCTTGGCCCACAAGTTTCAGACAGTGCTCCACGCGTGCCAGCCCTCCACTTCTCAGGTCCCCCTCAGTCTGTCTCACTCGGAGACCCTGGCATCAGCAGCTGTAAAAAGCCTCCCACTCATCCCTCTCTTTTCTCTCCTTTTCCCTCCCTCCCTCCAGGCTCGTGTATACACACCTCCTTTCGCTCCTTGTTGGTTATTGTCCCCTAAAAATTATCCAGGCACACACAGGAGGGGGGGTCTCATGTGAGATTTTCCTCTCCTTCAGACAGCGCTCCTCAGCGGGTCAGGGTGCCCTCCATCTCCGACGGCATGGATGTGGGATTATGAGAAAGGAGAGGGAGGATGGGGAAGGAGCGTGCTGTTGCTGTAGCTGTTGCCTCTGCCTCCTTCAGTATGAGCGCCTCTCTCTCGCTTGGCATGCTTTTCATCTCTCTCTCTCTCTCTCTCTCTCTCTCTCTCTGCTCCCCCACTCTTTACCCCCCTCCTCCCTTTTCTCAGTCACTGTCTATCTGCTACTGCTCCAGCTGTTTGGATTCACAATTCAGCGTGCTGCAGGGCGAACGGCTTAGGGAGTCTCTCTCAACAGCCAGGCAGGAAGAAAAGCGAAGAGACTGAGAGGAGAGACTTAGGAGGCGGAAAAACAGGAGGGAGATAATTGCACTTTAAGCCTGGAAGAAAGGACAACAAATAGTAATTCAAAAATAAGTCATGAAGTGCTTTACAGAAGAAAGTGTGAAGTGTTAAGATTGCAGTTGCATAAATAAGATTCAACAACATTTAATCAAACTGATACCTCTTTCTCTGAAAGATGATTCCCTGCCGACAAGACAAACCATCTACAGCCATGCCAGCAGCTCTGTGAGGCTGAACGGGGGTTTGAGCAACATTTACAATCAGCATACTAACATGCTCACAATGACAGTCTGTCATTTAGCTGATATTTAGCAAGCACACCATGTACCATGTTGCACTGCTTTCTAACCCAAAGAGATGTGAAGGAGCAAGTGGGCAAACATCTGATTCTTTCAGAATATCCATAACATGCTCTAATTATCAGCGAACAGGCTAAGCAACGTGTCGCTGTTTGAAAAATGTCTCACCTTGGTTCTGTTTTGGCAAAGATTTGTGCTCCAACTCATCCTTGACATTTCTGTTTCTTCTCCAGTCTTCAGTCAACAAGGACAACGAGAGACTCATTTGCAAGCATAATCCAAAGCACCCTTTTTAACATCTTCTCCCCATGTTGTACTTGAATGTACTTTATTGTGCTTTATAACAAGTAAGGCTCCAATTCCTATGACTCACAGTCCTCACTAGTATCTAAAGAATACATTTCTCTGGAGGTGGAGCCTCTAACATTGAGGTGCACACAGGTGTGTTGCATACTGCTAATGATTTGAATGAGATTGGTTTTATTAGCCTGCCTGTCCGATGAAGGTCGGATAGACTGAAAGTGTAACATTCAAGTGAAAAACTGCTTAGAACTAAGTTTGCGGAAATCTCTGCTTTCATTTGGATTCATCATACTTTCCAGCACCTTAGCGAAGTCCTAGCTGGGTGAAGCAGTGGTCTTTCTACAGTACAAAAAAAAGTACAAGAAGTGTGGTGGATTTATATGTTAACATGGGCAGTGTTTAAATATAGTTGGCCTGGGTAAAGCTCCAGAATATGACCAAGGATCAATGGTTTTCTCATTGACATTGAGAAGTGCTAATATAAAATAGCATATGGACATTTCCAGACCTATCAGTGATAGGGACTCACATCATTCTCGAAACAGCTTGGTTAAGATAATTGGATTTAATAGCCTTTCAGCACTTTATATTGAATATCCATATCTCAGTGAAATGATCCTTCTGTCCTAAGCTTTTTTGTCTCTTACTCTCTCTCTTTCGTACACTCTCAGTCTAATTCATTTTTTACGTCTCTGTCAGGGCTGCAGTGCTTTTAGAGCAGAGGCAGAAATAAACCACAGTTGAGCAGGTCATTGCATACATAGTGAATGTGTTATGGCTCTTTGCCAGATACCACGTATCAGTGGTGTGGCATATTGATCATGAGGTGTCAGGTGGCAGAAGTCAATAATACTGCCTTGTTTTATCGGTCAGTGTTCGTGAAACAAAATAAAGGTTAGTTTTTCCAGCTTGTACAGTACCAGCTCTGTCTATCTTGTTCCCTATCGGTCTTAATTTCTCTCTTTTTAAAACTCCCACATTAAACTTTGGTTTCATGAAACTTTTAATCTGGCCCTTCTCTCCTCTCCTCTGGAGAGGAGGGCCAGGTTCAGTGTTCTGGCATTTAGGGCCACAGCAGGACACAGCATTGTAGACTATGTCCTCATCCAGCCTTTGGAGTGGGACACAACTTAACCTACTGTCTGCTCAGTCATCTGTGAAGCTACACCTGAACCCTATCTTTGGTAACAATGGATTATACCCACCATCATTTTCTATACGCCCTTTCATGTGCTGGGTACAGTTTGGACAGGGCTCCAGTCTGTCTCATGGCTAGTAGACATACAGTTCCAAATTCACAGTCACATTATACCTGGGTAATTTAGCATTCCCAGGTCCACTTAAGCTGCATGTTTGTAAATGGGGTAGGAAATAGAAGGAAACTCACACAGCCATGGGAAAAACATGCAAACTAAATCGACTGCAAGTTGCCATCTGTTCATCTGATCCAATAACCATGTACTGTACATGAACATTCACATCAGAAGAGCCATTGGGAGCAATTTGGAGGACAAGGGCATGTCGACCTGGTTCGAGCAAGTAATGAACAGGTGACCTTTTGATTAGTGATTTCACCAGGACCTTCTTCCCTTTAGTTGACAGTGATAGCAACTGAACTACGCTATCTGGGGAAAAAGACAGCCTTATTACTGTCGATGGCACAAAAGGAATGGCAGTTACATTGGCTAAGCCACTAATTTTGGCACTGCAACTACTCTAATTTGAAATTTGTGAACATTTGCATAAGACGCCATCTTGATTTATTTTACACCAAAAGGACTATTAGTTTAACTGACTTGGGTCAAAGCAACTCCTTCTGACCAGGGTTGGATGAGTGTCAGATGCTGTCCAGCTGTTAGGGAAAGAACTTGAATAAATGATATTGAAGGTGAAATGTCATTTAAATGAATCCAGGAAAGGAGAAAGAAAAAAGATGGAAAGATGGATGGAAACGGAAAGAAATATAAATATATGTACCCGAAATGCTCTCAATAGACCTGCATCCTGTGCTGTTTTGCTGTACGAATGGCTAATTTGTTTTTCTATGAAACACAATATGCTAAACCTCTTGCATCAGTGGTTTAAACAGCGGTACAAGAACTTAAACAAGTGCAATCAAAGAAATCAAAGAAAGGTACCAAGTCTAAAAATCTGACAAACCACTTATTGCCAACATTTGATACAGTTTTTGATACTGAATGCTATGGACACATTTCCATCTATACTTAAAGATATTTAGGTTTGATACCTTGGCCTGCCATGGTGTGTGTGTGTTAGTGATGTATCCCTGCTTTGCGCATCGCCTGGAAATCCAGCTAATGGTTCAGAAGATTGAGGGAGGTGTCATAACTTCATTTCATCACACGCCAATAGTTTCATGCTCTCACACTCACAGACACACACAAACCTGTTCACTTATTAGTGCTTGTTTTAGTCTGATAATGTTTGTCTGCAGTGCCCTCACACACTCTCTGCGCAGTGTTAATCCTCCCAGCTGTCGCACTGATTTTCTTGAGGCAATCAAGGTGTTTGATGAACATCAGGCCAGACTGTGTCCTAATGATTAGAGTAGTTAACTGGTGGTTAGAAAGTTACTGGTGCAACTCTACTACTCAATCTCTTCTACACTACAAACACCTTGTGTACACTGAGTGATGGATGTGTAAGTTGGGGAGGGATGTGGTTAATTTGTAAACACAGGATCAAGAGAGAATAAATGAGCTCTTCAACAAAGGAAAGAGACAAAGAAAAGGCTTTAATCAGAAGTAACTCCTCTGCCATCCCTCTTGAGCCCTGCTTTTTCCTAGATTGCATTATATTCCCACTTGTCCCTCATCTGTGTGTGCCGAGACTTCTAAGAGGACTGTGAAAGCACCGCTGAACCTCTGTGGCTAATCTGGGATAAATAATTTACCGTGAAAAAAATTCTGCCGCAGAAATCTAGCTTGCTGGCAGCTGGATATACAGTATATAAGCGAACAGAGAGAAAGAAAGACACAGAGAGGGTACATTTATTCAGTTGAATTGACAGAGAAAAAAGTGATGGGGAGAGGGATAGAGACGGAGAGCTCGACAGAGATGGTGACAGATGTCTAACTTAAGAACTATTCATGTCTTTGCAGCAGGATATATAAAGGCTTTGCTTTTGAGTGACAAATCTTTTAGCAGTCGTATCAGCTGCCAAAATTGGAGATCCATTGGAGAGTTGGCTCAGGACATAAAATGTTTAGATACAGGACAAGCATCCTGATAAAAAGTGATGAAAAAGATTAGTGAGATTAGTTAATTCAACAAAGATATAAATATCACTGAAGTCTCTGACAACGCAACAAGTCGTATCTTGTATCTACAAGTACAACTGTTCTAAAAATGACTCCTAATGAGCATCTGCCACCTCTATGATGAAGTTGAGGATGCCAGTGTGGCTAAAAGAAACCAGTGTTGACTCTTGGTAAAAGATGGTAGTCCTTTCATTTTCCATTGTGATGACATCAGGTAAACCGTAGAAGTATAGTCTTAAAATTGCAAAGTTACCCAGCAGGAAAGTGCTTCTGCACGTGTTTCATTGGCAGCACTTTGCCAACATAGTAGTCCCATTCAAACGAATGAGGGGCGCTGCATTTTTGTACACAATGCAATTGTCTGTTTTGCAGGAGTAAAACAAAGTCATGTTACTTTTTGCAGGCACACACAAGTGGCACAAATCTGATTTTGTTGCTCCTATGTGACTCAGATCTGTTTTATTCCTAAAAATGTGAATAGCACAAATCACATCTGATCTTTTCAATTCTGATTTTTTGCAATGCTACCTCAGTCTGAACAGCTGTATCAGAATTCATGTGACTTTTACGTCACTTGTCTGAACTGAGTCTTGTTGAGAGGCACTTACATCCTGAAATTTTAGATAAAATCTGTTTCTGTGAAACCATTCACGTCACAATCCTCCATACAGAAGTAGCAGCCATTGCTCCACAAATAACCAGAATTAAAAATTTGGCTCTCTTTCTCCTCATCCTCGTTACTTTCTGCTCACAAATTCACTGGCTTCCACTGCATACCAACTTAAAAATGAAACCATAAATGCTGACTTCAGTGGTGTCAATCTTTACTTCCATACGTTCCGCATTGCATGTGATGTTGTGTGATGTGTTATTATTTTGTTCATGCGGGGCACTTCAGCACTGCAACCATTTCAAACTGGAATCTTGATACTGGCCACATAAAAAAAAAAAAAGTCAAACAAGAAAAATCTGATCTGAGCAATACATCTGAAATGAGCACAAAAGCTTCCAGTGTTAACATAGCCAAAGAGGACGATAATTACTCTAACAATAGGTCAACAATACCAGGAGTGTAATCATTGGTCTTTTAAAGTGCTTGAACAATCTGTTCTTTATCTCATGAAGACAGTGTCACAGTTGCCCCTCATGATTGTAGCTTACCTGCCTTGAACTTTGCCTAAAAGTTGTCCTGATTCAGTACAAACTGGACAAAACTGAACTGCTAAATATTGGTCCAAAAGTGCAAAGAGGAGAGAGGAAACTGTGCTCGCATTAACCACACCATCTCAGCTGATTTGATCACAAGCAACAAATTTGGGTTTTTATCGTTGAATCTGATCATATTTTCTAGTCGCATAAAGAGCGTCACCAAAGCGGCCCGCTGTAATTTACAGACCATTGCAAATGTCAAAGCTTTTCTTTCTCCCAGTAAACAACTTGTGCATGCTTTTATTACAGTTCGCCTTAATAATGTGATACATTGCTCTGTAGTCTTTCCGAATAGTCTATTAAGCAATTTCAGCTTATAGAACACTGCTGGCAGATTTAACTGTAACAAAGCACTGAGCTCGCATCACTGCTGTTCTTAAGTCCATGCACTGGCTTCGATATATTTTTAGAATCAATCCCAGTAATATAAATATATTCTCACACGTGCACTTGACTGTATAGTTGATATGCTCCAAATGTATGTCCCTGACCTCCATGGTGCCCTCAGATTCACTGGCTCTCTGCTGCGTACTTTACTGTACCAAAGATTAAAGACAATGGTGAAGTTCCCTGCTGCAGTTTTGGACCCAAAGTGCCACATTAATATGCACTTTTTTTTTTTTTTTACTACTGACCCCCTAATCTTGCATACTACTGTTCAGTTTAAAGATATTCAAATCTAAAACATTTTTTAAAACTGCTGTGTAATGTATAAATTTGGTAGTTTTCAGTGATATGCTCAGTCACCTCTGAATTAAAGCTGACATTTTGATTCACATAGGAATGGTTTTATGGTCTTCACTGACTGACCATCAAGCCAATTAGAGCTCTGTAGGCAGGGTTAACATTGTTGTAAGTCGGGACATTTCTTCAAGTTTTCTGCTTTGAGGTTGTTGAAAAGTTACATCTTGGACTTTTGACTGTGATTAAATCAAAACTTCAAAAGGACAAACTGAGAAAGAGAGTCCAATACACAAAAAAGAGACTCTGCACACAGCATTGTGTTTGTGTTTCCCAACCAGTCACTGTATGAGTCAGGGGAGCTTGAGCCTTTGGTGTGTTCGCTGTGTACAATAACACTAGCATCTGTCGCTCCTCCCCTGTATGACTGCCTCTGGAAACGTCTTCTAAGGGAAACACATGCGTTTACTGTCAGGCTGAGGACAAGTGGGTGAAAAGACATGAATAGAGGGTCCACAGAGGAGGAAGGGAAGAGGTTGAGGAGACGGGTGGTGATTGATGGATGATGGAGGAGTGCTCCAGCGCAGCGTGGAAAAACTGAACAAAGGCTCTGTGGAGGAAGTGGGACAGACGGGAGTAAAGGATAAAAGGGGTTCCACAAAAATGAGATATAGTTTGTCTGCATGTGGGCATCTCTGACCAATCTCAGCCTCTCAAGTGCAAATTAAAGGTTAACCAGGTAAAACTGCAACAAGAATTCACTTGTGGCTCTTCACAGTGCTCTTAAACACACAGAAAGATGCTTTGGACACTGTATTTGATGTATTAGATTAGACTTTGTTAGTTTGATGTCCTGATAAATGTCAGCTCCAAAGGCAATTTTCTCTTCAAGTGATGAGAATATTTCTTATCTTTTCTCAAAGCTGGTAGAACAACCCATCTTTTCTGTGTCAGGATATTAATACTTCAGAGGCGTATTATATGGTTTAGGATCAATGTCTGTGTCTTTCTTATTCATGTTTCAATATTTGTCTGTTTGAACTTGACTTCAGGACAGGACAAGCTCAAACTGGTATTTTGATACTGGCCACATTAAAAATACACAGAAGAGGATTTTTTTTTTCCAGAATTCTGAGATTAATGTCAGAATTATTATTAGTTGCCCTTTTAGATTGTCGTTACGTAACGCATAGACATTTAGTTTTTTATGTTATATAAAGCATTTGCACACTGTTTTTTTGTAAGATAAAAGGTTGGACTTCCAGATATGCATGAATTTGGACCCCATACAGTCATGAACAGTTTTTGAAGTGGCAACATGCTGTCAGTGACTTTTAGTTGGGTCACTAAACAAAACAAAGTGGAGGCCTCAAAGACAGCTTAGACATCGTTGATACAGTAGTAGCTCTTATGAAAGGGTCAGTAGGACATTATCCCCACTCTATTGATACTGGCAGTTGCTGGTTAGTAAGTATGGACAGATCTGCATGAAACAAATATGAAAAAACGAAAACCTCAGTGGACTGATGTCCAAGCCATGACCTCAGTCATTGCTTAGACCAGTGAGTAATTTTAATGCAATGAAACACCCAGATGTACCTAATAAATAATATTTGTCCTCTACTACTAAGCCTGCGCTCACATAATGTTCTCATACTTATCTGGAACGTTGTGTGGGACAAGACTTCAGAGTGGTCCAGAGTTGATAACCGGGACAAGGAAGGACCTTGTCTTTTGGCAGAGTCTTGATTCTGTTCTGGTTTCTAGGCCATGCTGCATCTGTTCTGCTCATTCAACTGAGTATGACTGGTGTTTGGAAGCTAGACCTTGGTGCTTTAAAATGAAATAATTTATGCCTCTGCACCTCTCAACTGTGACAAGCCAGACAAGAGAAGGCCGATGGCAGACAGAAGTCAGCGAAGTTGGTTTCACTTGACCTGCCTTTTCAGAGCAGGGCGGAAAGGGTAAGGGAGGAGATAAGCAGACACATCCAGATCTTTGCACCTGAGGACAAAGGAAAAATCCAGTCAAAAATAGAAATTATTTTGTTATCTTTCACTGAGTTTATACACAGTCAGGGTCCTCTATGTGAGACTTTGTGTAATATCAGGTGACACTGTTGGCTAATGTAACTCTGAATTAGTTACTCACTCTAAGACATAAATAGATCATTTTAAACCAAGTTTTTTTTATCTGTTGTGTCTGTTTTATAGTATATTATATTTATATTATGCATCCAGTCTGCACCTGACACTAGTAGTACATCTGGGGCCTTATTACAGAAACTAAACTGTTTGGTAACCATATTAGGGTTAGGACCTGATTTAGGAGAGAAGCCAGATCAATAGTTCCTGTGTCAATGTTCCTATCCTAACTTAAGATGGGAAAAGTATATTATACAAGCATCCTACCTTCATAAAATCTTAAAATAAACTCTGCTAACAGGATAACTGTTAAGCTACAGTTAACTTTTACATTTCCACCAGGTAGTGTTGGCTCACTTTTTTTATCTGTATGGCTGCTCTTTTATTGCTTTTACACGACCTGCGAAACGTCAACAGGTGGAAATTATTCACTTTGAGGCTAATGGCCGACCCATACAGTATGTTGCCCTTTGATGTCAAATGGTCGTTAGTAGATGCAGGCCATGATTTTGTTGTTAGCCGAGCAACCACTACCAGTTTTGGAAAGCCCTCACCAGCAACACGGGGTTCTCACACTTGTGGTGCAACAGACAAATACGTTTCATTTTCTTTCTTTTATCTCCCAAGTTAGCATTGTTGTAAATGCCACAAAAATAACATCTTTGGATTTCTCTACAGATGTGACCAGCACCTCTATCTTTTTAAATGAAGTGCCTGTCAATGTTGTTGCTCAATTTTTTTGTGTCCATACATGTTTCAGTATCTTGCAATGAGAAAAACCAACAGTTACAAAGTTGTTAACTCAGCCAGATGAGAAACGTTGCATTGGTTGCAAGGCGACACAAAAAAAGTTGATAAGGGGTGTTGTATTCAGGATATAAGAAAGGATGAAGTAAGATAAGATTCCTATAGTTAGTTAGGATTTGCATCTGTAATACCGTATTGGCAAAAATCCTATCATGGATTCCAAATATTTAAGATATGGAGTTGTAATATAACCCCTGGACAATATTTCCTGGAAAAATCCCCTGGCATATGGAATGTGAATTTACCTTTCAAGTTGGTTAGGAATGCCCAAAAGATAACTGGGTTGCAGGATAGCCAAAGAAAACAGCACCACCTACAGAAACAAACAGAAAAAAGGCAGGGAAAAAAAATTTCTAACGTTTCTTGCTTTCTTTTTTCTCCCCCCACCCACCCAGAGCCAGGCCATGCGTATTGTTCGGACAGTCGGACAGGCGTTCGAGGTTTGTCATAAACTGAGTATGCAGCACACACAGCAGAATGCAGATGGACAGGAGGACTGCCACAGTGAAAAGAACGGCAACGATTCCTCTGTCAAAGGTACACAAACATACAGAACAACATGCACCTGCAACAGCCAGCACCCCATTCTTAGTGGCATGCATCGTGGGTAAATGTTGATGACAACCTTGATATTTGTTTGCTTATCTTTAATCAAACGATGTAGTGATCCGTGCTCACTGCTTGCTCACTTCTATGTTTGGACTTTGAAGAATCGAAAGGCGACATTGTCTACAGAGTGCAGGGCGAATGTTTCATGTGGCAGTGCTGCATTTTAATCAAAGTTGTTGAAAGGGAAAACGTATCTGTAGTTATCTTGTTAAAAGCTCCTCAAAGGTTCAAGTCACTGACAAATGGAGAGAATGAAAAGCAGCTACAAATTTTCTCATGGAGAAGATACATTTTCTTCTCTACCTTCTCAGAAGGTAGAGCAGTCGTCCACTGATCGGAGGATCGGTGGTTCGATCCCCGACCGCTGCAGTCAGTGTGTCGAAGTCTTCTTGGGCAAAATACTGAACCCCAAATTGCCCTTGAATGCATAGCCATTGGTGTTTGAGTGTATGTGTGAATGGTTACCTCCCCTAATGAGCAGGTGGCACCTTAGATGGTAGTCTCTGCCACCAATGTATGAATGTGTGCGAATGGGTGAATGTGAATTGTAAAGCGCTTTGAGGAGTTGGTAGATTTGAAAGGCGCTATATAAATGTAAGTCCATTTACCATTTACCAATTTTTCTTCTTCATTTGTTATAACTTTATCCAAAGATGAATGTCTCGTCGGATTGTATTTCAGAAGGTAAAGTTCAATTAAAATTGCTGTGGCAAACTAGAAAATAGCTTTTCCTGCAGAAAATGCTACGTAAATGTTGACAGCCGAAGTGAATTTGCAAAACACTGCTGAAAATGTCTGAAATGAAACACAAATGCATTGCACTGTTGCTGAACAACCTGGGAGCTAAACTGCATTAGCTAAAGAAGCTAAGAAATAAAACACAGCTCAAGGAAAGCTGGAAGTTTAACTGTAAAACGGTCAAAGCTAATAAAATACATTACACTAAACTGAGTTGGAAGGTCAATGTCTCAACAGTTTTCTTACTATAAACACAGCAGGTGAGTCAACAGAAATAAACTCAACAGAATATGCATTCTTTTTTCGGACAAGCACAACACTAAAAGGTTTTAAGGAGTTCTATTTGGTTGCAGCTGTAAAAATGTTGAGAATGTGTCTAAAATAAAGTGTCTACGAGGGATTGTTGGAAAACAAGGGTCACATGGCCGACAGAGGTAGCCAAGCTTGTGCTACCTAGATAATTTGATAGTGTGCGAATCTGCTAGCATGCTTAAACCCAGCTGGCCACCACTGGCAGTGCGAGCTATTTTCACAATCTTAAAGATCACCATCGGCTGTGAGTTCAAATCAATATCATTTTTAAAGAAGGTCCATGACAAAACATTGTTAAACTCAATGCTGATGCTGTGCTGGAATAACACCTTTTTTCTTTCACATTAGTTTTCATTAAAAAAGTTAAAATAGTTATATTTTGGGGGACTTAGTGGATTATAATTATTGCAATGTCCATCCCCTGTCATTGCATGTCCACGAGTCCCCGACCTTGATGATACAGTTTGACATTTTATCAGTTTTTATATATATATATATATATATATATATATATATTTAAGTTTTTAGTTTTGTATAAAATGTTGATTTAAAATGACAATCATCTTTTTACTGGAACACCATTCTTTTTTTCTTCTTTTTTTGCCATGCCCTCCTTATTATCCAGCAAGGATCTCTCTATAAATACACATATTTTCTCTCTATAAATACAGAGATGTATATTTTTTTTAAAAACAACTGTTCTGGTATGATTAATGTAAATGGTAAATATCCTGCATTTATAGAGCGCTTTTCTAGTCAGCTTGACCACTCAAAGCGCTTTACACTACAAGTCAGCATTCACCCATTCACACCCATTCATACAGTGGTGGCAGTGACTGCCTTGCAGGGTGCCACCTGCTCATCAGAACCATTCACACACATGCACTCACACACCGATGGCGCAGCATCGGGAGCAATTTGGGGTTCAGTATCTTAATCAAGGACACTTCGACATGTAGACTGCAGGGGCCGAACCACCGACCACTGACCTTCCGATCACTGGGCGACCCCTCCACCACCTGAGCCACAGACGCCCCTATACGACAACATATAGGGGCGATAACATCGTAGTCATCAAAGCAATCCTCTAAAGAATTAAAGAATGGTTTTGTGTTTGGGGTTTAGAACAGGAATGAAGACGAACTTCAAGAACAAACAAGCCTAGGTCTATTTGCTCCTGTGTGAACAAGGTTTTCAGCCCAGTAGTAGTGCAGAATATACCCCACTCCTTTTTAAAGACAGATAAACAAAGTAGGAAAGAATGTTTTATTATAAATAATCTAAAAAAACTGATAAAATGTCAAACTGTATCATCAAGGTCATGATGGAAATTATAATTATAAAAATATACAAACACAAACACCTACACACTTCTCACACAGTCATATGTCCACAGATAGCACAGAGAGATTGTACTCGACACGCACTCCACACACACATACGCATTCATGCCCGCATTGTGCCCAAGTTGGCAGGCAGGAGGGGCGATGCTGGAGTGAATGTCACGGATGAGTCAGCCCAAAGAAAATAGGCACACCGCACTACAACACTGGTGGGCTGAGCTGCTTTTATCCGTTGCCTCGTGCCTGGACAGGGTGGGCTTCAATGCAGCCCAGGGACACGTGGCTCTGAGTGGAGTCTGAGAGGACAGACATCAGCAGTTGGAGGAGTCCCTGGACAGCGCTCTTTCACACCATCGTTTCAGTCGTTAGTGCAGCCAGCGCACCCTCCCCACCCCAAGCTGAGAGCACCAGGCTGGGGCACTTTATCTCCACTTCCCCCCTCCAGCCCTCTAGAGACAAGCTCTCTTTCACATGCTGATGAGCCCAGAGATCACCCACGCTCTATAACTGTACATTCACACAGAGTGAAAGGACCCCACACGCATACAGACTCAGGCCTGTGCACACACTCTCTGTCATGGTGTGTTAAGCGACACAAGAGCCGTCACGCACAGCCAATGAGCTTATCTGGAGAACTAATTTTCATGGCAATGAAACGAGAGGGGAGAGACAACTGGGAGATAGCGGATTAGTGAAACAGAACGCTGGAAGAGAGCATGTACAATGGAGGGGAGGAGGAAGGAGAGATTGATATTAGAGGAAAAAATGTACTTGGGATTGTGAAGGGTGAGAGGAGCGAGAAAAGATGAAATGTAGACGGGAATTAGAGAGGAGAGGATGGAGAAGTGGGTTGAACAGCAGGGAGTCGGAAGAAAAGGAGAAACAGCAGAAAGTAAAGAGCAAGTGATTTGCTCTCAGAAGAGTGTTTGTGCAGCATTTCAGAACAATTGTACAAAATAATGCAGCATAAAATGAACAATATAATCTTATTTGCAAACAAATAACTGTGGCTGACATCACTGGAGCCACTAAAGCCCACTCAGTGGAAAATAATTACAGTTCACATTAACATAAGATAGTTAACAGTGCCACAGGCATTCACTTAGCACTGAATTAAAGCCTACAGGACATATGCTGGGGAGTCTTATTGACTTGTCAGCAATATTCAGAAAAAATAATTCGACCAAACTCCTTCAGTTTGATTTTTAGACTTTGTGTTATTGTTTCAAAAGGTGCGATAATTACACTGCAGTTTCACTTGTTTGAGTCATTTTCTAAATATCGGTTGTTTAAATGAGGCAGGTCATTTCACTTTAGTATTAAATTGTTAAAAATCATTTTAGGGATGTTCCTGACGACTCATTTCCCTGACGTTTCAGCCCAAGTTTAACCTTAGACTAGTCGACCAGAAAACTGACAAAATTTAGCCCAATTTACTCTATAAGGTTAAACGTCAGAAAAATACTGTGTATAGTACCTCTTAGATGCAACAGTTCAGTGGTGTTTTTAAAATTAGTAATTGATGCTTGTTTTTTTTATAAAGCTAAATTTGATGAGGAAGACATGGCATTACAGTACAAATTATGTCAATATGTTATTTATATGTGTATATTAATAAAATAATAAGTTTAACTGGCAGCTATTTCTGCAACTTTTAATTGACAAGTCGACTAATTGCGCACATCCCTGGTTTATTTGGTGAAGTCAGAGCAAAAAGTCAAACAGATTGCAGTAGAAGAAGTGAAAGAGTACTTCTGTGATCAGGACATTGTGAAATATTAAGAGGGGAGATTTCACCTCCTGAATACTAAATAAAGCTCCTCCAGCTTTTCTTTAACAGCCAGGCTCAGTCTGCAATGCTAAGCTAAGCTAACCACATCCTGGCTCCAGTTCCCTTCTTAACGCACAGACTTGAGAGTGTTTTTAATCTTCTATAACTCTCAGCAAGAAAGCAAATTAGCCCAAAATGTTGAACTTTTCCTTCAATGTTTCCACCTAAAATTTTGCAATACTAAAAGCACGAGCTATGCAATGACAAGTGAGTCTTGTTCTATAAAGAATATGGGAAGTTTGCAGCCAAGCCTGACTTTAGTCGTTTTGGGTGAGAAGACTTGTTAATTGCTCAGTATTTTATAATTGTGCTATTTCATAAATGAGTGCATTTTAGTCAGAATAAAGTACATTATGATACCCACGAAGATCTTCTTTTTCTAAGTAGTTTTCAAAGTTTTAAAATTATTGCATTTTTTTTCATGAAGCTTGCTGTTTGAGAGGCAGCCTTGAGTATGAGGCTGGGTAGAAATAACTTTGTCAGTTAAGTGAGCATGGCCCCAGTGGCTCCAAGCGGCCCCAGTGGCTCCAAGTGCAACACATAACAGTATATTATAATCACGTTGCCTGGAAGCAAATGCAATTCTATCTAGTGGGTAGCTTTAAAAAATTATGCTTGAACAATAAAACAAATAACATGCAAGTAATATATGAAAGTAACAGTTCACCCAAAAATATAAAATTCAGTCATTATCTACTCATCCCCATGTCGATGGAAAGTCGGGTGAAGTTTCTTAGTCCACAAAACATTTCTGGAGCTTCACAGCAAAACAGCATTGCAGCATTCTGCTAAATAACTGAAGTCTTCCTTCCTTCCTTCCTTCACTTTTTTTTGGTAAAGATTGAATTTTGACTAGATTTTTTTGAAATAGACAAAGGACCCAGGCAAATCACCCAGTTCAGTTTAGTACTACACACTGTCAAAAATTGTACCAGAGCAATGGTACAACCATTGCAACACTTCAATAACTTGTAAAAAAAACAACAAAAAACATATCTCCATACAGGTCGTCTGGCATGATCCAAGTCTCCAGAAGCCTGAGATCCCAAATTGACTTGAAAAGTTTAAGTTATTTACACCCTTTTGTAAGATGAAATCTTCACTGTAGCTTAGTGGCTCGTTAGAGTATTTTTGTGTTACCAAAAATGACAACCCCTTTGTGATGTCGTTTCAGCTTCACCTTCATACATTGTCTAATTAATAAACAAAATAAACTCACAAAATTTCAAGAAAGGAAACATAATCTTACACCTATTGTACTTATTAAATAGAACAATTCATTTCTACACCTTCAACCTTCAAGTTCCCCTCTTTCACCAAACTTAATTGCCTTGTTAACTCATCATAAAACACACTTCAATCGAGACATAAACAAATAAAACTCACCAAAACTGTCTTGGTTTGTCTTTCCACTTTTCCAACAACGTAGACACTTGGTCAAAATAGATCCTTATTCACAGTTAGATGTGACAATATGCTGGCTCCACATGCTGTTTAATTCCCTGCTGCTAACAATCTGATAGCAATCTGAGAAGAGGTATGTATGCAAAGTACGCCAGCCTCTATAATAACAATAAAACACAAGCACTTATACCCTACAGTATATCATGTTTCAACAACCATTCAATTAAGGCAATAAAAGACACAGGGAAATGTTGTGATATTTTAAAAGTAAGGGATTGCTTATTTTAAAATGTAACTAAATAACTGATTACTTGAATTGCAAAATTAACACGTTACATTACCTGTTATCACAAAAAGTAATCTTAGTTCTCTTGACACGTTACACCCAACACTGGTTAGCACAAACCCCCTCAGTGAAGATTTGGTCTTAAAAAAGGGTGTAAGTAACCTATTTCATTTTAAATCAATCTGGGATCTTCTGGAGACTTGGAATACTCCAGATGAGCTGTATGGGGCCATTTTATTTATTTTTTTTGTTGGTTGCTTTTTTATGTTTTAAAACAAATCCCCATCTCCTAGCCTGGTGAATTTATATAGTTGCTTTGGTACAAATTGTAGCAGCTGTTGACAGTGTGTTGTAGTGTACTGAACTAAACTGGGTGGTTTCCTTTGCCTACAATATTTCAAAAAATGTAGTCAAAAATCAATTTCTACCAAATGCCTCAATTGAGTTTTGAAAAAGAAGTCAAATGGAACCCAGTTCCAAAGTCACAGTGTGATTAAACAAGTGGCAGAAGAAGAAGAGTAAGAGTGCTCCTTATAAGCTGTTTTATTGCAATCTGCATTGATTTTGTCTGATACATGGTCAATATTGTTGATTGTTAATGACATCTGCTTCAGCGAAAACACGGTCTTGTCCCAATTAAAATGTACTACTGAAATGAGAAAACTATTTTTAAAAAACTCAAATAAAAAATGGAAACTCCCATGAAAGAACAGTGTTTGCAGCATTGTATTATATTTCAATTTGCACTGTATCAAAGCTCTTTGTGTGGTAATGTGAGGACTAACTTTAATGTTTATCTGTTGAAGAGTTGTACCACTGAACAGCAAGAACACACATTTAATCTGCACTCTTATTCAAGAACACAATATACTGTGGTTTTCTGGCTATGTTTCTTAATTGAGTGCATTTATGTGTGTCCGCCCATGTGTGCGTGTGTACATGCTCATGCCCACATGTGTGTGTGTGCAGGCGTGCGTGCTTATCCACCTGTATGTGTGTGTACTTTCCTCGGCTCAGCTCGGGAGCTAACGGGCACAGAGATGACGGCTTCTGTCACAGGGGAGACAGACATCGATGCAGAGGAGGTGAGCCAGGCAGCAGCAGCGGAGGAGTCAAACCTCAATAGAGGAGTGACTGATCTGGACGCCACAGCCAAGAAGGCTGAGTTGAACCACTCTGAAAGCAAGGCAAGTCATCCCACGTTTGCATATGTGTGTTTTTGTTCTTCTGACCAGCAGGTGCTTATGTCACATCTCCTGGTGATGTCTAGAAAACATTAGAAAATATTAACTGTGTGGACATACAGTATTTCAGAGTTCAGTTTAGAAATGGTTTATTGGGATATTGGAGTTTTGGCTTAGCTTCATGGCAAGTTTGGCTTCTTACATTAAGTTTTGATATAATTTGCCCTGGGCCGGTTTCACTGGTTCTAAATTAGACTTTCACGCAAAAAAATAATAAGTTAAATTTCAAAGCATTTGGATTTTACACATTTTGGCTGAAATATTTAAATTACAAACTCTCACATTGGGTTTAGTGATTAATTCTTGTCATTGCAAGATTGAATATGCCCAATCAAAATTTCCCCCCTTGGCCCTACCATTTTGCACGCAGCTGTGTAGGGTAGGGCGTCCTGTTTCTTTTTTCGATGGAGGGATAGTGGTCATCTAGCCCACCAAATGGCCTTCCAAAGAGAGCATCATCAGATGAAGGCTCCATTGGCTCCAATAAAATTCCCAGAATGCTCACTTCACGTGGGGCACTTTAACATGGCTGCCAGTGCGGGAGCTTTCCTGGTTCCTACAACACAATCCTTTCCACCAGTTTGGTGTTGAGACTAGAAGCTATGGTTACTGTTACTGATACTACGGTTACATTAGTATCTAATAATGTAAAGTTAGCTTTCATGTACTAACATCTGACTTTCTTGCATATTTCCAACATGGCCGATATTCTTTTCTGTTTACATTAGTTTGACAGGCAACTTGTTAATCGAAGGTCAAAGAACAGCTGGCAAACATATACCAACTTTTCTCTAGACAGACATTTGATTTGTCTTCAGATTTTCTACTTTTATGTCTCTCTCAGTCCTTAGACTTCATTTCAATTAAGGAAAAGCTCCCCAAAAAAACCTTTTAACAATCTCAGGAAGAGCCACAGAGGAGGGATCCAGAACAGAGCATCAAAATCACAGAATATACCGATTAAAATAACATTTTTGATACATGTAGGTAATACAATATATAAAGAATGTGGATCCGGGAGGACGACTGAGCAGCTTGAGGTGGCACCAAGTGGCACCTGTACCATACAAAGTGACCTGGAAGACAACAGGCCACACACAGATTAGCAGAAGAATCAGAATGTATACAAATTGTAACAACAAAAATACAGATGTATGTAGATGGTAAAAAGAGAGGAGAAGAAAGAGAAAACTAAGGAGAGAAACATACACAGCTTGCAAAGAAAAAGGTTTTTTTAAATCTGATGTACTAAATATTTGTTGCTGTATTAACAACCAGTAAAAAAATTAGCTAACAAAGTCTGCGTTTAGAAAAAGCTCCTACTACTTCCGTTCAGAAGCTGTCATCAGAATGTTGGCAGCTGAGCTCCCAAGACTGCTACACTAGTCATGCACTTTATGTGTTTGTGCGACCTCATAGTGTTGGAGATTTGATACAGCTCAGTCAGACCGTCTGCTCTCTGGCCTGTGGAGACGCACCACCAGCAGTCTGTGGACAACCAGAGTAATGCCGTCTGGCCCGTCTGGAGGTGTGTGAGCAGCTGTTTGGCTCAGCAGAGTCATAGCTGATGTTTGCTGGGATTTACAGTAGTATGTACGGGTGTAATTGTGTTTTTGATTGAGGCAGCCAGCCTTGCTGAGTGAGTGTGAAATATTTTTGCCCTTTATTTTACTGCAACATTTTCTTTACTTTACAGTCAATTTGGACAATTTATACCACCATGTCTCCTGACAGTCACTGTCTCCTAAAACATTATTCAATGTAAATTAAATATTCACTGCCAGTACACGATGCTTATCTGAACATATCAGCAAAATATTCACTGTTAATGTATTTCCCTTGTTTCCCTACAATATTCACTCCTGTCAACTATAATGTGATTATCATTTTTCAGAATCAGAAATAAACAGGATAGAGGAATTTTGTCCTCCACATTATGATTGTTTCAACCAACCCAGGGTCAGTAGTCATGGTGGTGGATTAGTGAGTGTTTATAGGAAGAGCTTCAAATGTTATCAGGTACCTTGTGATGAATTTTCTTCCTTTGAAGTTCTGACTTTTAAATTGGGCAATCTCCATCCGATTTTATTTG
>JBBPCS010000393.1:7820303-7830449 GCA_037974645.1 Hollardia meadi | reverse complement strand
CTGCTTTCATTTGGATTCATCATACTTTCCAGCACCTTAGCGAAGTCCTAGCTGGGTGAAGCAGTGGTCTTTCTACAATAAGGACATCTTCAAAAATGACGAGGTTTGGAAGGAAATCGGGGACTGCTGGGAGTTGTTAAATAAGTAAACTGTTCTCCAACTGTTCTCCAACTATTCATCCTTGGGGCACTGGTCTCCTCCGCTTTTTAACCTGCACTCAGGCTCGTGTGGGGTTAGTACGTCAAAAAATGGGAGCTAATCCCACATGTGATCATTAAAATTGTAAAAATCCACTCTAACAGGTACAGGTGACCAGTATAGAAATGCCAAAAGTCTGGTTATGTGCATTTGGTCTTGTGGGTAATATTGCTACAGCATTCTGAACCAAATGGCACCAAACTGTTCCTGACGTAGTATTTATGAGTTTAACATACAAAAGGGGGATTTAAAAATTACTCTTTGGGGATGCCACTCTTCCACTGGATTCGTTCTGTTTAATCACCTCCCCCATTTCGCCTGAAGCATACACAGAGAGGGAGCGAACGAGAGAGAGAGAAAATAGACATTTTTATTGTTTGGTCCTGTTGCCCCTGTCAGGGTACATCAGATCACAGAGTGCTGAGGTTCACACACATACACACAGAGAAGCACACTCTTCTAGCCTGACTGACTGCCCCTGAGGTCAGTTAACAGCTCATTGCTGGAAAGGAGAAGTCTGGCCTGCGACCCCGAGGCCAGGGGTCGGGCATCTCATGATACCTGGTGAAGGCCATGTCTAGCAAACACCTACCACTCCACCCTCTCTGCCCACCCACACACACACACACACACACACATTAACATATTACATCATGTGTTTTTTTCTCTGCTTACGCCTCAATGTAACTACACATTAAGCAGTAGGGTCCCCTTAATTACAAAAAAAAGTATTTTCTTGACTCTACTTCACTCATATTATTGCCAAAATATGTCAAAATACATCAGTTTCATCTTAATCCTCCTCACATACACAAGCCAGGTGTTACTACATTAACAATGGCTCTGTTCTATTCAAGTGTCCAAGTAAACCATGACAGTGTGACATTGAGCCAGCATGCACAATACCAGGACCCTGAAACTGAAGCAGCTAAATGGAATTCACTCAATATTACCAGAGCTCAACTCTAGTAATATTGAGTGTTATGCACAAAGTGCTGCTGTACTACTACAAGTCCACAAGACAGATCAGTCACAAGTTGGTGCAAGTTATGCTGTATAACGTTATGTTACACACTTGTACTTAAGTACAAACCCAGGTTTTGTTCCACTCCATTTACCCTGTTAAAGTTACTGCATTACGCTGTAAATACAAATCAGAAAACCATTGACATCAATAAAGATGGACAACAGGTCTCCACTTCCTCCCACTGTACAAAAATGAAGCCAAAATACCTTGGATACGAGCGCTGCCATCTTGTGCTGGTAACCTCATTTGGAGCCAGAGTCTGCGCAGTAGTGATCGGGCACAGTAAATGCAGTAAGTTCCCACCCATACACCCACCAAACTCAATTGCGAGCAGGGCTCAGCTGTCAATCACGACGTTTCACCCCCTTTTTATATCATCAAATAACTTATTAAAACCAAACTGATCCGAAAAATTTACTCTTGAACATACGTTGATCAGCGTAATAAGAACTACAGAAACAGAGACAGAAACCATATTTGGAGAAAAAAAAGTTTTTACGTGTACTTTGAGTTTTTAGTTTGAACAATGTCCTATCTGATAACATTGAGGGGCAGAGTTTATGACCTATACTGCAGCCCACCACAAGTGGGTGATCAAGATGTTTGGCTTTACTTTTGGGTAGCTCTCATGTTGTCCATCTTAATATACAGTCAATGAAGCTTGTTATCAGGCTTGATTGCGAGCCATTTATTTGAAAATAACACACCTGTGGTCAGACATGAAAAAGTTGTCATTGCATAGAGCATTAAGGTTCAGACCCAAAGTAAAAAACAAATCGAGCATGTGACCATGGTTGTGGGTTGTGCCTAATGTTGTATTAAATCCAGAGACTGAGGCTACATCCACACTAGTACATTTTCATATGCATAACTTTTGCTTCGTTTACGCCTAGTGTCCACATTACTCTGGCATATTAGAGCCCCTTAAACAAACCCCTGTTTCAGTTTGACATCTCCAGTGTTGTGTTTTTGTCTGGATGGGCAGAAATGGAACATTTTGTATCTGAACGGAGATCATTTTTTATTTTAAAACTGTTTTAAAATGTACTAGTGTGAATGTAGTTGTGCATAAAAACACAGCAGCAAAATGATCTGATGCATCATTCACGTGTATGCAAATCTCCAACAATCAACATGTGTCAAATTTAACAGCCACAGAAGGTGAGAACTGAGCAAATGTAATTAGGAAGCCATTACTAGGGCAGGTGAGAGGTAAATCAACACACAGCATAAAGGAGTAGCCATCCAATGCTGAGCATAAGTGCTTCAAAAGTTTTGAACTGACCGATGTCCATGGAGCGGCTAAGCCACGTCCTCAACCAACATCCTGGCTATGCTGACAACATCACAAACCAAGGAACACAGTTCTATCAGGGCTGTGTTGTCTCCGCACTTCAGGCAGGTGTCAGTGAGACAAGTGCTGCTGTTTAAATAGCAATGTGCCCTGAACAGACACACCTGGCATTTAAAGGGAATGGGAGATGACACTGATAGGTTTAATTTATGTTACACCCCAAACACACCTATGAAAATTTAAGGGACTAAATACAACCCCTTTGTACCCCTACGCACCGTTTACCTAGAAAAATGGAGATGGACACACCCTTAATGCACTTGCCCCATCGACTTTAGATTGTGAGCTTTAGATCATTTACATAAATAGGGCCCTAGGTGTTGGTTAAGTTGTATGTGCTCCTAAACAGATCCCAGAACCTGGGACATCATTTGCTGAAACATTTTTTTAACTTAGACATTTTTCTATATTTCTGAATTAGTTTGGTATTATTGGTGGTGTGCCATCTGACTGAAACACCAGAGGAGCAGCTGGTGTTTTTCCACTGCTGCTTTCTTAATGAACAACCTTTCCACTATACAAATGATTCAATGGAGTACCAGAAAATAAACAAATAAATGACAATTATTTCCTTTGTAAACCACATTAATCACTTAAAAAAATGTACTTTTGTCTCAGCTCTTAAGATTATATTAATCAGACCATTTCATTTTTGTAATTCCCACTAATTGTTCTGGAATAGGCGGATGGTTGGCTGCCGAAAGCCCACATTTCTGTAACCACAACTTCTGCTTCAAGGTCATGAAATAATTTCTGCAGCTCCACTCTACGGAAAATTTGTTTCAAGGCTTCACCTTGAACAAAGATACCCTTGTGGGTGTGGTGTGACTGCATACACAAAATGTCTTCACAGTGGGTGTGAAGATAATGGTTGCAAATGTATGAATTTGAGACCAGCGTGGGGTCACACACAGCAGCCAAGTGACAGTCTCCTTTCATGAAACCTCACTTTTGGGAGGACTTTCATTTGCACTGACATTTAGAACAGAATAGGATGACATTTTAGTTGTGAATGTATGTGGGACGTGGGTGTATCAGATGGCTCGGATGGAATATAGCAGGAACTAACTGATAAAAATCAGACCTTGTCAACAACTTCTTAGCAATGAAACAGGGCATTTGATTCAAACACGCATATGTTACAGGTGTCTTTCCTGCTCTAGCCTATACACGCTCCCTATCATCAGCTGTGTCATGAGACTAATCACAGCCTTGCTCATTACTGTTGTGTTTGGCAACTTCTCTGCATTTCAGCCTGTTCAAAAGGCGGACAGTCAAGAGCCAAGTGGAATTATATCTCTGACCGTGGTCACACTCACAAAAATACCACACACTTCTCGTATGGCCTGAGCTATTTTCCATCATGTAACTCTATACTGAGGATGTGGCACTCTGAAACTCCCAAACATAAAGCTGTTATATGCTAAAAATGTATACATGTAATATTTAAGGGTCACTCAAATCTTCAAAGTTCCCCTCTAGACACATTTTAAAGTAAGTAAAAATACTCTGCAATGAGTAATATTGTTGAACATGGGTTTTCCAGATAAAGATAATAATTAAAAACTCTTAAAAGGGGCAGCACATCTTCTCTTTCTCCCTCACTGAGAAAATGTAGATCTGGTTCAGACGGTGGAAAGCAGCTTACAGCAGAGCGCACAGCAGATTTAATGAGTCCACTACGATATTGCTCTTTATCTGGTACTGCAACAAGACAGTATGATCGATTTATCAAACACCTGATGATCAGTAACCTTCTGCTCCTCTTAATCCAAACCTGGTTTGTTTCACACAGCCATACGGAGCTCATTATGATGAATTCCCTAAAGTGAACTTGAGAAAATTGTTGATAAAAAAAAGGTAGGACGATGTCAGTGATATGGAAGTGGTTTGGATATTAAAACACAACAAATCTTTACCCCCACCTGAAAAGGTACCATTATAGTGACCACACCATTACTTTAGTAAGTTACAAGGCAAGCTAACATGTTTTGTTTTGTAAAGGCAGATAAAGCTTGCAAAGTGAAATATTTAATGTTATTCAATTTATTCTTTTATTACAAAATATGTTGTAAACCAAGCCATGGTAGCACAGTTTAATGTTGTGTTATTCTATTTTTTCATGTTAATAAACTACAGATAAATAGAGAAAGTAGAGAATGAGTAAAAAGAGAATTATGAAACTAAAATAAGAATAGAAGTTAACAGAAACTATACAAGAGCAATTAAAGACAAAATCACAAGGCAAAAATAACTCTGGTGTGGTGTTATTAGCAGCAGCAAAGTCAGCAAGTCTAGTAAATAGCATATAACAGTATGAACCAGACTAATATGAACTAATATGAATATGTATATACTCAAGTGTTTGTTGAAATATAATGTATAAACAGTATAACATATTAATATAATACAGTAATTCTGTGTGGGAAAAAGGGCATAATATATAGGTATAATAACAGGTCAAATGTGGTGACATAGTTAAACATAATATATATTATAATACATATAGTATATTATAGTACAGCAATATAACTGGATTGTGTCCAATATGGTTTACATTGGAGTTTTGTTAGGATGGGATCTCTGAAATCAGAAAATTACACTTCGACTTGGAAACAGCAAATCCTGTTGACACCCGGCCTGTTTTTATCATGCTCTGAATTGAATTAGCTTTTTTCAATCAAAGATAATGTGACAGGTCCTTTCATGCAATTACAATATTAATGGTGGGTTACTGTAATGTTAGTAGAATTTTCTAAACTCCAACATTAATCCAAATCTGTGCTTCCTGTTACAATTACTCTAGGATTTGCAAATGATGCTTGTTTAAGAATGTTAATTTATGTATTCTGCTCAAGAACACCCATAATAAGGTCAGATAAATTTAATTGCTTAATTGAGAAAACTGTTTGTGTAGGCCAGCGGCAACACTCTATCTGTGTCTGACAATAATAAACTGATTACCCTGTAGCTCAGCCTGGGGTCTTGAGCAGCTTATTCACAGCTCCCACCTGAGCTGGCCATGACATGTCGGATAATAACTTTGTTTTCGGTGCAGCTCCAAACCAAATGGATTTTTAAAAAAACAAAAAAACTTTTTGCCCTCTCTTGTTCACCTTCTCCCTCTGTGTGTCTGTATTTTTTCTGTTCCTATTTGGCTCAGGGAGAAAATCAGTGATGACACATTCATTAGCAACAATATTAGGGAAGAGAGGAATAGCAGTTAGCTGTGATGGCAACTATAGGTTGGCAATGCAACATAATTTTTACTTCCTCTGCATGTGCATGTGTGTGAGCGTGTGGGTGTTACTGAGAGTCTTATCAGTGGAAACAGACCTGGACGTGAGCAGGGTGGCGAGCAGGAGGAAGATGTGTGTGTGTTTGTGTGTGTGTGTGTGGGGGGGGGGGGAGAGCAACGGGGAAATTGAAGGATAAGAAAAGAAATAGGAGACTGAAAGCAGGCAAAGATGGAGAGATGGACGATAGACACATGGAGGATATCAAAAACGTATAATGCATTGTGAAAAGGATAAAAGACAAAAAAGGAGAAGAGTGGGAGGGAGAAAATGGGACGTGATTTGGATGAAAAGTGGGAGCTGAGAGGGAGGGACTGGGAGGAAGAAGACAACAGAAGTTGGGTGAGGGAGATGAGGGTGATAAAGAAGACTGGGCATGTAAGAGGAGATGGGCTTTAGAAATTAGGTTTTTAATGGACTAACCTTCCGTGCAGGTGCCCCCAGGGTGGGCAGATGCCACTATTGGCTCAGAGTTTTGTTGGTTTAGATTTGCCTGAAGGCTATAATATACATAATGTCCAGTGTATTCTGAACCTAGCTGTACAAAGATGGTGGTGCTGGAAATCAAGGGAAGTAAAATCACCCCATATTTTCTGTATTTGCAGCATACTTTCTATATGAGTGCCCTCATATTCAGAACGACTAATAATCTCAAATTAATGAACAAATGTCTACCAACATACTGGTACACATCATCGTGTCCTCTCAGTTCCACATTTATCAAATAATGTAATATTCATCCTTTCTTGAATCCTCGTGCCGTCGTTCTTCTTCTTGTTTTTTTGGGCGGGTGCCATTTGATTGAATGACTTATTATCACTAGATGTTACAGCTTATGTTCTACATACTATCACCTGGTTCACTGGAGGGGAACGTATCGCATGTTACCAGTACCAGTGAGAAGCCTAGCTATGCATACTGCGAAGTATAGTTGGAGGCACGAGAGTGACTTTTGGTTTATGCCAGAAAGGGGGTCTGGAGATTTTAATTTCTAACATCAATATTATATTAATACCTTTCAACATTGGGATTTAAAAGTAAATATATATTTTCCAGTGCCCAGTCCCCAGGTACACACAGTGAATTCTAAAAATCACCACTAGGCAACCACTTGCTTAAAAATATCAGTGCAAAAAGGACTGGGTTAACTTGTTCCTTAATTAAGCAAGTAGCTACAATTTGGTGGTCAGAATACAATACCTGGTTAAAAGTGAAATGCTGTGAACATCCCTGCATTATATAAATGGATGTATGTAGGTCATATGTAACAAAAGACATATAATCCATGTGGCATATTAAGCATGACTTTGAATGACGTTGTTCTTCAGTAAGTACGGGTAAGCCTCCTCCCATTTGGTGAGATAATTGCACAGATTTTAAGCCGTTTTTGGCAGGTACTCCATCCCTCACATATTCATCCTCACATTCTCACATTTATCCTTCCTCGCCCCGCCATTCTTCTTCTTGTTCTGTTTTTGTCAGGTGCCGTTTGATTTAATTACTTCTCATCACTACATGTTACAGCTAATGTCCTCCATACTGCCACCTGCTTTTACGGAGGGGAATGTAGCAAACACATCAAACAGACCCAGCAGTTACCATCAATGTTATCAGAAAGTTTTAAAAGTATACGGGAGCTCGGTCACACCAACAAGCAGCCAAGCGAAAACTCTCTGAACCGGATGTAAATCTAAAGCGTGGCAGAGACTTACAATGTCTTTTTCTTCAGTGATACCATCAGAGAGAAAAAGACATTATCAGTGTTTTGTCCTACAAACACTCTGCAGCTATGCAGCGCCCTGAAGCCAAACACACACACACTTCTTCGTCAGCCAGTGTGAATGAAGTCCAACAGAAAGCTCGGACTTAAAAACACAGGTGAGGAGAGGGGAGATGAAAAGGAGTGTCAACAAATATTAGAAAGTGACAGATACATACCTAAGGAGATGGAGATACATTAAATTTTAGAGTCGAATGATGGCAAAGTAGAAAAAGAGATTAATAATAAACATATCTGGAGGGGAAGGACAGTGTGTGCCGGAGAGAGAGAGAGATTGTGTATGTGTATGAAAAAGGAAACAACCCTGCAAGGTAGAGAGAGATGGAGTGAGTGTGGGAATTAAGAGATATGGAGATATGACAGGAGAGGCCTTGCGAAAATCAATACAGCATTGACTGGAGAGAGATAAAGTGGATTGAGGGAAAATTGGGGCAGCGGAGGAGAGAGAACGGTGACAATAAAGCTGAAAGGTAAAGGAGGCATGGGAAACGGGGGAGAGGGAATGAGAGGGTGATAAGGAGAAAGAGAGAGAGGGTAATGAATAGAAAAAAGAGTAAGATGATGTGAGAGGAGCTGTTGTTTGTCCTCAGGCAGCTCTCTTCGAGGAAGGACAAGGATGTGGGGGTGGTTAGCAACATTTACTGACACAAACTGTGAGCTTGTGTGTGTGTGTGTTCATTTTTCACAGCAACCAGCCACCAATAACATTATATAAGAATGATCAAAACAGGAGAAACCATGGCAACTAATCCAACAGCCCCTCGCTTCACACACACGTCGATGACGCGCACAACGTTAAGTGTGACGGCGCAGTTACATGTGCAAAAGGTCTTTTCACAAAAAATCTGTTTTTAATAATCCACGCCTGTTGTTATTTTATCACGAGGAGAGCTTGCAGCCTAACGGGGGAAGAGATGCGTTCGTTATCATGCCACTGCAGACCACAAGGCTCTTAGTCAGAAAATTCCTGACGGGGGCCCAGACAGTGACGGGCAGCGCTGCAGGGAGTTGAGCGCATTTCAGGCCTGAAACAGAGGCATGGAAGCCAGAAGATCAGGGCATCTGGGTCACCGTCCCAAATGACTCCCTCGCTTCCAGAAACTCAGGCAAGAGCCTCCGGCGGCTGTCTGGATCCCCAGCTTAGGAGAGGATGAGGGGGATAAATGAGGTAGCTCCAGAGAATGCCGTTTCTCTAGCCACAGCTTAAAAGCTCATTTACATCTGTTTCACCCTCACACTGGGCTAAACTAGGCCTTGGATGGCCTAAATACCAGTTACCCCACCTGTCTTTACTCTTCGAGCTGCACACCATCAGAATTTTGTCGCAGGTTCACTGAAGTTTCCACCAGTTGAATTTCTGTTTTATGTAACTATGAAGATGGTCTGGACTCAGATTTCCTAAAAGTAGTGCTTTATTAGTATCTCAATATTTAATATTTTTGCCTAATAAATGGATAAATAAAATAATTTGACCTGATGGTACTACAGGAAAAGTCATTTGATCAGCAAATTGCTCTTCATCCTGAGGCAAACATTAATGTGGGGACCAAATGTCGCACAAATCGGTGCAATAGTTTTATATTTTACTCCAAACCACAAATGTCAACCTCATGGTGGCGCTAGAGGAAAGTTCAGGGGATCACCAACCTCATTCAAATTCATCCTGTGGGCACCATGAATGTCTGAACTAAATTGACAATCCATCCAATGGTTGTTGAGATGTTTTAGTTTGTACCAAAGAGGTGGACGAACCGAATGACTGACTGACAGACACCGCCATCCCTGGAGAAACTAGACTAAAGTCATTTTACTTGTTTATAGCTGTGGATGTGAGAGTGAATGTCTGTCTGTCTTTATGTGTTGTGACAGATGGCAACCTGTCCATGATGGACCCTGCATCCTGCCCGTTGTGAGCTGGGATATGTTCCAGCCCCCTGCGACCGAGGACAAATCGAGATATGTCTGTGAATTCTTGGTAAATTCTGCATATTAACATATTAAAAAAAATAACACCTCAATTAAAAATAGAGATTATAGAAAATTATAGAAAACTGTATGGATTGCTGTTGCACAATGTCTGCAGCAACACTTCTGTTGCAATCCAAGCACAGAAAGACAACATACTGTAATGAAATGCTTGGTTAGATACTAAGAATTTGCTTAAAACCCATATGGCCTGGAGCCACTATGTGATGGAATATTGCATGAGCCACTGACAGATGCCCAGTTATTGGCTCCGAACGGAAACTGTTGCTTCACAGAACAGACGCCTTCTGCCTTCTGTTTATTCACGCCACATTTTTAATAACAATATTATATCAGCAGGTAGGGCTGGGTCTCGGTACTATTATATCAGCAGGTAGGGCTGGGTCTCAGTACCATTATATCAGCAGGTAGGGCTGGGTCTCAGTACCATTATATCAGCAGGTAGGGCTGGGTCTCGGTACTATTATATCAGCAGGTAGGGCTGGGTCTCAGTACCATTATATCA